>OZ024908.1:41462875-41485375 GCA_964017125.1 Flabesymbios commensalis | reverse complement strand
TATGGCTGTCACGTCCGTCCCCACCCTGTCACGTCCGTCCCCCATAATATGTATTTACACGTAAAATCTTGAATAAACTGTTAGGATCATAGTGGAATAAAGCTGAAATGTAATAATTTATATTATATGCATATTTTAAAATAGTTTATATTATATTTAGAACTGTTTTCTACTTGGCAACAACAAAGTTAGTTTCCAGGGAGACGGACGTGACACGATTTTAGAAAGTCTAATCTGGTATTTGACAGATAATGTTTTGACCATTTATAAAGTATCCTAGCACCATGTGAAGCAAATTAGATTATTAAAATAGCAATAAAGTCTATCACAATTTTGGATTTTAACATATATTTGTGTTTTTCAAAACCTACATTTATATCAGATATCATAACGTGAATTTACAGAGTAAAAGGGTGATAAAAGACCATTTACTCGGGTTCAGATCACTTAGATGTTATATAGATATTCCTACCAAATGATGTAGCTGATCTTTAATGGCTGGGTAAGGAAAACATATGTATTTATTCAAATACCTTCACATAGAGCTGTGTACAAAATGTGTTTTATCTTATCTATCAATTATTATTTGAAGCTAGTTGATATTTATTTGATCAGACAGATAATTATCTTTATCTGGCTGACTTTGTAAAATTTTGTAACAAATGTGCGAACAAAGTTAAAATTTAGTATTAAATTTAATGGAACATTATTAAATAGACCAAGTAAAAGCAGGTTTGTTTTATCAGTAATAACGTTTTCTATGTAAATTTCATATTGCTCTCAGGGAGATATCTTTTGTGTCAGGTCCGTCCGCTAACTGACCATGTTTACTGATTTCAATGAGTTTGTATAAACACTGAAAGATAATACATTTTAAAGAATACAGTCTATAACTGTATCAGTTTACATATGTGGCTTTATTTATATGTAGATTTTGGGCCAAATCACGGATATTTTTTTTTAGATACAGATCAAACCACTTTTCGTGCACCAGGCTTAATCTATATAATCGATATAATCTAATAAATAATTCCTGAATATATTATTTTTTTGTGATTATACCAAGGAAAGGATTTTTGTCAAGAAGGCCGCCAAATCGTAATGAACAATGAAATAATAATTTAGTGAAAGCAACTGTCACAGTATAATATTATTTACTCAATTTTTTTTAGCAGAACCAAACTTCGTCATCATTGTCGTCATCGCCACCATCTGCGTCATTCAGTAAATCTTTATGTGGGCTTCGATATTTGTTGTCATCTGCCATGCAAGTGCAAGCCTTTGTAGCCTACATCTGATGATGATGTGTCTTTTGTCATTAGAAGAGATGCAACTTCCCCGGTATTACACATCTTACAACTATGACTAATAGGCGTAGGTAAGGTCAGCATTGAACAAAGTTATTCTTCTAATGCAACAAACTGGTCTATAAGTTAGCTCTCTGAATGTGCAGCCTGATACTGTCCGATGTTGGAGGTAGACATTCACTTTTTGGACCCTTCAGACGTAGAGTATAAGCTTCACAGAAACGTCTCACGTGCACTGATTATATCTTCAACTGAGGGTAAATCGTTTTGATGTCCATGTCTGATTCCATGTACATATTGTTCCGATTTCAAACAGAACATTCGCACTATTATACCTTGTTAGCATGGTTAAGGTATGTAAAGATGGCAAAATTGGCATAATCGGGACCGATCACAGTGACTATGTGATGAATAGGGATGTGGGGTTTTCTGTTTTTCACACCAGTGCGCAACTGTAACATTACTCTTGGATATTCAAAAGATACATGTTGGGTGTGTAGCAAGTCTAGTATGGTGCCTGATTTTTCTTGATTATAATACAAGTATCGACTTTCACTTGATAGATTCACTTGATAACGGTCTAAAAAATATTTGTATTTCGTGAAGTTCAGAATAACGTCTAATATAATTTATAATTATATAATTGAATATGACGTGCTTAGTTAGCAATTAATATGTTTTATATATCTACGCTAGGCACAGAGAGTGTTATGCAATTCCTTACTCGGAAATTCGGTGATTCAAAAGGGGATAAATCGATTCTATTCCTGGAAAGATTTCATTTTTAAGACCCGAAAATAACGCATAATTATAATAATATGTCAAAACCCTTTGCTGGTATTATTAAAGAACAATGCAAATGTAAATTACCCGTATGTGTCGTGTAAATTCACGGATACAATTATAAAGAAGTGTAATAGTAATACATCTTTTAATTTAATTTTGACTGGATAATTTATTTCAGATAATAGTTCATATGATATCCGGCCAATTGCCCCCGGGACAAACGCTCCCTACCCCCCCTGGACAATTGCCCCCGGACATATGCCCCACGTGGACACAAGCCCCCCGTGAACAAATTGTACATAAACCTGTGTACGTACATACATAGTATAATTCACACCTTCTCTGTAACCTATACAACACATTCATAACACCTATCTATATACGTGATATTATTAATTAAATTACATAGCTAAACAATATAAATTGACTGAAAACATTTAATGTGTAATCAATAATTATATATTTACTGGCTCCTGGAAAGACGCAAATAGCTATGAATGCCATGGATTTCCTCCGAGGAATAGCTCACAATCTCTCATTTTGTGACATTATTATTATGCATCGTGATTTTGAGACATTATGATTGTACATCGTGATACGTGTACGTGAAATGAATAAAAAAAATATCTAAATAATACTAATAACTTTAATTAATGACCGTTGTTCAAAATATATTTTTTTATATGTTTTTTTTAACTTCTTTAAGAAAACAGGGGGCATTTGACCGGGGGGCTATTGGCACGGGGGATAATTGGCCTAGAACCGTTTTTTATGATTCAAGATTAGGTCAAAAGGTAAATTACAAAGCCACAAATATGTCCGGGGGCTTGTGTCCGCGGGGGGGGGGGGGGGATTGTCCGGGGCTTTTGTCCGGGGGGGGAGGCCTAGAACCGTGTAAATTGATTCAAGATTAGGTCAAAAGGTAAATCACAAGGCCAAAAATATAAAAAATATGATATTTAACAAATACAAGTGGAAACAAGTGTAATACATATATGTGTTATGTGTTTTGACAGGATAATTAATTTCTGATAATATTTTGATTATTCAATGTCATATTCAAAGTAAAAAATGTTAATTTGAAGTCAAGTTGGCGTAAATATCATTTTAAACAAATACAAATTGGTACACGTTGAATTTTATTGTTGATGTGATCCTAACTGTATGCAAAATCTATTTCTTATATTATTTTGATGACTCAAGGACACCTTCAATATCAAACGGGGAAAGTAAAGGTAGAAATATGAAAATTATTGTTCTACCCAATGCAAAAGTTATCGTTTTATATTCAATGTGATTTTTACCAAATACAGATAGTAATTACAAGTAATAGGGCCTACGTTGTACTTTATTTGTATTTGTCAAAAATCACAGCTTGTTATTTTTGACCTTGAAATTGATCTTTTGATCTTGCAGATGATCTTGCGCCATCAAACTAGTACCAAAAATAAATTCGGCAGTTAAAATAAAATTTAAAAGGTTCATTACACTTGTTTCACATTTTTACATAAATTTCTCATTTAAAAGGACCTTGAATATGACCTTGAATAATCATAATATTACCAGAAATGTATTACCCTGTCGAAAACACACTTGTTCCTAGTTTTATTGGGCGGGGGCCCTAGGGTAGTGGTTAGCACCGCTGCCTTTCACGCCGAGTTCGGAGTTCGGTTCCCGGTCTCGGCGGTTTGAAAGAAACAAAAAATGTTTCTTCCCCATCCACGTGTGAAAGTCAGTATTGTGGGGAGCCTCCGTGACCGAGAGGTAGCGTGCTCGGCCTCAGACCGCCAGGACTCGAATTTCGAATCCTGTGTCTGAAGGACAGTGTCATCTCAATCATCTCACCATCCTCAGGAGGTTCTTCCTGGCCCGGTTTAGCCTATATGTGCACAAAGGTGGCCTAAAGCCCGATTTATTTCATTTCATTTCCTAGTTTCATTTGTTGCAAAATCATATAAAAAAATGTGGTACGCAGATGAATTTAGATGGATTAATTCAAACCTTCCACCATTTGAATTTCGAGGGTCTTTTATTGCGTTTTTCTATTAATAGTCGAGTCATTTTATCATTATACCTCAAAATAATAGCAACAGAAGGTTTTTCACTGCAAAACGTCTTATTAGGATCCCTAGAATAACATATCAAAACTTTACTCCGATGGAGGAATGGGAAATATATTTTTTGAGGTCCAAAGAAAGGTGTCGTTTGTCGTATTTTCTGGTGTCATTTTACATTTACCACAAATCAACTAGTGGTCATTAGAGAGACAGTTTTTGTAACTAAGCCCATTTTTTGCCTTTTCATAATAATCACACTATACCAGATACATTTATGATATATAAATGAGAAAAAATGAGAAAAATGTTCTAAATATAACTTACAATTTAGTGTAATACTAGCTTATTTGAAAGAGATTTTCTCCCATATAAAAACTTTAAAATACGCCTACGTGTATATATTTTCAATTTAATATGACAAAATTATACCAATGATAATTGCAAAATCAGATCGCGTGGTGGCTTTCAATTAGGTATTTCCGCATCCTGAATAAGGTTATAACTATTTAATAAAAAACAATCAAGGTTGTCCCAGATGTAGGTCACGTAAAATCCAAGATGGGCGCCCATAGTGATCAAAATAAATGTCCAGATACTATATAGTACCCCGAAGAGTCCGGTTACCCGTAGGATTTTAATGCCCAAATTATTTTTAATATTGATTTGGATAATCTAGATATCTGGCAACACGAAACCACCTGGGCACATTTAAAAGAGGTTTTTTTTTAAGATAGTACAATTTTTTTTAGCTTACTATTTATTATTTACCCACGATTAAAATTTTTTCTGTATGTCTTTATGTATTTTCACAGGTTTATGTGTCGAAATACATAATGTTACTGTAGGCTAATAATCGGATTCACGTTAACCGTGGTGAATGATCATAATTAATTTAGCCGATTTTTCGGTCAATTCTTAGCCAGTTTTTTATGAGCTTTTGATTGCAAGGCCTAGATAAGTATTCAGATATATTTTTATCTGAATACAATTTTACATATCATCTCTTTGGATATGAAAAGACGTGTCTGCCACTTCACAAAAAAGTAGATACACACGTTAATATCCAAGGAGACGATATACATGTAATGCGGAAACTAAGAGAATGGGGCCGTCATTCAGCCATGGGGGGGGGGGGGGGGATCGCCGTCAATATTGTAAGGGCTAATATATGCTAAAAGATGGTAAGGCCTAGTTTCGTTCTTACAGATGAATTTTCAACCCTGGATCGGGGTTAGTTCAGACAAATAAAAATACATTCTGTAACATATTATATGATCAAATTAGATAAAAATTATTTTTGCCCAGAAATATTCTACCACTTATGCTATTTTATCATACATATTATTCTTAAATTGAAAACAAAGTAAAGACATAAAAAACATTTTGATGTATTATTTTTAACTGTTCTGACAAACCCCATGCTTGGTATGCCTGACAGTGTTGGAGATCAGAGAGGTTGTTAACAACATTGAGTAGCAGTGCGAGAGGGGACTGAGAGGCTGTTAAAAAACAGGGGCAACAACATTGGAGGGACCAGAGAGCTGTTAACAAGGGGAGCCACAGCATTGGAGGGAGGCTGTTAGCAACAGGAGAAACAGTGCGGTTGAGGCAAGGGAGGCTGTTAAAAACAGGAGCAACAATAATGGGGACAGGAGACTGTTACCAACAGCAAAAACAGGGCTGGAGGGGCCAGAGAGGCTGTTAACAACAAGAGAAACAGTATGTGAGGTGCCAGAGAGGCTGTTAACAGCAGTAGAAACAGTATTGTAGGGGCCATAAAGGCTGATAACAAAAGTAGAAACAGGGCTGGAGGGCCTGGAGAGGCTGTTAACCACAGGAGCAACAGTATTGTAGGGTCATGGAGGCTGTTAACAACAGGGGCAACAGCATTTGAGGGGCCAGGGAGGCTGTTAGCAACAGGAGAAACAGTGCGGTTGAGGCAAGGGAGGCAGGAACAACAACAATAGATGGGGCCATGAAGGCTGCTAACAACAGGAGCAACGGTGCTTGAGGGGTCAGGGAGACTGTTGACAACAGGACAAAAGGTACTGAAGGGGCAATAGAAGCTGTTAACAACAGGAGCAACAGTATTGGAGGAGCCAGGGAGGCTGCTAACATCGGTAGCAACAGGGCTGGGGAGAGGGGGGGGGAGGGACAGAGAGGCTGTTAACAACAGGAGCAACATCATTGGAGGAGCCAGATAAGCTGTTAACAACACGAGCAACAGGGCTGGGGGGGGGGGGCAAAGATAACAACAGGAGCAAAAGTATTGGAGGAGCCAGATAATCTGTTAACAGCAGGAGTAACACAATTGGATTAGCCAGTGAGGCTATTAACAACAGGATAAACAATCGTGGAGGTCAAGAGAAACAGTCATGGAGGGGCCAGTGAGGCTGCTAACAACATGAATAACAGTGTTGGATGGGGCCAGAGAGGCTGTTAACAGTAGGAAAAACAATGCTAGAGGGGCCAGAAAGGCTGTTAACAACAGGAGCAACAGTGCTGGAGGTACTAGGGAGGTTGTTTACAACATCAGAGAATCAATGCTGGAGGGGCGAGGGAGGTTGGCAACAGAAGGAGGAACAGTGCTTGAAAAGCGAGGGACATTGACAACATGAACAACAGTATTGCAGGGGCCAATGATGCTGTTAACAACAGGAGGAACAGTATTGGAGTGGAGTGGAGTGGATTGTTTTTTTTATTTCCCTCTATAATGGGGAGCCAAATGAAGCTCTTGACGCACTCCCTATATGCGATTTTGTGAACAAGTAAGCTGTCAGACTGTACATGGTCAGCCTCAAGACTGGAAAGGCTGTGCAAGCAGACTTGTGCCAGAATAATTTAAATAGGGCTGAAATATTAGGGATCCAGACTTCTCTGTCACCTGCACCCATAAACTTAATGGAGATAATTAGGTGCAATTGCAAAGCAGGTTGCAGTACTGGCAGGTGCACATGTGAAAACATGGACTACAATGTTCATATGCATGTGGAGAATGTAAAGTTTGAATTCGGCTTCTCCGCTAAATAGAGATAACGACTCCGATACAGAGTCTGAAAAAGAATAAATTGTGTTTTTATTTTTTAATAACTATTGAAAAAATATTCATATCAATTTTAAAAAAATGATTATTTTAAAAGTTTTGTCAGGAGTTACTTTATTTATTCAAAACATCCGGAAAAAATACTAATCATATCAAATGTTGAAAAACGGTTTTGCGTATAAAACACGACCATTTTAAAAACCGCCTTTTAACACAGTTCCTCTTTCCGTATTGGAGTATTATTTACAAGCACTACAGACCTCAGCAACACATATCCCGTTAAAAAATGTTGGATTTTGTTTGTAGTTATCCAGAAAACAGCCAGAAAATGATTGGACTAAAAGATCTGTATGTAGGCCTAATTTTAAGTATTTATAATCGGGAAAAATCCCTTTCAAATAAGTTAGTATTACACCAAATTTTAATTCAAATTTAGAACATTTTTTCTCATTTCTTCTTATTTATATCTCTTAAATGTATCTGGCATGGTGTGATTACTATGAAAAGTCGAAAAGTAGGCTTAGTTACCAAAATTGTGTCTTCAATGACCATTACTTGATTTGCGGTAAATGTAAAATGACACCAGAAAATACGAAAAACGACACCTTTCTCTGTACCTCAAAAGAATATATTTCCCATTCAACAAGTTTTGATATGTCATTCTAGGGATACTAATGAGACGTTTTGCAGTGAACCTTATGTTGCAATTACTTTGAGGTTGTCCGAATAATGGTCACAAAAAGACTGTACTATGATGATTCTGAACTGATTGGGGGAAAAATAACATATTTCACTATATGAGAATGCATGATTAATCAGTGACTATGTGTTGACCTATTGTCTAAAATCGAAAACTAGTTCTTTGTCCATATAATTGGAAATTCAATGTTCCAATATGATATGTCAATGTTAATGTTGTAATGTAAATTACAATAGATTAAACCTTGTCATGCCGGTATGACTCGAAACAACCTATCACAACTGAGGGGGGGGGGGGTGGGGAGGTGCTCGTCCCCGACCCCATGGTCATCAATCTGCAGGATACAAAACTATAATTATGAAATTCAAATTGTCTAGACTAAATTTATTACAACCATCTCAGCAACAAGTGTCTATAGCAGCAACCAAGGTGAAAGAAGTATTGACAATTCCACTTAACCTCGAGAAAGGTGAAATGAAAAAAAATGCTCGCAAAATGTCATGGTTTATGATAACCGAGTAAATTTGTGTGACATTTTGCATACCGCCAAGGTCGGAAACGAGGTTGGTTGGTACAGTGACGTCTCCACCCACTGTGTGGTGTTTAAGTGTAGTTGTTGTTGTTGTTGAACAATTTGACGACGTGAACTCTCTCCAGTCGCCAATATTCATCAACATTCCTACTTTTTTCTGAACGGATTATCCTGCTTTAGTTCGAAAATCAGCTGATTTGCATATCCAAGATGGCCGCCATGGGCTAATTTGCATATCTAAGATCGACGTAAACACTCTCCAGTCGTCAATATTCCTCCGATCTTCGTGAATTTTTTTGTGAACACCCTCTGAGAAATTATCCTGGTTGAGTTTGAAAATCAGCTAATTTGCGAATTCAAGATGGCCGACATAGACTAATTTGCATATTCCAGAACGACGTTTACCCACACACTCTCTAGGCGCCAATATTCATCCAATCCTCTCAAATTGTTTTTTTAGCACAGCCCTCTCGTGGATTGCCATAAAAAAATAGCTAATTTGCATATCCAAGATGGCAGCCACTTTTAATTGTGGAAGGTGGAGATTTTATCATTATTTGCTATGCAAATGTAAATATTGATCGGCGCCTAATGGCATTATGATCACACGTGACCCCGTGAAAAAAGAACTAACATTTGCAGTGCAGTGCAGAAATGTATTTACAGTGGAGAGAGAGTGCATCAGTGGTTATATACAGTAGGATTCACATGTGAAAATACAGACTGGGGAGGAGATGGCTGGCTAGACATTTCTTGAAAGCCTGCACCGTTGGAGTCGCACACAGACTGGGTGGCAGTGAATTCCAGTCTGTGATTGTTCTGGGGAAGTACATGTAGCTGTATTTGTATGTGTATGTTGCTGTGCCTGTTTGCGTCTGTAGCTGTTTTTGTTTATGTTTCAGGTGTGGCGTGTAGCTCTGAGGGGTATTTGTAAATAGGGTGTTAATGTTGTACATATCTTTTGCCGTGTGTGGATCCCAGATGGCTGATGCATATTCAAGTTAGGGTCTTACTATTGTTTTGTATGCTTGTGATTTTACAGTTGTAGATGCATGTTTGAGTTTTTTTCAGCATGTCTAGTGCCTTCTATGCTTTGTTGGCTGTGCTCTGTATGTGTGTTGTCCATCTGAGGTCTGACTGTAGCTCACTGCCAAGATATGGACTTATGATATTGGACTCCGTCTTTATGAGTTAAACGAGAATAGACAATTCAAGATTGTTACAGGCATTGTTCAGCGATATATTGTGATCATGGCTGACCAGCAACGTGTGAGAAGACGCTCTGAGCGTCACCAGACATTGATAAACGTTCTAAGAAGAAACAGAAGAAAACATCTATTCTCAACGTCAGAAAATGAAGAGACGACCAGAGACCATTTTCTATAACTTCAAGTATGAATGCGACGACTTCAACGTAATGGCTCTATCTGATGACCCATCAAATGCTAAGCTCTGGACTGCACGTTCTGATACTTGGCTCAGTGCCTGTTCTCAATATTATAATTCTCCGTATGACCAAGGCACGCTAAAGAAACGACCATAAATACGCCAAGACAGGTGCGGAAAACAACTGTTAGTGCCACACAACAAATCTCCAGATTCAAGCTGTTACGTCACTGTGTTTGTGTATAAAACAGGATTCGTGCTTATACAGGGCCATGGTTGCGCTAAATGGGCCGGAAACATCTGACATGCCAGCCATGAGGTCAATAGTGAATGATATGAAATCTGAATCTCATCAATCCACAAGAACTGACACCCTTGTTGATGAACAGCTTCTTCAGGAGCCATCTTCACCCACCAGTAGCTGTTCCAGTCTGAACCTTAGTGACAAAGACCCATCCCCAAAATTGTCATTTGTTCAGCGTTTGTACAAAGCAGCTAGTTTCATTATTCCATCATAGACAAGCACACCTAAGATTCGCGATAGAAGTGATATAAATGATAGTCTGTCAGACACAGCGATGTTACAACACTGTAGTGATATATCAGCAACTAAAATGTGCCTGGATAGTACGGAGAGACAACAGCAGCTGCTAAACACTTCAAGTCTCTCTAGTGATGTGGACGCTGATTCTGACAACATGGATAACGATCTTCATGTCAGTAGATGCCCCAGCCCAATGTCATCTTCTTCGCCTAAAATGCCACCACTTGCCCTCAATCATTCTCTAGCGAGTCAACTCAAAGACGCTCAATACAGAATATCTTCATTTTCTTCTGCGAAACATCAGCTTCAACAAAACGTTCAGCAGCTGGAGATAAACAATAAGATCCTTAGATCACGGTGCAATGAGCTTACTGAGGAATGCGACACCTTGCGTGCTCAACTCATGAGCCTTCAACTGGAAAGAGAAAATTCAAAATTTCAAACAGCCAAAAAAGGAGCCAAACAGAAACGGGCTCTTTCAACACTACCAACGCATAGCCAAGATGATGACGTACTGATCATAGGAAGTAGTATGGTCAGACACTTGGCTGGCGAACTGTACAAGACACACGAAGTAAAATCTACTGGTTTTGTGTACCCTGGTAGCAAATGCCAACGTCTTACTCAAGTGATTCTTCAAACTCAATCCCAGAATCAACCCAGAAAACCCAATGTAGTAGTTATGGCTGGTGGTACGAGCAACATAGCAACAGGATAATCTGTGACCAATATTTGTGAGAACGTGAACAAGATGCTAAAAACTGCCCAAGATACATACCCATTATTTAAAATTATGTTCAGCAGCATTCATCACAGGACTGACCTGGACGACTGCATAACCATCAACAAGAAAATCGATGCAGTCAACAACAATGTCAAACATTTATGTAGTCTACGTGGTTACATGTTTATGGATAATAACACTAGCTCGTCTGCCTTCTCTCCTGATAGTGCTCGCTTGAAAGATGGGCTACATTTAACCATGACTGGAATACAGCAGCTTGCCCAACGTATTAAAAACATTGTGAACTCAAGACGTGATGAAGCCGCCAAACTGACCAGCAGCCACATACAGCAACCAAATGATCACAACAAAAAAGGTCTCATGAACTCAAAACCCCAGATACGAAACAGTGACACATAAGATATATGCCTACGCATCCACGCCAGCAATCAGTGCCCCTATGTATATCTGCCCACCCTCATCAGACCAGGTTTATGATGCGAGACAAGTACACACCAGTGCCACAACACCTCACAAAGAGGGGGAACATGCCCCAGCGCAAAGTACCAGCCTTGATGGACTTACAGCTACATCAACCTCACAACTTTGCCCCGTGGACACAGACCCCCTACTTGTGAACATCAGGCCTGAAGTGAACAACTCACCTCACTCTTTGTTAGGCTTGTGTGACTTTGAAAACAAACATTTGTGTAACACGCGAGTGAACAAACTATCAACTGTGTTACACCAAAATAACTCTCATTGTGTTGATGAAAATGTTATATAAGTCTCATGATAAGGTAAATAATAACTCATGTAATAACATTGTAAGCGAAAGTAGCACAAATCAAAACTTCTCTACGACATCTTTAAATTTCCATATGTCACTTAATGAAATATTAAAAAATACAAACAGCCATGATAACGATAATACTCAAGATTCAGAGTTTGACCTCATAATGCCGTCGCCATACTTCATGACGAAACATTAATCAGCTCGCTGGAAAAATCTCAAAATTTCTCTATTTACAGCTTGAATTGCCAAAGTCTAAATGCAAAAATAGATCAAATTAAACTAAAAATAGAATATCTAAGAGAAATTGGTGTAGAATTTAGCTCCATCTGTTTACAAGATACTTGGTTATCAGACGATAGTGACACTTCTCTTTACAAATAGATGGCTATCAATTAATATCACAAGGTAAAACATGCACTTCACACGGGGGTCTTGCTATCTTTTTAAATAACAATTTTAACTTCATCCAATCTAGGAGTTACGTAAAATCCACTATACGGGAAGCACAATTCATAGAAATACCAATAGATCGAAAGGGTAAAAGAACGCTTGTGCTCGGTAATGTATATAGACCACCTAGAGACCTGAATGAAAACTATTAAACTTTTATTGATAAATTCACTCCCGTACTATATGATCTTCAAAAAAGGCAATGTGAAGTAGTCATATCAGGGGACTATAACATAGACCTGCTAAGAGTGAAACAAAAAACAATATTTAATCAATATCTAGATACACTATTTTCACTTAGCTTTGCCTATTAGACTCTCAAATAAACGTGGGACTCTAATTGATAACTTTTTATGTAAATATTCACATGGTTTCCTTCTAACCACTGCTGGAATAGTACCATGTGGTATATCTGACCATTTCTCCTACTTTCTATGCCTAGACATTTCTCCATATACCAACAAAAATACACAATATGTAAAAGTAAAAACACGTGGCCCAGACGCAATAAACAATTTAATATCAGAAATTCGCAATTCTGATATGACTAGTAAACTCACTTTGAACTTGCGTGCTAATCCGAGTGAAAATTATAGCGTACTAACAAAATCTATATCCTAAGCAATGGAAAAATCAATGCCAACCAGATTAGTCAAATTCAACAAGAAAAAACAAAAAAAATCTAAATGGATTACGCAAGGTATCCTTAATTCGATTACTTACAGAGATAAAATGTACAACAAACTGAAAGACACCCCAAAAAATTCGACACCATATCTAAATCTTCGCGTAAATTTGCGTACCTACAATAAAATATTAAACACTTCTATAAATGAAGCAATATCATCATATTACCATCGATGTTTTGAAAATGCAAAGAATGACATGAAAAGACAATGGTCCACAATCAATGAAATATTACACAAACAAACTAAAAAAAAAAACCTGACCACTTTGGCATTGACGGTAAACAAATAACTGATCAAAAGGCAATTTCAAATGCCTTCAACAATTATTTTTTCAATATCGGACCAAATCTAGCCGCTAACAAAAAACTACCGAACTCGAAATCTATCAAGATTTTTTAAAGAAATCCAACTTCCTATAAATTTAATTTAGCTTTTACAAATGAAGAAAACATAAAAATTATAGACGGATTGCACCATAAAAACAGTTGCGGCCCTGATGGAATATCTGTAAAGTTACTTAAAGAAATCAAGCATGAGACAATTAGGCCAGTCACCTTAATAACCAATCAGTGTATATTGACTGGTGTTTTCCCAAATAAACTAAAAATTGCAAAGGTAATTCCAATCCACAAAAAGGATGACAAAACTCAACTTGAAAACTATAGACCAATTTCTATCGTACCAGCTATCTCAAGGTTATTGAAAGGGTTATTTTTGATCAAATGCATGATTATTTTCACACTAACAAATTATATTTTGAAGGACAATATGGATTTAGAGAAAAACACTCCACTGAACTAGCAGCCGTAGAAATGATAGTCAGAATCACTCAATAATTGGATAAAGGTAACACCCCACTTAATATTTTTCTAGATTTATCCAAGGCTTTTGATACGCTCGATCACGAAATTATATTATGTTATATAAACTAGAATTTTATGGAGTAACAGGACCCTCACTGCTACTATTAAGAAGTTATTTGTCCAATCGCAAACAATATGTTGAATTTGATAATGTAAAATCTGATTCACGTAATATAAAAACCGGCGAACCTCAAGGGTCAATACTTGGTCTTCTTTTTTTTATTATATGTAAACGATATCTCACTAGCCAGTAAAATTTTCACAGCAATAATATATGCAGATGACACCTCACTTTCGAGCACTCTCAACACTTTTAGATGTAATACAAATGTGAACATCAACAATGAACTCTCAAGAATAAGTGAATGGTTAAAGGACAACAAGCTGTCACTTAACACTAAAAAGACAAAAACGATGATTTTTCACATGCCTCAAAAACAAGTAACAACTCCAAAATTAGAGATTGACGGAACGTCTGTAGAGTTTGTAAATAGCTTTAGCTACCTTGGCATAACCATAGATAAACATTTGAACTGGCAAGACCATATCAATAGTATTGCAAATAAAATATCCAAATATATCGGAATTCTAAATAAACTTAAAAAATATTTATTGCCTAAAACGTTGCTCTTGATGTACTATTCTTTTATTCTTAGCAGTTTAAACTTGGGATATTGGTTTGGGGTGATAATACTGATAGGCTATTTAAACTGCAGAAACGGGCAGAGTAATTTCCAAGAGCAAATTTAATGCACACACAGATCTCCTTTTTAGTCTGGTGCGGTATGTCATTTTGGCCATTTATGTTGCCAAAATTGATTTTATTGTTTTTATGGCTTCATTAGGGGTCAAATGAGCCAAAAAATATTGGGGTTCAATTTTTCCCGCCCCTCAACCTCGTTTTATGACACATTCAAAATGGCCGCCATCGAAATCACATATTTGGCCATAACTTGGCCTCTAGCAAAGCTACAGTCACGATTTTGATGTGTAGACCCATGTTTTTTGGTATGAGGAATCCAATAATGCCCATACAACATGTGTATGTCTTGTAGATATTTAGATATTAAATATAAAACACATTTTTCATGCGTTCTCGGTCATTTTTTGTCGCAAATATGAAAAAACTCAAATTTTCAAATAATTATTTTGGAAGCGTTATTTAAGATGTATTATAATATAAACAGCGCATTGCTGATGGTTTCTGAATGGTAGATGTTTCTTTGATGGACCCTAAATATGCCACCAAGAAGGCGTACAAGTGATAGCGTAGAAACCGAGCAGCTTCAATAACGATAATTGGTACATTTCCTTAATTTGCAAATGAACATTTTGCAACAGTTACAGAGGAAAATTGATAAAACTAATGTGTCTTTTGCAAAAAAGTACACACTTTTTTGAGAAGTAGATAGGAGGGATGAAGGTCCGATCGAAATTTAAAAAATAATATAAAATGTGAGCAAATTGTGCGTTTCAGCAATGTTTCATGTGCTGTCAAAAAAATGATCAGAATCAATCATAATGATCATTGCGATTGTGATCCATCCCATAAGCAAAATTATTGGATTTTCAGATTTGTTTCTTTAAAATTCTTAAACGATGCACAAGAAAAAATAAAATAGGGGATTTTAATTCATCACAGCCCATGAGAGATATCCCCATTTAAATTTCAGTCATAATTTGACATATTCTTCGAGATGCAGGGGCTACTCTGAGATCAACAATTTCATGAAACATTTAATTTAAATACTGACAGTTAAATCACCGCGTCAAGGCAATATTCTAATGAGATGCAAAGTGAGTATTACCAATTAATATATAAATCTGTAACCTAACAAGGATGCCCGGCCGCGCAATGATTACAGTCTCTGTATCGCGTATACCTACAAACTCTGTTATTGCGGAATAGGTATGATATTTAAGCAGATTACTACAATAAGCATTCAATGGCTTGGTTCATCGAAAAGACAATGAGGTTTAGGTTCAAATTTAGTGATTTTGATTTATATATTACCATATTGACAATTTTTAAATTACAAAATGGCCGACTGTCGCTCACAATGACACAAGCCACACTACCTGGTTTGCTTGTTATATACCCCACTGTTGCATTTGTACAGGAGTCGTCTGCAACGCTGAGCATTTTAACTATTTCTGGTACTACGGCAGTCGTATTTGCATCAAAATTTGTTGAGCTCAATAACAACCCTTGGTGCAGGTGAACTAAGACATTTGACATGAATGAACATGCTATATTTCACTTCCCACACATTTTGTTCTAATGGTGGGAGGTTTGGCCATCTGATAAAGCAGGTTTTGTCACCCGTTGACATGTGGTTGGCTCTCATAAGGTGTAGCTCATGTAGGTGAACATCTCCCATTCTAGATTTTTAGACAAGAATAGTTGCCACCGTAAAGCTGGAATAATCATTAGCTGATTAAGCCAGAGGATTAGTTCACTTGACATACACAATTCGTCCATGCTTCCAAGGCTTTCGATGTGCAAATTTAGAGAGGGAGAGGCAGCGCATCGATAGAATATCGGACTGCCACGTCATTCATGCACGCATCCCGGGTTTGAACCGTGCTGATCTCGCAGGGGTCTTTCAGAGAAGTATCCTTGTCTATTCCCTCTCAATGTGACTAGGTGATCACAGTTGCGGCCTCGTCGAGTTCAAGTTGAAACTATTGTGTTGACGTTAATTTACAAGCTATTTAAAATAACAATATATATGTGGTTAAAATCTGTCTACGTGTGAAGCTAATGTTACTTTCACAGACCAGTTAAGATATATTACACAAGATGCTTCATCATCACAGAAACCAACCAACTTTCAAGAGGTACACTTGAATGCCTTTCCATATGTGTGCTCAATAGATAGATATGTTATCTAGCAAAAAGTGGTAAAGATATTTGACCATCTGCGATAAGCCCATGTACAAAGCTTTCAAAAAACCTATTTCAAGAAGAATTATGCAACAGTTTTCGACAAAGTTACTGAACAATATTAAAACTGATTTGCAACAAAGTAAAACTTACACCGACGGTGAATGGACATACCCAAGCATATTCTGTTGTGTATAGCATTGTGGCATTACACAAAATATTACTTTTGGACTACTCTGTTGCAGTATATATTTGATCTAATTATGCCTCAAATCACCAATTACGCAGTTAAAGCATGAGTATTAGATTCAGAATTTGTCAGTATTTGACCAGAATATATTATTTGGTTCAAATCAAACCTGTTGAAGAATGACGCTCCTGTTAGTGTATCCTGTGCAGAAAGAAAGTGAATTCACCTGTCCTGGAGAAATTTGTACAAGCTCAACCTATTAGAGTTTTAGACACACGACCTCTGGTCACGATAAGGCGTTCTAGAGTATGGTCCCATGAGTAGAAGTAACCCAGAGAGAGACATAATTAACCATAGTACCCAGTGCTGACTCCACCAAATAATAGGCCCGAGGTGTTTTTTGTATTACTCTTTTGTCATGAAGCACGTGTGAAAGTCAGTATTGTGGGGAGCCTCCGTGACCGAGAGGTAGCGTTCTCGGCCTCAGACCGCCAGGGCTCGAATTTCGAATCCTGTGTCTGGAGGACAGTGTCATCTCAATCATCTCACCATCCTCAGGAGGTTCTCCTGGCCCAATTTAGCCTATATGTGCACAAAGGTGGCCTAAATCCCGATTCATTTCATTTCATTTGTCATGAAGCATCCCTTGTGTAATCACTCACACGTGATCCGTGGACTGCCAATAAAGCGGTCCTAAATCTAAGCCTATTATTGGGACATCTTACAAACTTCTGACTTCATGAGCTACTCTCATGGTTTGATAATTGTGTCACTTGCATTAATCTGCAGAAAACTCAACTCAACGGGAACCAGTTCTGAACAACTTGGTTTGGATGCCAATGTACATACATAGTGTTCATCAGTTTTTTTCAGCAATCTTGACTTCTGCCTTTCTAGAATGACTTCTTGCAGGTTATCTAAATTTTCAACCACTTGATGTTGTGTCTCGCGGGCATTATCACTTTTTTACCGGCAAACACATTCAAGTGTATCTGTTAACATGACTGGGTTGGTTCAAAATGTATTATGTTTTCTGTTCTCTTATTATGAAACATCATTTGTAATATTTCTTAATTCAATGATCTGTGGTAGGCTACAAGGTGTCTCATGTAAACAGACTATCTTTGATTATGTTGTCCAGTTGAAAAAAAATCACGTTACCTTTTTCCTGTATTTAGATTGGAACTGATTTACTGATACCTAACGAAACATCCTTGTGGTTGTGAGTTGCTTGTTTATTTCGCATAAGAAAATCAACCAAGCCATTGAATGTTTGCTGTGATCCTCTAAGGTAATAGCCCTGCCCGTCCAATTATGGCTGGAATCTATACTCTGATATCTCTCATAGGATGTGATGAATAAAAAGTTCCTGTTTTATTTTTTATTGTGCATCATTTATGGATTTAAGAAAAACAAATCTAAAAATCTAATAATTTGATGGGTGGGATGCTCCATAATTACCCACCAAGATTAATTCTGGTCATTTGTTTAGCAAATATAAAACATTGCTGAAACGCATAATTTGCGCACAATGTGTGCTAATTTCATTTAATTTCAAATAACATTGACCCATTCCAAATGTGTTTTGTAAAAGACACATTACCTTCAATATTAATTATCCTCTGTGACTGTTGTAAAATGTTTCAATGAAATAAATGCATCAAACATCGTAATTGAAATTGTTCAGTTTTTACAATCACTTTACGTCACTTTGGTAAACTATTTGGGGTCCATTAACGGAACACCCATCATTCAGAAACCATCAACAATGTTCTGTTTATCATAATACACACTAAACAGCTCTCAATGTTTGAATTTTAGTTTTTTTCGAATTCGCGAAAAAAAATGACCGAAAACGTATCAAAAATGTGTTTTATCGGCAATTTCAAAATATCTAAGAGACATCCACATTTTTTATGGGCACTATTGGATTCTTCGTACCCAAAAACATGGGTATAGACATCAAAATCGTGACTCTAGCTATGCTAGGGCCCAAGTTATAGCCAAATATGTGATTACGATGGCGGCCATTTTGAATGTGTCATAAAACAAGGTTGAGGGGCGGGAAAAATTGAACCCCAATATTTCTGGCTTATTTGACCCATAATAAAGTCAAAAAAACAATAAAATCAATTTTTTGCAGGAACTTTTAATTTTAGGCATATTTCTGACATATCGCACCAGACTATTTCCAAAACTTACAGATTTAAAAAAAGGAGATCTACATAAACTAAGTGTACTGAAATTTTATTATAAGCTAATTCATAGAAACATTCCTCAATACTTTCATACCAACATGATTCTCGCACAGCACTCCCATATACACTCATATCCTACACGAAATAACAAAAAACTTGTAGCGCCTAAAATACGGCATGAATTTGCAAGGAAATGCATTAGATATAGCATAACACAAATAGTTAACACTACTCCTCTTTGTATTACAGAAAAAATGTATACTCATAGTCTCCACGGCCTTTCCAAATATATAAAAAAATATGTGCTAGATCAGTACAAAACATCATGTGATATAGAAAACTGCTACACCTGTTCATATTAAAACTGTTATTATACATCCACAGTTTAGTTGATTAGCTAGAGTGTGTATATAAGAAGCTTCGTTATAAATTACACGCAAACTTCACGAATGCAAATGAGTGTCATTTGGCAATGTCTGAATTACGTTCTTTTCCATTTACAGTGAACCATTACAGTATTTTCTTTATTTAACATATTTCTGGAAAATAGGTATCATGAATGATCAAAATCATTAGTGCTATTGCATAGCTATTGTTTTTTTGTCTGATTTTGAATAGTGAGGTTGCTACTTGATAGCGGCAAGACAGTGCCTTAAAATAGTTTTCCCGAGAATTATATGTATGGATATATTGCTATAATGTATTTTCTGCTATGTTAATGCATATTTGTTTGTTTATTCTTGGTCAAAAATAAATCTGTATGTCTGTCTGTCTGTCTGTCTGTCTGGGTGATGTTTGACTGGTGTTACCGGTGTGCTGTCCATTATGTAAGTGTGTATAATGGGTTGTTGCTTTCTGTGGGCATGTAAGGTGTGACCTTTGTTTACGTTGAAAGACATTTTCCATGTGTGAGACCAGTCAACTAATTTCTGAAGATCTTGTTGAAGCTCTAAACAATCTAATTTTGAATGTATATCGCTGTATAGTCCACAGTCATCGGCAAAGAACCTAATTTTTGAATTGATGTTTTGGTTGATGTCATTGATGTAAAGAAGCAACATGAGAGGGCACCCCGGAAGTAACTGGTACTGGGTCAGATATGTCCCCATCAAGAACAACATTCTGATTTCTAAAGTTTAACCATTTATTTATCCATTTATTGGTTTTTCCTTGAATTCAATAATTTTGTAATTTTGAGACTAGTTTGCTATGCGCCACGGTGTCGACAGCTTTCGAAAGGTCTAAAATGATTATGTATACTTGTTTCTTCTGGTCTATGCTGCGTTTTAGCTCTTCTGTGGTGATTATGGGCTGTGATTCCAATGAGTTTTGTTTTCTGAAGACGTGTTGGCAATTTTGTTCTATGTTTTGTGAGTCACAATGTTGAATTATGTGTGTGTGTAGGATGTGTTCCATTAGTTTGCAAGTGATGGCTGTGGAAGGTTTTTTTTCCCCTCTTGAAAATTGGTATGACATCTGCTGTGAGCCAATCCTGGGAAGATCACCGGTATTGTAAGAATTTTGGAAAATGATTTTTAAGAATTTGGAGATTTCATCAGCATAATCTTTAAGGAATCTTAATGGTAATTTCTCTGGTCCATTAGCTTTTTGAATATTTAGTTTTGACAGTCATTTTAAAATTCCGCTCGTTGTAAAGTTGATGTCAGGCATGTTTCAGTTTGGATTATTTACAAGAGGGATTGGTTGATTATTTTCTTTAGTAAAAACTGACTGGTATTGTTCGTTTACACTTGGGCCTTGCCTTTAGTATCTATTATGGTTTATCCCTGTTTATTGGCTAATGGTGGTACTCCATAACTGTCACGTTTCCTGTTTTTCAAAAAATTGCAAAAGAAAATATATTTGTTTTCATCCTCCCCTTCGAGCATTTCTATCAAATAACTATTGTCTGCATCCTTTGATTTGTATTTTAGTCTGTCACTGATTTTCTTAAGTCTCTGCTTTATTTTAGTACTTTTGCTTTTATTGTGAATTTTGAATAGCCTCTGTCTTTTCTTAATTAATCCTTTTATTTCAGTTGTCATCCATAGAACGTCTGATTTGTTTTTCAACGTTTTCGTTGAAATATATTTATTTATAATTTAAAAAATTCCATTTTGAATTTTGTAAATTGGTCTTCTATTTATAATACAAAATGATCAATATATCATTAATCATTATAAAAATAAGCTTTAGTCACTATCTTGGATGACTTACTAAGAAAAGCTTGACTGTAAAAGCTCAACTGTAACGAGGAATCCGCCAGTTAGTGCGTTATAAACATGATAAAGCCTGCCGTATCCCAGAAGGCAAGACACTCTGACACAAGGTTGTGTTATTGTTGGTTCACTTTCTGCGACACTGGCCCAACATAAAACCAACATTGTGTCAACATGTCGTGTTTGCTGGGCGCCCAGGACGAGCTTGTCATAAATCCACCAGACTGTCTCACGCCACTTTTATCACACGCTGATTTAGATAAATGGCTCGTAGGCCTATTCGTTCCAAAACAAGTCAATTTAAAACAATGGGATCAAAGCGAAGGATCTTATTACAAGGACCCTCCTGCCAAATACGCGACACAGCCTGCTCACTCAACACGCGGAGTGTATCAACGTTGAATCAACGTCACCGGGCGTGGATTTAACGTTGCCACACTGTGATCCCTTGTGATGAGTAATCACTCATGGTAGATTTCCTGCCACGTCCATGCCGCCTTATAACGTCGAGGGCTTAATCCCAATTTTGGTCCTCTCTACAGCATAATCATCATGAGTGTAGTCCACGACATCTTGTACTTTCACGAGTGGTATCTTATGTTAAAGCGTTAAGAAACAGCCGTAATTTCAAATATATTGATTTACCCTCTTTCAGCTCTGGGATCGACTTTAGACGTCAAATTCTGACTTATGTAGTCATCAAATTATGACGTCTAAAGTGGGACCCCGCAGTGAAAGAGTGAACTATTTACAACGGCAGTAAACCAATAACATAGGTATTCAAATGAAGCGGAAAGAGCTAAGTAAGGCATTTACATGTATGATGATTTCCAGTTGGAAAATACCCTTTGGTCACCCGTTTTATATAAAAATATTTCAGCGTTATAAAGGTTAATTTTGGGATAATCGAGTCACAATTACTTCATGAGTAAGTATGAGCATTATGAGGCTGGAAAAATGATAACTGACATGTTGAAAACACCATGAAAACACCATGCAAAAAAACACTCTCATGAAGAGCTGTCCGCATGTCGACGATAATATAAATTGAGCTAGAGAAAGAATTGTGACTTTTCAAGTAACAATACTGTTTGGGCTAAGTTTTATGATTTATTTGGCGACCTTTTAA
>OZ024908.1:41417591-41462675 GCA_964017125.1 Flabesymbios commensalis | reverse complement strand
CCCAATGTAATGTAAAGTTAGTATGAGTCACAAATCACCCGGCTGTCGGCCAATGCTTCCGATCACCCGGCATCGGACGGACGGTACTAGTCTGGCCAGTTGCCGTCCGATGAGTGGCACTGTAGATTTACCAAATAGTGCAAGAGCATTAGTGAAAAAAACACAGGAACCTGGAATAAAATTGCAGAAAGCTGATTTTTTCAGGAATGATACCTGGAAATCTCCCTAGACGAATTCCGAAGAGGCCCCAAAAATCCCCCTTGTGCATTTTTTTTAATTCAAGATGGCCGCCACCATGTAACGCCATTTTCGACAAACAGGGGTATACCCTAATTCCTCACCTTTATAGTTAGAAAAAAAATATTTTGGTTATTCTATTTATGTTTTAAGGCACAAGGAGTTGATCCAGATGATCAAAAATGATATCAACATTTTTCTCAATACTGAAAATCCAAGATGGCCGCCATATTGTTCTGAATATGTTAAGCGATCTCTTAAAAAAACACGAAAATATGAGATATCTATCTCGTTGTTGAACCTAAAATGTATTTTTTGGCCAAACCCATGGAATCTAGCACTTATTTAGATCACCAATTTTATTATATTGAATTTATCAACATAAATCCCACCTAGTAGTTAATTCAAAATAACACCAGGTAACGCCATTGTTTTTTTAAAAGGGGTATACCCCAATTCCTCACTTTTGAAGTTAAAACAATGATTTTGGTGTCTCTACCTATGTTTTAAAGTACAAGGAGGTCATCCAGATGATCAGAAATAATATCAGTACTTTTCTTAATACCACAAATTAAAGATGGCCGCCATAATATTTTGTTAAGCGATCTCTTAAAAAACCGAAAATATGCGATAACTATTTCGTTGTTGAAACTAAAATGTATTTTTTTAGCCGAACCCATGGAGTCTAGAATTTATTTAGATGACCATATTTTATTATATTTTTGAGTTTATCGACATGAATCCCACATGGTAGTTAACTCTACCATGGTGGGTGACGCTTTGGAGTGATTTCGAACTGCTTTCCCACTAGAAATGTAGATTGAGATTTGTCAAGTTAACAAATTAATCTCCGGTAAATAATGAAATTATTGCGTTCCAATCATCCGAGCTGGCAGTTTCTACATGTTTGGCCAATACAAAAAGAGCATATCGTTGTACAATATAGTCTAGATTTGTGAGATCCTCCCCCCTTTGAACAAGCCACTCTGCACCCTCAACTCACTCTTTTTAGAACTCTTTCTGGAGCGACTGCTCTTTCAGTTTGCGTTGGTGACAAACGACCATGAGATAAAATCCAGACAGTAGATTCCACACTCTCCTGTACAGAAAAATATACTCTGTATCATGATGGAGTTTAAACACGAGGCATTCATCCAGTGCTGTTTTAATATTGACTGACCGTCTTCGACGCTGGCCCAAAAATTAAACAGAAATGGATTAATGCCCCGTGGTGGCTGGGGCAGTAGGTGACGTTGAAAGGAGGCTTTCTAGCCAATATCAATTACAAGATAAGGATCTGCGCCTTACATGTTACATGTACATGTCATCTTCGATAATCGTCCTGTAACAATGCACTTTTAAATACTTACTTTTGTCCATGATCTGCGAATGTCAATATGTTTAATATCATGAAATATATCATTTAAATATCAAAATATTACATTTTGAATATTAGGATATATATATTTCGTAATGAAGGTATGGCATTGTATGGTGTTGTAATGAGATGATTTTACATCAGAATATCGGAATATGACATTAAATTAATTGATGTCACAGTTTTTCGTCAGGATATGATCTTTTTATGTCACGATAATATGAGGACAAGACACATTAACGTCATGATATGGTTTTGTAATGTCCAAATATTGCTCTTTATTATAGTAAAATGACGTTATGATGTCTGGATACAGATGTATAAATGCAGGATATGGTGGTTAAGCATCACAGTATGATAATAAAGTGACAGGATCTTTTAGTGTATTGTCACGATATTATTATAATATCATGATATAGCATATTAACATCCCAATATGACATTTTAGTGTAAGAGGAAATGAAAGTAAGAGAGGGCAAGGCCACATGCTGTTCAAAGAGCATGTGTCTTAACCCTATCTTACTTTCCATTTTATTGAATCTTCCGAAGTGCTTTTGTTCTTGGCAGTTTTGGAGTACCGGTATTTGAGCAATGTAGAGGCCTTTACTTACTGAATTATATTGCGATATATATGTTGAACTGACATGTGCCATCCTGATATTGGAATGCTTCATGTCGATTCTGTATTACCATATGGTGACGTGCGTCTTTCAATATAATGTTATTAAAATGTCATACCTTGACATGACAATATAATATCCTGACATTAAAATGCCATATCCTAACTTTAAAGTGACATTTCTGACATTCTATGGTCACATCAAAATATTGTAATGTCATATTCAGTCATTATAATGTCACATTAGAATGCCGCCAAGCCCGCCATATCTTGATTTGATAATAGCATATCCTATCATAAAAAGTGGAATATCTTGACATTCAAATCTTATTGTGTGATATAAAAGGACAAAATTTGGACATTATAATACCATCTCATGACGTTAAAGTGTCATATTCTGATGAATTACAATCCAATGCCAGATCCTGACTTCAAAGTGTTTTTTATGTTTTTCCTATTTAAATGTCATAATCCGACAAGTCTGTTGTACAATATTCGATATTAAATAGCATGTTTGTCATTATAATGACACATCATCACATTACAATGCTATATTGTGACCTCAATGTGTCATTTCATCAATGTATAAAGTCATATCATAATATTCAAGTACCATATCCTAATATTCAAATGTCATATCCTGACATTAAAATGTCATAGTGATGTTATAATGATATATCACGAAATTGTGATGCATTTCGTGATAATATGATGCCATATCTTTTCATTTTAATACAGCAACGAGATGTTTAGCCACTATATACTGCCTTTATGAAGCTGTATTGAGCCATCATAACGTGATTTTGCTAGATTA
Source organism: Flabesymbios commensalis (assembly GCA_964017125.1). Lineage (NCBI taxonomy): Eukaryota > Metazoa > Annelida > Polychaeta > Terebellida > Flabelligeridae > Flabesymbios > Flabesymbios commensalis. Next base: position 41,459,627 of record OZ024908.1, on the reverse strand, counting down.
AACACCAATGATTGAACATTATATTACATATCATGTTATTAAAGTGTCATATCCTGATATCATATTCATATATCCTGACGTAAAACTATCATATCCTGACGGTAAACTGTCACATCCTCCAATTTGATGTCATATTCTGACATTTCAATGTAATATCACATTGCAATATTATACAATGTCATATATTTATTACGTAATACACAAATATTCAAAAATATCTGAATATTCTAATTTATAATCCAAGGTATTTATTACCATTTTCAGGAAATTGACCAAATTACGTAGGCCTATAGATGGTCAAACTCTGCCAGTAAAATGATGTGATTTAAAACATTTTCTTATTTAGTAGTACATGTAAATAACCAACAGTCTCGTAGGACACGTGTTCAAGCTGGTGTAATATTGTACTTAGCTCTGTTATTATGTATATTCACACAAAATTACCTAATATTCATATCCTAGAATAATCACAACTACTACTTAACCAAAATCGAAAAAACATTTTATATAGGCCTATTATATAAAATACCTACATTGGAATTAGTCGCTGGGTTTGAAACTGGAATTTCTTACGCTATCTCAAGCTTCAAATGAATGAAAAATACCCTTATATTTATGAGACAAATGAGACATGTTAAAATTTTTAATCAATGATTTCTTACATATGATATTTTGTAAAATTGATAAATCTATATCTATATTCCCATATGAAAAAGCAGTTGGACATCGCTTAATCGTGGCTAAGCACATTCTAAATCAGTGATAAAAATATATTCTAGATTCCATGGCTCCGAAAAAAAGTTTCAACAACATGAGGATTATGGCATGTAAGTGATTTTTGAGGGGGGGGGGGGAGGGCGCTTGACATAATGATCGCCATCTTGGATTTGTGGAGATAAGAAAAGGAATGATATCATTTCTGATCCTGCTGATGAGCTTTTTGTGCCTTAAGACATGTGTAGAGGCACCAACATATTTTTTGAACTGCAAAAGTGAGGAATTGGGGTATACTCCTGTTTTTTTGGAAAAATGACGTTATATGGTGTTACATAACATTAAACTATGTGGGATTTATGTTGATAAATTCAATATAATAAAATATTGGTGATCTAAATAAGTGCTAGATTCCATGGGTTTAGACAAAAAATACATTTTAGGCTCAACAACGAGATAGTTACCTCATATTTTCGTTTATTTAAGAGATCGCTCAACATACTCAGTATATCAATATGACGGCCATCTTGGATTTTTGGTATTGAGAAAAGTACTGATATCATTTCTGATCATCTGGATGAACTCTTTGTGTCCTCAAACATATGTAGAGCCACCTAAAAAAAAATTCCAACTGCAAAAGTGAGAAATTATGGTATACCCCTGTCTTTTCGAAAATGGCGTTACATGGTGGCGGCCATCTTGAATGAAAAAAATGCACAAGGGGGATTTTTGGGGCCTCTTCGGAATTCGTCTGGGGAGATGTCCATGTATCATTCCTGAAAAAATCAGCTTTCTGCAATTTCATTCCGGGTTCAACCCTAATGCTCTTGCACTAAAAAGGGATCATGTGCCAATGATCAGTCGGCAATCGGATGACGGCTGGCCGATTATCGGCCGGCTATCGCCGGGGTATCGAGTGAGCGTCGCATTAAGCCGTACGATTTTAGTGATTTGTACGATCGTCGGACAGCAAATCCGATGAGCATCGCCACAGAACCGACCGCAGTCCTAGAGATGAATGTGGTGCACTGATAAAATGTATAGTATATAAATCCCACAACTTTCTATGCTGATGGAGATAACTACGAAATCTTGTTTAATTCTAAAGCCACAATAATTAACAAAATACAGTCGGAAAATGTTTCCACAAATTATGACATATGTATGCAAAGAAAAAGTACTGAAGTCACTAGATCAATTTATCTGTGGTCGTTTCGAACAAAAAAATTAATTGAAAACACAGAATATAACATAAGTGCATCTAATCTGGATCGAACAGTGATGTCAATCATCGAATTGTTATGGGACAATCTCAGAAACTGGTCGTTGCAGATCGACCCTGTCCCTACATTATCATTATTTTGTGATCTGACTTAAGGTATTACCACATTATCAGGACGGCTGTTGCTCATGGAATTATTTTATGTTTAGTCTGTTTCTTTTAGTTTTGCGACGTTCCCGTCACCTTTGTTATCAGACTAGGCGGTGTGTTATGGACGATTTCACATATGCCAAGTCTCCCTTTATGAGGACTTTCTCTATATGAGGTCGGAAATGTTTTTCTTTACGAGTGTGTGTGGTATTAACCCGTTGAACACAAGATTATTATGCTACTGCTCTGTTCCTGAAACGAGATTATTTTATGACGTCATAGTTATCTCATGCTTGCAATCAAACCCGGAGATCTCCGGGGCTCGTATCTGAATGGTCACCCCAAATCACGGAGATCTCCGCGCCTCGTCACGGGTTAACTGTAATGTCGTGATTGAAAATGGTATTATTTAAGTAAAACTAGCTGCATTTGTAGGTATGTGCTTCTGCATATATAATTTACATGCGTGTTTGTGTGAGTGTCATGTCCTACATGAATGACATATCTTCTTAACAAAAATAACAAATGTCCATTATTATTATTGTTATATATGTCATGTGCTTATCTTGAACAATAGCATGTCACTATTAACAGCTATTGATAGCTAATAACCATGAGCTTTGACAATATATGATTTGCATTTAAAATACCAGTGATTTTACATATTGTTTTATACTCCAGAAACATATGCTTTTTTTTGATATTATGAATAATATTTCGCATTTTAATATTGGTTTTCTTGCGGGAAACAAATTGACTGGTTCATATCTCGACAGTGCCGCTTAAAGAAGTAGTCCACTGTGTACGAACAGCGGGACACATCTGTGCCCAGGAAGCACCACGCTGATTATCGATATAGAGGCAACTGGAGTACAACTAAAACCAGAAATATAGAGTGGTCTATAGCTATAACTTACATTTTATGTATTGATACTGCCTAGCATGGTTGATTGATTATATGGTATCGTGTATATTTTCATGTGAGTTTATCTAATTAACCAACTTATATATATGTATCTGTAAATAAAAATGTTTCACAGCTAAGTCAGTAATGAAGTTTATTTATGCCCATGAAACATCTGTAAATCTGTCTGTCTGTCATCTATCCCTATTATCTCTGGTCTCAAAATTATTTTAGAACGGCAACCTTTTTTACCCTGTCTTTGTAATCCTTCTTGGATTGTCTTAAAAAAGCTGGGCAGTCGCATCAGCCTGCTCGGTAGTTATCTGTGGCTGTGATGCGATGTTTCTTCCTCCTCCTGACAGTGCTGCTCTGCCGTCTGATCAGCTTCTGGGGGGGGGGGTGTAAAAACTAGCTATGAGAAGCTGAATATGTAGGACGGGACCTGCCCACGTGAGTAGCCACATCTTGATTTCTTCCAGCGATGTCAGGCGATAACCGCCCGATCTTCGTGTGATGGTCATCACATCTTGATCCGGTCTCAACTTGATTTTGTCCCGTGTCCGGTTTGTGAACGTACCTTTAGCGTTGACCATGCTGCGCATGCAGGTGGGCCAGGTGACTACTAAAATGAGGCATAATAAAAAAAGGTGTAATCATGGGTTAAAAATGGAACAAATGGTAAATGGTACAAATGAGAAGTTATGAAAACAAATTGACAAATGAGTTGTGTAATACTTATTTGAATGTAAAGGGTAGTCTAGCAATTAGAAGGCAAGTAGGGGATACAAATTTAAAAGAGAAGCAAGGAATCAAGTTCAAGTTCAAGTTCAAGTGTTTATTCTTTAAGCCTCACATGGAGGAATACAAGAAAATAACAGTGAATGTAATAAGCAAAACATACAACATAGCACATAATAATGTATACATTATTATACAATCAATTACAGTTTTTTTCACTTCACACTTTCTAAAATAATCTTAATGAAATTCGCCAAACTACGTAATTTTGTTTTATCATTCATTATGCGTTTGAATTTGGGTGCCGAAGGGTGTATATGACAATACTTCGGTAGGTATGTGCGTCTCTGATCAGCAAAAAATGTTAAATATATAATGAAATTAATCACCAATTTCTGACTGAGTACATTTAACGCATACAGATCTTGGGATGTTTTTATAAATGCCAGTCTCTACAGGTAATTTGTGATTTCTGCACCTAAAACGACTAAAAACGGCTCTTAATTTCATAGGTAGAAAAGTAATGTAGAATTCTAACGATATATCCGACTTATACATACGGTAATTTATACATTTTGCATTTGATGCTACATCATCTGTCCAAGTCTGAAGGTATTGATCCTTAAGTCTAGTTTTAAAAACTTTTTTAAAATATTCAAGTGTACGGGGTATTTTTTGATCTCGCCAAACATATCAAAATCCAGCAGACAATAAAGTAGATTTGACAAAAGATAGCCAGGGTGAATAATAAATACCTAGATTATACATTTTATACAAAAAATTATACATTTTTACTGACAGTTTTGAAACTGGGCCTGAAATAATACGTGCCCAAAATAAAATACATCTTGATGTGTATTCAATATTCAATGGATAACGGCGCAATTCGCCGTATACCATCGAAGATGTGGTGCTTTTATTAACACCTAATATATATTTACAATATCTCAAATGGAGCTTTTCGATGATATCGTTATTTTCATAGGCCCAAATCTCACTTCCATATAAAAGTATTGGTGTGACAAGCTTGTCAAAAAGGTCTAGCTGTAAATCAATAGGTAAATTCAACACTCTAGATTTTTTTAAAAGTGAAAACATAGCTCTACTGGCTTTATTAAAAACATTTTTTTTAGCTTTGCCAAACTTTCTATTATAATTAAATACAATACCAAGGTAGGTGAAATTGTCTATGACATCAATACTTGAATTTCGGAAGTTAAATTGGGGTAATTTTCGAACTTTTCCTCTTGAAAATATTACTATTTTTGTTTTGCTGGTATTAATATTTAACTTCCATATATTACAGTACGACTGCATAGCATCTAATGACATTTGAAGCTCTGTTGGTGACTCTGCGAGAATAACTGTGTCGTCTGCATATAAAATAATGTACATTTTAATATATTCGTAAAGATCATCATCATTTTCTGTCAGTTCGGAAATATATGCTAAACCACCGTATTTTGAACTAAGGAAACTTTCCAGATCTGATAAATAAATCGAGAATAACAAAGGCGATAAATTATCACCTTGTCTGACCCCTATCTCTGACTTAAATACATTTGATAATTTACCATTCATTTTTATATGGCATTTGGCATTTGAGTACAGGTTTTTTATTACGTTTAGTATTTGGCCATTTATATTCAAAGATAGGATTTGTCCATAGACTAACTCGGGAAACATTGTCAAAAGCTTTTTTGTAATCTATAAAACAACAATATATACGTTTCCGTTTATTGAGATATAAATCAATAAGTGTTTTGAGGACAAAAACGTGATCAATGGTAGAATGTCCTTTTCTGAAACCACCTTGCTCGGAACCAATTAGGCCATAGCCATCAATAAATATGCCTAACCTTTGGTTTAGGACTGACGTAAATAATTTTCCGAAACAACTAACAATTGAAATACCCCTGTAATTATCAGGGTTACATATGTCGCTTTTGCTCTTGTACAAAGGTATAATATTACTGATACACCACTCTTCTGGGACTATTCCCGTTTGTAATACCAATTTAAAAAGTTTTGTAAACACATTAATCATAGAATCACATGACGATTTTAAAAATTCGTTTAATACTTGATCATTGCCACAAGCTTTATTTTTTTTCAATTTTTTAATAGATTTTTTAACTTCATCTGGTTCAAAAGGTTTGTTTAATTCTGCATTTAAATTGTCAATATTTGTGTTATCAGTTACATCTCCTTCGTCTCTTTTACTGTCATTAGTGTTAAGTTTTTCAAAATGTTCAACAAATATCAGCATTGATATTTTTTTTACCTCTTGTCTAGTGTGATCGTCAGCTGATTTATTTATAATCTGCCAATACACTTTTGGATCGGTCGATTTCAGATTTCGTATTTTGTTTTGCATGTCTTTTTGCTATTTATTAAAGGCTTTATTCAATGATGATTTGTATGATTTACTACTAGCTGTCATGTCTGTTTTGGCTTACTGTTGTAAATACGTCTAGTTATGGTAAAACGTTTTCTATGTTTTTCACAATCAGAGTCATACCATGGCTTATGATCAAGTGTTCGAGCTCTTTTCTGTTTAGTAGCTCCCCTTTTATTTATTAATTCCAAAGTATCCGCTGTCTCTACTAAAATGTTACAAATACTGCAGTCCTAGAGATGAATGTGGTGCACTGATAAAATGTATAGTATATAAATCCCACAACTTTCTATGCTGATGGAGATAACTACGAAATCTTGTTTAATTCTAAAGCCACAATAATTAACAAAATACAGTCGGAAAATGTTTCCACAAATTATGACATATGTATGCAAAGAAAAAGTACTGAAGTCACTAGATCAATTTATCTGTGGTCGTTTCGAACAAAAAAATTAATTGAAAACACAGAATATAACATAAGTGCATCTAATCTGGATCGAACAGTGATGTCAATCATCGAATTGTTATGGGACAATCTCAGAAACTGGTCGTTGCAGATCGACCCTGTCCCTACATTATCATTATTTTGTGATCTGACTTAAGGTATTACCACATTATCAGGACGGCTGTTGCTCATGGAATTATTTTATGTTTAGTCTGTTTCTTTTAGTTTTGCGACGTTCCCGTCACCTTTGTTATCAGACTAGGCGGTGTGTTATGGACGATTTCACATATGCCAAGTCTCCCTTTATGAGGACTTTCTCTATATGAGGTCGGAAATGTTTTTCTTTACGAGTGTGTGTGGTATTAACCCGTTGAACACAAGATTATTATGCTACTGCTCTGTTCCTGAAACGAGATTATTTTATGACGTCATAGTTATCTCATGCTTGCAATCAAACCCGGAGATCTCCGGGGCTCGTATCTGAATGGTCACCCCAAATCACGGAGATCTCCGCGCCTCGTCACGGGTTAACTGTAATGTCGTGATTGAAAATGGTATTATTTAAGTAAAACTAGCTGCATTTGTAGGTATGTGCTTCTGCATATATAATTTACATGCGTGTTTGTGTGAGTGTCATGTCCTACATGAATGACATATCTTCTTAACAAAAATAACAAATGTCCATTATTATTATCGTTATATATGTCATGTGCTTATCTTGAACAATAGCATGTCACTATTAACAGCTATTGATAGCTAATAACCATGAGCTTTGACAATATATGATTTGCATTTAAAATACCAGTGATTTTACATATTGTTTTATACTCCAGAAACATATGCTTTTTTTTTTGATATTATGAATAATATTTCGCATTTTAATATTGGTTTTCTTGCGGGAAACAAATTGACTGGTTCATATCTCGACAGTGCCGCTTAAAGAAGTAGTCCACTGTGTACGAACAGCGGGAAACATCTGTGCCCAGGAAGCACCACGCTGATTATCGATATAGAGGCAACTGGAGTACAACTAAAACCAGAAATATAGAGTGGTCTATAGCTATAACTTACATTTTATGTATTGATACTGCCTAGCATGGTTGATTGATTATATGGTATCGTGTATATTTTCATGTGAGTTTATCTAATTAACCAACTTATATATATGTATCTGTAAATAAAAATGTTTCACAGCTAAGTCAGTAATGAAGTTTATTTATGCCCATGAAACATCTGTAAATCTGTCTGTCTGTCATCTATCCCTATTATCTCTGGTCTCAAAATTATTTTAGAACGGCAACCTTTTTTACCCTGTCTTTGTAATCCTTCTTGGATTGTCTTAAAAAAGCTGGGCAGTCGCATCAGCCTGCTCGGTAGTTATCTGTGGCTGTGATGCGATGTTTCTTCCTCCTCCTGACAGTGCTGCTCTGCCGTCTGATCAGCTTCTGGGGGGGGGGGGGGTGTAAAAACTAGCTATGAGAAGCTGAATATGTAGGACGGGACCTGCCCACGTGAGTAGCCACATCTTGATTTCTTCCAGCGATGTCAGGCGATAACCGCCCGATCTTCGTGTGATGGTCATCACATCTTGATCCGGTCTCAACTTGATTTTGTCCCGTGTCCGGTTTGTGAACGTACCTATAGCGTTGACCATGCTGCGCATGCAGGTGGGCCAGGTGACTACTAAAATGAGGCATAATAAAAAAAGGTGTAATCATGGGTTAAAAATGGAACAAATGGTAAATGGTACAAATGAGAAGTTATGAAAACAAATTGACAAATGAGTTGTGTAATACTTATTTGAATGTAAAGGGTAGTCTAGCAATTAGAAGGCAAGTAGGGGATACAAATTTAAAAGAGAAGCAAGGAATCAAGTTCAAGTTCAAGTTCAAGTGTTTATTCTTTAAGCCTCACATGGAGGAATACAAGAAAATAACAGTGAATGTAATAAGCAAAACATACAACATAGCACATAATAATGTATACATTATTATACAATCAATTACAGTTTTTTTCACTTCACACTGTCTAAAATAATCTTAATGAAATTCGCCAAACTACGTAATTTTGTTTTATCATTCATTATGCGTTTGAATTTGGGTGCCGAAGGGTGTATATGACAATACTTCGGTAGGTATGTGCGTCTCTGATGAGCAAAAAATGTTAAATATATAATGAAATTAATCACCAATTTCTGACTGAGTACATTTAACGCATACAGATCTTGGGATGTTTTTATAAATGCCAGTCTCTACAGGTAATTTGTGATTTCTGCACCTAAAACGACTAAAAACGGCTCTTAATTTCATAGGTAGAAAAGTAATGTAGAATTCTAACGATATATCCGACTTATACATACGGTAATTTATACATTTTGCATTTGATGCTACATCATCTGTCCAAGTCTGAAGGTATTGATCCTTAAGTCTAGTTTTAAAAACTTTTTTAAAATATTCAAGTGTACGGGGTATTTTTTGATCTCGCCAAACATATCAAAATCCAGCAGACAATAAAGTAGATTTGCCAAAAGATAGCCAGGGTGAATTATAAATACCTAGATTATACATTTTATACAAAAAATTATACATTTTTACTGACAGTTTTGAAACTGGGCCTGAAATAATACGTGCCCAAAATAAAATACATCTTGATGTGTATTCAATATTCAATGGATAACGGCGCAATTCGCCGTATACCATCGAAGATGTGGTGCTTTTATTAACACCTAATATATATTTACAATATCTCAAATGGAGCTTTTCGATGATATCGTTATTTTCATAGGCCCAAATCTCACTTCCATATAAAAGTATTGGTGTGACAAGCTTGTCAAAAAGGTCTAGCTGTAAATCAATAGGTAAATTCAACACTCTAGATTTTTTTAAAAGTGAAAACATAGCTCTACTGGCTTTATTAAAAACATTTTTTTTAGCTTTGCCAAACTTTCTATTATAATTAAATACAATACCAAGGTAGGTGAAATTGTCTATGACATCAATACTTGAATTTCGGAAGTTAAATTGGGGTAATTTTCGAACTTTTCCTCTTGAAAATATTACTATTTTTGTTTTGCTGGTATTAATATTTAACTTCCATATATTACAGTACGACTGCATAGCATCTAATGACATTTGAAGCTCTGTTGGTGACTCTGCGAGAATAACTGTGTCGTCTGCATATAAAATAATGTACATTTTAATATATTCGTAAAGATCATCATCATTTTCTGTCAGTTCGGAAATATATGCTAAACCACCGTATTTTGAACTAAGGAAACTTTCCAGATCTGATAAATAAATCGAGAATAACAAAGGCGATAAATTATCACCTTGTCTGACCCCTATCTCTGACTTAAATACATTTGATAATTTACCATTCATTTTTATATGGCATTTGGCATTTGAGTACAGGTTTTTTATTACGTTTAGTATTTGGCCATTTATATTCAAAGATAGGATTTGTCCATAGACTAACTCGGGAAACATTGTCAAAAGCTTTTTTGTAATCTATAAAACAACAATATATACGTTTCCGTTTATTGAGATATAAATCAATAAGTGTTTTGAGGACAAAAACGTGATCAATGGTAGAATGTCCTTTTCTGAAACCACCTTGCTCGGAACCAATTAGGCCATAGCCATCAATAAATATGCCTAACCTTTGGTTTAGGACTGACGTAAATAATTTTCCGAAACAACTAACAATTGAAATACCCCTGTAATTATCAGGGTTACATATGTCGCTTTTGCTCTTGTACAAAGGTATAATATTACTGATACACCACTCTTCTGGGACTATTCCCGTTTGTAATACCAATTTAAAAAGTTTTGTAAACACATTAATCATAGAATCACATGACGATTTTAAAAATTCGTTTAATACTTGATCATTGCCACAAGCTTTATTTTTTTTCAATTTTTTAATAGATTTTTTAACTTCATCTGGTTCAAAAGGTTTGTTTAATTCTGCATTTAAATTGTCAATATTTGTGTTATCAGTTACATCTCCTTCGTCTCTTTTACTGTCATTAGTGTTAAGTTTTTCAAAATGTTCAACAAATATCAGCATTGATATTTTTTTTACCTCTTGTCTAGTGTGATCGTCAGCTGATTTATTTATAATCTGCCAATACACTTTTGGATCGGTCGATTTCAGATTTCGTATTTTGTTTTGCATGTCTTTTTGCTATTTATTAAAGGCTTTATTCAATGATGATTTGTATGATTTACTACTAGCTGTCATGTCTGTTTTGGCTTACTGTTGTAAATACGTCTAGTTATGGTAAAACGTTTTCTATGTTTTTCACAATCAGAGTCATACCATGGCTTATGATCAAGTGTTCGAGCTCTTTTCTGTTTAGTAGCTCCCCTTTTATTTATTAATTTCAAAGTATCCGCTGTCTCTACTAAAATGTTACAAATACTCTGTGCTATTGCATTAATAGCATATTGTTAAGCTGTAAATCAATATCATTTATTTTATTTTGATGTTTATGTGACAATTCATGTTTAAACATACATTCTGTTTCTGATTTCCAAGTAGGTTTAATCGGTGCAACTTTATATACTGCATCATCTATTAAATCATCCTCGGTTTCACTATTTGCATTAGTGGATAGGCGCATAGTTATCATGTCATAGAATAACAAAATAAAATGGTCAGTATGGAATAAAAAGCGATTGCACAGATATGTGGCTATTAGTGTTACCTCGCAATAAGTTGATTGGTTCATAAATAGTATATTTTTTATATTCCAGCCATTACATAAAAACACAACGTATAAAATAAATCTCCACATATTACATATATACGTCAGATCCCACGTCAACACGTCAACACATGGGCTATCCTTTCAACCGCGCCATGAACAATCCAAAGGCACTTAAAATGCTTATACTGTTTGCATATGGTCTTTAAACATGACTTGTTGCGCTCACCGCTCCTTAACAGCGGTGTTTTCAACAAACAACACCGCATGACTACACTCAATACATGTATACCTGCGCACATACGTGTACCAATGTGTAGGCTACTCTGCTGTAAACAGGTAAACAATAGTAACTATTTACTTCAAAAATAATTGGTTACACAAGACGCAACGGTGCGCCCCCTGTTTGTCGGCATTAAAAAGTTCTGTAAATTGGCCTAAATATTGAGGGCAAGCCCCAGTCTGCCACTGACCGCTGCTGGCCTGTCATTGTTTGCATTAGACATGACATAGTGTGTGTGGGGAGGGGGGGGGGGGTTGGTCAGTCGACACTAGATCAATAGTTAATAGACTGGGATTGCTGCAAAGCATTAATGATTATGATTATATCGAGTTCCACTATATCATACATTGTACATCGCTATGTGTTCCCCCACACTGTGCAATCTAGAAGACTCGCACTATCATACGAAATAATCTTGGAAAGTCATCAGTCTATATAATTTATATGTTTAAAACTTTTCCATTGGATGACATCAAATTTTGTTTTCATTTTTTTATAAACATTTAGAGGAATCCACTGAAAACCTAAACAAACTATTACTATACCTAAAGGATGGTTGAATGTTAGCACATTGATGTCACATTGATGCCATCGGCCCAGCGTTGGGCAGACAATCGGTGCCGAAGGCCAATCCCCCCATATCTTCATTTTAAAATAAATTAAATAACGAGAATGAAACGAATGGGGTTTTATGCCATCTTTGTACACATATTGTCTACACTGGGCCAGGAGAACCTACTGAGGATGGTGGGATGAAGGATGGTGACAATCAGACATGAGATGAGGTGACACTGCCCTCCAGACACAGGATTCGAAATTCCAGCCCTGGCTGTCTGAGGTCTAGAACGCTACCTCTCGGTCACGGAGGTTCGCTACAATATTCAATCTTAACGAGTAAGCAGGAAGGAAACATTTTTTTTGTGGTATGAAATGATGTATACTACAGACAGTGTTGTTCACATGGCAATATACGACCTGGAAAATAAAAGTAGTTCATTCCTTTTGGATGCTTTTGATTTTTTTTTCAGAAGCTAGTTTTATTTTCCAGGTCGTATATTGCATGTGTAAACATTTTAAATATGGTGACAGCAGCGTCTCAGCGCTGACACAACACTAGATTGCGCCTTGTAAATGTGTTTTGTTTAAAATTACCATCACCCACTTACCCAACAATAATTAATTTTCTGAAAATTTGACCGAATTTGACTGGCCATTTTACTCTCTCGGTTATGCCGCTTTTTCTAATGACTTTTATTCACCGTTCATACAACACCGTGTCTCTAAATGGAAAAACTTTTTATATAGTGCATAGTGTTCCATGCAGCTGCATACTAGAAATGTCTTATAGTGACATACGTCTGACTCGATTTTTTTTAAATCCATCTATAGCTGCTCTAAAGTATACAGGAATATCCCACGCAATGTATAAGTGACCTAACATCAATGCTATTCTACATTTACACACATACTAGCGTACATCAGGTGCAGTCGTAAATTTTAAATCATACGGCCTCATACTTTGTATCTCAAAAGGCCATGAATGTTTATGTGACAAAATAAAGTGGACTGGAGGAAATATCGCAGCTCTAGGGGTAAATCATGGCATAATAGTTGAAGATATTTTTTGGGAGGATAAAAAATAGACAAACTTTAAAATCTGCTATCTCTGTGGATAAAAACGGCTTTTAACATTATAGAACAAATCTTATATAGTGATCTGTTTGAGTTTATTGATTTAGGTTTTTAATGTATTGCATGTACCTGAATAATTATGTAAGATAAGGCGATATGGGATTTTATATGTGATGATAAACCTGATAAGGTAAAACGGGATGTATGTAGGAAAATTACAGGAGGCATTTAGGAGTGCCGAATATTAAAAACATATAGTGTGCCCAACAATTTTTTTTTTCTAGCAAATGTGTTAATACCTGAAAATTGAAGCTTTCTGAATTTGAATATTAATAGCAAAGCAGGTAAAATAACATGTGACAAGCCCATTAGAGAGCACTGTATCCCACAGTTTTGGAAAGATTGACCAAATGAAAAATTTCCAGCAGTCGGTATAACACAATTTAAACTTATTTCCAGCCCGTCACACATAATGAAGATAAACATTTACGTAGATTTAAAGACGTACAATTTAATTTAGAAAATAGTTTAATCATCAAGTATACAAATGAAACGTGTGTGGACTTGAATGTATGCAAGCAAAATTATGTGGTTAAAGCGGCTTTCTTGGGATGACATCAATTTTCGTTTTTATTTTTGTAATGAAGTAGTGTATCCCACAGATCATGATTTTATTTTTTTTCAGAGTTTTTATATTAAAAAAAAAATCATCAACATTTATATGAATCCGCTTAAAACCCAACAAACTTTTTGTATACCTAAACACTTGCTAAAGGACGGTTGAATGTTCCTACAGCATTGGGCCACATGTTGATGCCTTCGGCTCAGCGTTGGTCAGACAATCAGTGCTGCAGGTGTATCACCCCATGTCCTGACTATAAGACACCAATTAGCGACGATTGCTTTGATCTCACCGTCCAAAACGTGGGAATATGTGGTGTAAAGTGTTGTATATTGCTGACTTGTTTTGTTTACATGGCAATATACGACCTGGAAATATAACTATTTCACTCTTTTCGATGCTTAAAAATAGTTTTTTTGACTTTTTTGTATTTTTAGTTAAATAAATTGTCAAAAATGAAAATGTCTCATCCCACGGGGTCCCTTTAATCTAATTGTAGGCTCGATATCAAAATCTAAAAACGACGAATTTCGGGAAACATATTATAATTTTAAAATAGAATGGGATATTGTATACAGTAAAGAATCCTTCATCATTGCATTGAAAATGTACACAATTTGTGTGATGACTAAAAAAAACATTGTTAAAAATGAATAAATCTTACGGGCTCTTTAAGTTGAGTGAATGTGTTATTGAAGATTTAATGCATGTTTTATGTGATTGTGAGACCATTAAAGAGTTTTGGAAATGTGCCATTGACCTGATTAATGTAAATATTAATAATAATAGATATAAATATGTTGAAAATGATGTAATGCTAGGATGTTTGAATGAAAATTTAAATATGAATGAGAAACAAATTGTAAATTTCTTTATTTTAAGCGCCACATTGATGTATGGGGAAGAAGATGTATGCAATTTGAAAATTATTGGATAAACAATCAACAGACCAAACAATGGTTAGTGGCGTCACTAAAATTTCAAAAACAAATACTGATGTGCAGCAAGAATAAAAAGTACAAACCATATCTTCAAAGTTGTTACTGTGAAAATATTAAATATCAATGTTTGTACATTATCTTGTATATGTATATGTATGTGTACATAACCTTGTAATGTTTGGTAATAAATTATGTAAAAAAAGGAAGGTACAGAAATCCATTTTATTACTAGAGAGGTGTAATATTATTTAATGTTTGGTGTAATGAAGTGAAGCAAGTTGACGTGCGCAAATCAGACAACCCCTCCCGAAGCCTTGAGAGAGACACAGTCAACATTATGAATCGAAAGCTAAATGTTATGGGGGATATGTCAACTCGGATTAAAAAGGGCGGCGGATTATTCCTGCGTCCACAATCAAACAGTAGCAGTAAACATTGATGTTTGTGGTGCAGAATAGTAAGGGGATCCTTGAGACACCTAAAATAATCGGCGATGCCCGGAATAGACCCCACCACAAACTACTGCGGACAATCGCGATTCTTATTTGTACGGGAGTGAGCTGTGCAATGTACCCAGGTGCGAGGCAATGATTTGAGGTAGTTACAAAAAACTGCCATTTGATACGATTGTTTCAACGTTGGTCATATAGGGCACCACTTTGTGTTCCACTGCTACTACTGCTTGAACAGAAACTGGAGTTTGTTTTTAAGCATATTTTAAAGGACTTATATTGAAGAGAGGGCGATTAGACTTGGTTTTGAATTTTCATTTTCAGCGTCAACTTTGGATCATAACAAAATACCTGGTAACGGGGACTACGACGGGGATATAAAAGTTAGGTGTTCAGAAACGCAAGCATCATGAAGTCGACATCAATAATTATCATCTGCTTCCTGGCAGGTAAGAATCCAAATTCAATTGTGAAAAAAGCTAAGTTTATACTTCTACTCACATGATTGTTTTTTTCTGCGACTCGCGCCAACTCATGGTGAGCTCAACACAGGTTCAATAAATGGGTGGGTCGACCACGAGATTTTCCCACCACAAGGATGTGACATGTTCCGAGGATTTTAACTGAATTAAAACACATCCGACTATAATGAGGATCCCTCATAATCAACAGGTAGGTCACACCTGACAATTTATAATACCATGTGCCTACCAAGATAATTTGGTCTGTACTTGGTTAACAATAACTCCATTCCCTGCTTAGAATGTAGGGTCGGACAAAGAAAATAATGTAGTAGTGTGTTTTAATAGCTAACCAGGGCCCGGTTGTTATGACCGGGCCCTGGTAACTCTGGGGTTGATCAAATATTGAGGTTGGGCTTGATTGATTACGTTCGAATTAAATGATAAGAATGTACATTTGTTAAAAACGAGGAATGGTTAAGCTTCCGAATAATAATAAAAACATCATAATTTTGATCTAGTGATACGACATCGCTTTCTGCTATGAATACATTATTTAGTGACTTAGCAAGACATACAACAGTGCATCCAACACTATAGCAATGCGACTTATATTGGGGATACGGTATGCGTTTTTAACAACATCTTTTGAACATGTTGAAGTGAGTATAACGTTATCATGTGTATTCACCTTTATAGTGAATCGTTCAGGTGTAAAAATGACAATGACCGAGAAGTAGCGTGCTCGGTCTCAGACCGCCAGGGTTCGAGTTTCGAATCCTGTGTCTGGAGGGCGGTGTTAGCTCATTCGTCTCAACAACCTTAGGAGGTTCTCCTGGCCCACGTAGCCTAAAACCCCATTCATTTCTTTTCATTTTAATAATGATTTTTTAATTTTCGACATAGTAGCCTAGAATCTTATGTAATACCCCATTTTCGACTAAGTAGTCTAAGATGGGGTATTATATTCCATTGTAGCCCTATCAGTTTTCAGGGCAGTCGCCGGAATACTTGCAAAAATAGCTTGCAAAATTTCATGGAAATTGAGTGAGTATTGACTCAGGTTTCCCAACATTTTATGAAAACGAAATTCCCTAATTTTTCCCTGATGTTCCCCTGATGAATTTTCGAAATTCCATGATGTGGATAATAAGTCAAATTCACCAAAGCCACCAAACGAGAGATAGAAAAGAAGTGATTTTCACACTAAAAAAACACCATAGTCAATCATTATTATTCAGTTAGTATGTCATTTGGTTATGAAAATAAGCAACAGACTGATGTCACAATCATTTGCTCTTTTGGGCAACTGAACATGATAAAATCCCTTGACTTTCCCCTGATTTCAAATTTGTTTCTTTGAAAATTGAATGCCAGAGCGGGGCTCGAGCCCCCGATCGTCGACTTTCCAAGCAGGCAACTTTAACCGCTGCATTGAGAAATCAGCGAGAAACACACCAACGCTGGTGGAAGTCATCCTGTAGAGACTTCAGTTGTAATTGGGAAGTACACCCTGCACGCAGGTTGGTGGAAGTTGACTGCATCTATAGCCTTTTCAGCGCGGGGACCGTCTTTATACGTCAGAATTAAACGTCTACAGAAGTCAGATTCCGGCCCGTAGACCCATATCATAGGTAGCAAATGATTTGATGTTTCGGAATAATTATTAAAAAAACTTTAGTCTACATGGATTATACAAAATATTTCAGCGTTGTAAGGGTTTAGGAACAACATTGGACACGAATTGGGTTTTCTACGTTAATCGCTTACATGATTAAACCAGAGATTATCATACAGTGATGAGACGACATACACGGACAACAAAATCAGCGATGTTTGCAGATGTCGCTAAAAAAATAGTGCGGTCAACAGTGGTTAAGCACGGGATTAACCACGTACTTGGACGCAAGCCACTCATTGATAACTATGGTAGATATAGGCATTTTAAATGTTGTATCTGTTTTCAAGCGTAAATTAAAGACACAGTTCTTCAGTAATTATTTTAACTGATATCTTAAGCTACACGTTCATGTCAATATTTTACTGCTTCGATAATTTATATTGAACTATTTTGCTATATTTAATTATTTTTAAAACTGTTCTTTATAACTTATAATATTTTAATGTTAATTTATTTCATTGTAGGCCTACATCGCCTTGATCCACACTGTGGGATATGTGCGTTAGCAAGGAACCTTTTATTATTATTATTATTATTGTTATTGTTATTCCCAAACGTCGTTAACAAAGTCAGTGGGCTTTACACTTTCTAAATATTAATTATTATTTATTAAATATGCCTACATGCTAACTTCCAAATAATTGGCGAGCGTATTCATAATAATATTGTAACTTTAGTTCTACCTTAATTTTTAACTCAACGAATGATTTCCTCTCACACACATATCGTCACGCTAAAGCAAAAATGTTTGGTGAAAATGCATTAGGCATATCATGAGATACAAAATTTGATTTTGCGTCCGCCTATGGGGGTTAGAAAAACCCATAAATAATAAATAAAGGTGCTATAGGCCTATAACATAAAGGCCTAAGTCAAAGATGACTTAGGCCAAAATGTAATTTTGACCTGGGCCACTTTGTATTTTGCTAGGATCAAACTATTTTGACTTAGGCCAAATTATTGAAATTACATAGGCAAATATATATCTTACGTATGCATATGCCTATAGGCCTACACAAACTGAAAGGCAGAAGCTCTGTAATCATGGTAATGACGCTGCAACAACTAGTATTACTACAACTATTTAATAAATTCCGTTTTTTGGTTGAATTAAATTGTCATAGGTGAAGGACGGGCAAGACAGGCCACCTAACTATATGGCTTCAATAACTGTTTATGACAACCCGAATTTATCATAGAAGTATGTATCTAATCACTGTGGATGTATATTCTCCAAATGATATATAATCGAGTGGTCCTATCTGGTATTTGGCGTGCTTATTCATATTTGACATAAATATCATCTGTGGCCCATCTTGCCCACCCCCTAGGGCAAGACGGGTCATGATGGTGGGCAAAACGGGCCTTCGGCCATCTTGCTCTACAATTTGCCTACAAACATGACAAATGTGGCTTATCTATAATAATATTCATTCCTTGCCCCCCATATAGCAACAATAACCGCCATGATACACATGATAAAAATACATTACAAAATAATTATATTGTATGCTTATGCTTTTTCTAAACTAGTAGGCCTATAGCCGTGCCCAACCCAGGTGTCATATAGCTCGGCAATAGCAATTTCAGTTTAAAAAATCTCGCCCAATTCATGATAATAATATGTAAAATAGAATGCTTAGGCTAGAAGTATGAGCCACCAATTGACAGACATTATTTAGTGATACCACTGCTCTCTAACTAAGCGGGGGTTTGGGATGGTTGCAATAGTAACTTGTTAGTAGTACTTTTTGCCCTCACCTGGGGAGTGTCAACAGGGATATGTTGCATGCTTTATGGCATGGTACGGAAGCGCTAGTATACAGCGAGTAACAAAGGGAAGCTGTATGCCACCTAAACCTGTCTGGCTATAATCTTCAGGCGAATGTTGGTGGCGTACCCTGGTTCCTCTGCTCAACAGCGGTGACAATGCAGCTCTCGCATCGGTGCAGGCACTGGACACTGCATGGGCCTTAAACTAAACCGGCACACGTCTCTCACGTGGGACAGATTGGAGTTGCCCTTAACTATTGTTATTCTGGGACTATCCGACCCGAGTATAGCGGAGCTGTGTTTTGTTTAGCTAAACACAGGTCTTTGGACATCTCGGCATGTCTGGGTTTTGTTTTGATACTAATACAATGCCACTTAAATGACCATTAGTGCCTATACTACTACCTAAGCGGTGCGACAAGATGACAACTTCTAAAGCCAGTCTGTGGATAAATTGTTTGTAGGTCACCATAGGTCTGCGCAGCCCCTAAATGGGACATATTTTTGTTTTCCCCTAGTAGGTTATTGAGAGGGAACACAATAGTGAGCACAATTATTGTGAGGGAGCACAAAAATTATTGTGAAGGAACGCAATATTATTGTGAGAGAACACAATATTATTATGAGGGAACACAATGGTATTGTGATGGAGCACAATATTATTGTGAGGGAAGACAATATTATTGTAAGGGGACACAATATTGTTGTGAGGGAACACAATATTGTTGTGAAGGAACACAATATTATTGTGAGGAAACACAATATTATTGTGAAAGAACACAATTTTGTTGTGAGGGAACACAATAGTTATTGTGAGAGAGCACACTAATATTATGAAGAAACATAATAATTATTGTGAGGGAACATAATAATTATTGTGAGGGAACACAATAATAATGGTGAGGGAACACAATAATGATGGTGAGGGAAGGCAACAGTTATTGTGAGGGAACACAATAATCATTTGAGGGAACACAATAATTATTGTGAGGGAACACAGCATTATTAAGAGGTAACACAATACCATTGTAAGGGAACACAGTAGTATCGTAAGGAAACACAAAATTATTGTGAGAGAACACAATATTATTGTGAGGGAACACAGTATTATTGTGACGAAACACAAAATTATTGTGAGAGAACACAATAATATTATGAAGAAACATAATAATTATTGTGAGGGAACAAAATAATTTTTGTGAGGGAACACAAAAATGACTTAGGCCATTTTTGCTTTAGCGTGACGATATATTTTTATAGTGCATAGTCATTCTACCACTAAATCCATGGATATCTGGCCAAATTGTTAACAAAGGTTTTATGTTATATTATGGTAGATATAGGTACCAACCTTACACTTCTGAAAAGTCAGGAACAAAACTACAGTTCAATTTATGAAAAATTGACTAAAAATATTTTCCATTGTCACGATTGCTAAGTTTTTATAATAAGGCCCACTGAAGTCAGATCTCGTTTTTCTCAGAGGCCAATACAAGAACCAGATGGCCGCCTAATGTGTTTTGCTTGCAGTAAACGTCTGCATCTATTCTCCATCAACGTTCTGCTGTAGCAGTTGATGATTTGCAGAGAAGCACCCCATCTAGTCAAATTATTTGTTTTGAATACTGATAATAGATCCTCTCATAATTCTGAACTTCACTACAAAAAATATTATTGTAACAACTCGACAAATAACCGCACGAACACTTAATTTAAAAGTTATAGAAAATACTTTGTAGAATTGTAGAATTTGCACATCCTACCAGTTAGGGTCCATATCTTACTGATGGAATTCTAAAACGACAAATACATCATGTAGTCAATGTTCAGTTTTTTTCTTATACCCCAGTCACACAAACACGACGCACAGCCCACGCCTTGAGTGACAACAATTAGAGCAGTGCGTCGTTGTGCGTTCATGAATTTTGTCAGGATATGAGAAGAGCCAGCGAGTTTAAGACGATTACACAGCGTGTTATAAATAAATCAGGTGTATAAATCAGCGAATACACAGCGTTTCGCCACCGCGTTGCGCGTTAGCAGGGCGACAAAGTTGGCGAATACATCGCGCATTGCCAGCGCGAGGCACGAATAAGTTTGAAAGCAATTAGGACGCCCCATATGCGTTATATGTTCGCTGAACATACGTTAGGAACACATTAGTTGGGCGCAATATGCGCGCTCAGTGCCGGCATTTTTGAGTTGTTTTCTACCCCCAAGGCTCAGTCACACATAGTCGACGCACGACCCATGAACTGAAAATTGATTATTTTTTGCTAGAGCGTTTGTCGTGCGTCGGTCGTGCGTCAACACTCGTTACTGGTTCGTGGAGCGCGCTGCACTAACGCCACGCATATTTTTGTGCGCCCTCTAATCGTCAAAAGAAGTTGGATATGTTTAAAATATTGAACGCATATGAACGCATAAATGTACACGCCAGAAGACCGTCAGAAACACGTAGGGCGCGCTAGAACAACGTCATATGAACGCCAAATTCGTTTGCTTTGTATCACATGGCTGCCCGTTGTGGGCGCCGGGCAGTCGCGTTCAAAGCAGGGGCCCAGCGCACGAGAAACAGGCTGTGCAGATAACCTTTGCAGCTCTGAAGAACGACATTTTATTTTTAATCATTTGAAGTGATTTTTCACACGATACACGGCTTAAAGTGCAAAATTTGTTTTTAATTTGTTGAAATCAAGTCCAATCATATAATGTTATCATACATTTAGGAGACATTTTTTCTTTTAAAAATGGTTACATATGTACAAAACAAACTGATCAAAGTTACTATTTTCGTCGACATTAGCACTATTATACGTCTAACGCGTTAGCAAAGCGCTGTTCATTCGCACTTTGCATTGGAAACACGCTGTGCATTCGCTACCAGCTTGCGACGTTTTTTACAATCAAGACTCAATTTTTTTTTTTTTTTTTTATGGTGCGTCGTTTATGTGACTGGGACAAACCTGAGTCGGTCAACGAAAACACAACGAATTTAGAGCGTATGCTCTACTTGTGCCTAACGTTAGACTGGCGCTGGTCTGACGTTCTTCTGGCGTCTACATTCACACGTGGAAAAACGCTCACATTTTTAAGCATGCAGAAAATGTGTACCGAGGTTGACGCACACAAAAAATGAATGACGTTCATCAGCTAGGCGTTCTTGTCAAATCATCAACGAATTCCGACGCACGCCCAGCGAATCACAACGTGCGTGATGGTATGTGTGACTGGGCCTTTAACAATGAACGTCAGATAAACGTCACATGCAACTTACAGTATAACTGGTACTATTTCGAAACCGGTTTGGAAACCATTAAAAAATCCATATGCATGTATGTGCTAAGGATATTTGGGAATAAATACAGTTCTACCAGGTGCATATCGCTGGATAATTCCAATCATGGTGGATCAGAGGTTACATTAGAAAGTGTCGCTGTTGGATCGTATGTCACGAAAGAAAATATCAGCTGAAAGAGATGAAGCAGAAAACCCACAAAAGAGTCGTTGTGTGCTTTGATGCTCCATAGACATGATATAGTCCAGTTGCTACTCTTATATGTTCAATAGGAACCTGGAAATTATTAGAAGTGTACGGTGTTTCGATTGATTCATATTCTTATCATTTCACTGGACACATTTAGGTTTGTTGCCCAAGTGGCCCCATGTAGTCCTCGGACCTACTCTGCACAATGTCATTTTTCATACTATTTTAGATGCCTTTTTAAAAATCAGAGTGCTCAGCTCCCATTTTTAAACCACTGGGAACGATTTTCCCAAAGGCAAAAGTAGGGGGCGGAGCTACTTCATGACGTCAAGAGGTGGAGACATGCTTGGCTGGTTATAATATTATAATACATGTACATGTACATGTACATGTACATGTAGCTGATGATATATTGTCTGATTCTATATAACTGAACAAAGTCAACACGGAACGCCGGTCCAACGCTGCCTCAATGCAGGTGCGGCACTAGAATTAATGACCAACACCGCGACCGCTCCTGGCCAGCGTCTAGCATTCACTCGCTCATTGTTCACCCTGTCAATGTGGGCATATTGAAATAAATATAAATCTAGTTCAGCTCATGTACAAATACAAGACACATGACACATATACCCGATGCAGTTTCAATATTAATTCAGATTCAATAATGGGCGGTTTTTGTGTGTGAGGTCATGAAGTGGGAGATCCACCCAGCCCAAGAAATGTGCACATTTTCAGTTTTTATTTTTTGAAATAACTGATAATTAGTGGACTAAAATAATCTGCTAAGTTATAGGACAGTTCATTGTGATATATACTTTAATGATATTGATGAATTGAAATCACTTCACAGGGCCTTTAACATTATCACTGAATCTGCATTATGATCTAAGGTAAGCAAACGTATTTGGTTGCTGTTCTAATTTGTCAATCTACACATGCAATATACCATGTAAAAGGTGATTACATTTCCGTTCTAATGATGTATTGCATGAATTAAAGGGTTATCTCTACAAATACGTTGAAACATGTTTTTTTATTACAAAATAATCAACATCGACAACAAGGTAGTTAGCTTGGTCAATGAAAGCGACTAAATAAAATATTATTGGCCATATATATACTAATTTGACTTATGTTTTCTGAACCAAGATGTGGATTTGCTTAAAACTGAGTTTTATTTAGATATGTACATGTCATATATATATATTTAAATGCGAGAATATTGCAGCCTTTTTTTGAAAATGTGTGTATTTAGCCTGTGCTGAAATAAAAACAACATTGAACTTCGCTCGACATTTGAGTGCAATTATTTTTTCCCGTTTGTTTTTGCATAATTTGTGTGTGCTGAATTTGAATATGTCGGTTAACATTCTATCTTCGGTCTCATTCACCATGACCACATCTGTTCTATAATTTTTGTTACATAGTATTGCACTGTTTCTGGTTTTTGCATGATTTAGAGTTGATAAATTTATGTCTCATGTGTTTCTATCAAAATGACCTATATTTGACCTTCAAGTTCAAAATGGTTACCGCCAACACACAAATAAAAGCTGTTTTTATACACGTGAACTATAATATCATAAACAACATTTGTTTTAATGAAAAAATAGCCTACGTAATACGCCAAATTAGGTTGCATTCAAAACTATGTTTAATCACAGAATATTCTGAGAAGCTTTGATGTGCTTAGTATTTAAACTGACGTCATACAAAATAAAAAGATTGATCAATTTCGAGCCACAAATAATATATATATTTTTTTAAATTTCATTTTGTTTCTTGTTCATTTTGTTTCTTTGTTTCATATGAAGGATAATTTCGCGGCCATTTTGGATTTTTCCAGTTAAATTCACTCGTCAGTAACTTTTATTTCTGGTCCAGTAAGTTAACACAAATAAATCTTGTTATCGTCAAAATTTTTAGCGGTATGCTTATACTAACAGTAAATATATAAAAAAAGACCGACATCTTGTATTTAAAGGTCAAACAGAGGTTATTCCTCTCCAAATACACTAGGGAAAATATAGATAATAAAAACGTTTCAGAAAGTATCGATTGTGCTTTCGTGTGCAGAAAACATAGAAAGTACAGGGTTGTGTTTTGCTAGCTTGAAGGTGAAGGTCACCAAATGTAGAGTTCAGTACACACAAATTATGTAAAAACAAGTGGATGAAAAATTGTACACAAAAATTCCTAAAGAAAAATCCTGTTGTAGATTTCAGCACATGCTAAAATACACATGTAAGGCTTCAATATTTTTTCATTAAAAAAATATATGACATTTATAAATATAAATAACACTCATTTTTAAGTGTACACACATGTGGGTTCAGAAACTATAGGCCAGATATGGATATGTCCAATAATTACTTTTATTAACTCGTTTCCTTTCCCCATGTCGATTCGCTTGTTTTATTGTTCTACTGCAATGTGTGATATATCATTAGAACGATAATTTAATTATATGTTATTATGGTATATCGCAAGTGCAGATTGGTTTATCTGAACATCAAAGTCGCGTAGCCCTACACCCTAATTTTAGACAGGCTCGGGGGTATCCCCATATAAGCGGTAAAAACGTTGCCCAAAGTTGCCTTCTGGGCAACAAAGCTGAATATGTTCATTGACCCATTGGAATCAATCAAAAAACACTTCTCCCAATTTCTTAGGTTTTATGGACGGCAGCTGGACTAATAGGAGAAGATGGCACGAACTTGAGGCCCAACTTGAGGCCGAACTTACAATCATCAAACAACAAAACACGCTCTGGTATCACTCAGAAGATTTTATGTCAACCGATATGGGCGGTTCTCATTAGGTGCGTCGAACAAGTGGGACATTTTGGCCCGTTTTTTTAAAAAAATGTTTTCTTATTTACTTAACAGATCGAATAATTTTATGATAATTAGTCATACAATTAGATTGGGAAGCAGAAAATGGAGGATAAATGTAAAAAATACGTGTTTTTTAAAACGGTTGAACAGAGGACACTAAATGTTTTTTTTATAAAACTATATAAATATAGATACAGACGAGATCCAACATTGATTCTGCTATTTTGTACAGTCCTTTTTTTTTTGTGAAATAAAAACACTATATGGGCGGCTCATATTAGGTGCGTCGAAAAAGCAAAATTTTACCTTATTTACTTAACAGATCGATTAAATTAATGATAATTAGTCATACAATTAAATTGGGAAGCATAAAATGGAGGATAAATGCGAAAAATACGTGTTTTTTTAGAACGGTCGTACACAGGACACCAAATCTTTTTGGTGTCCTTTCAATAATGCCATGTGCGACCGCAGTGAATGATTTTCTTGGTGTCCTGTGTGCGACCTTTGGTGTCTCATGCTCGACCAAATGTTCGACCATGTGGACACGAAATTTGTTCGTGTCCTTACTTTCTAGTATTGTTTTTCAATGTTACGACCATTTCGTGTCCTATGTTACGACCACTTTCGTGTCTCACAATGTTTTGTGATCATAAATTTTCACTGGTTTGTAGGTTTAATCTCCAATGTTCACAAAACTATATAAATATAGATACAGACGAGATCCAACATTGTTTCTGTTATTTTGTACAGTCATTGTGAAATAAAAACACTACATATGAGCGGTAGAACGGTCGCTCATTCTACCATAATTCTATCCCCTATACAAATTTTTCTTCTGTTCCATATTGTATTGTATAAAATTATGTAAAACACATACAACCTGTGTACACATGGATGTATACACACCAATTTGAACACTAAATGGCGACTACTGTTCAAGAAAATGACATCAAAAGAAAACGCATGTAGAACACGAAAATTGTATGTTCAGTAAAAGTAGTAATTAAACCCTTTTACTTGGTTTTCATTCGTTTTCAACTATTATTTCTGCATCTGCATCACATTATTTGGCTTTTTAGTTTACTTTTCAAGCGATTGTGGAAAGGTATTACACCTTATGCCATGATTTAATAGTAGCTGTCAATAGGACACAAAATGTTACGACCACCATAGCTTAATATATTTCATAAAAAAGGCTCTAATTATTATAATTTAGCTGCTAATATATATATATGTTTTTATATAAAATTAGTTCTTCCTATACAGATTTGTCCGTAAAATGATTAGGAAAAATAATTGGTGTCCTGTGATATACAATTGTTCTGGGTACGGTTTCAAATGTCTCATTTAATTGCATCAAATAATGCATCAAAAAACAGTAAAAGTTGTCATAATTTTTAGATTAAATGATCATATTTAGATTTAAAAGCTCTTCCAGCTTCTTTAGTTTGTTTAGAATTGAAAAGCATTAAAATATTCCCAAGTTTGCATGGAGAAATATCACTTTTGTCTATTAAAAAAAATACCCCATTTTCGACGCACCTTTTGAGAATAGCCCATATGTTTTCTGCACCACTGCAGAGGCACTGCCTTTGATAGAATTGTCAAGATGTATTATGTTCCAGCTACTTTGACATATAGGCCTACATAATAATCTCCCATAGTCTTTTAATATTTTTTCCTATGCTATAATGGAGTAGTCTAATTCTCACTCTTTTTTATGGGAAATAACCTTTGTAATTTATTATGACTGATGATATCAAATTATGGGGTGCTGAGATGGTTGCTCACTTAGTGCCGAGATGCCAGAAGTATACCCTCACGTCTTTATCATACCAGATGACCTGGTTCACAAATTTGCAGAGGCATTTTAGGAACATGCACACAACCCTCCCCCCCCCCCCCCCCCAGCCAATAAATTTGTAGGAATAATGCAATTTAATCCTGTAGAGCCTTGGTCTCATTGATCCGTACGAACGTTGTATCAACGATTTTTAGTACAATTTAATGATGCCTTCTCAAGGCGGTCATAATAAAAAAGTATTCAATTAGTAGAGAGGTGTTGGATATGTCTAAGAACTATGCAAACGCGTGAAAACCCCTCATCGTAGTTCGATCGCGTTCATAAACAGTCGTGCGACATTCATTCGAACAATGTAGGAGCCATCGTACGAATGAAATTTCAAAATTGGCAAAAGTGTTTCTCAAGTATTCAACAGCTGCCAAAATAACGTCGTAATACGGTTGTAAGAAATTAAGTGAGATCCATTTTTATTAGGTGGGAATTGCGGATGTGAAAACATATATCGTATGTAGTAGTCTACATGGTGTTTCGTACGTCAACCCTAGGATGCGGCTCGGCTTGAGACGTTTGTTCAATTCTAACACACATAACAATTTATTGGGCTATTGGTAATCTCGTATTTGAAGGCTAGTAATCCACTATAAATATTAGGTACAGTGTGCTTACATTTTGTCACGATTGTTTTACCGTGTGTGTTCTAGGTGCTGCTGGACTTACTTGCAGGAATTGTATTGACATCGAGCTGGAATCAGACGGTACTGCTGAGAGTGACCAACTGAGAGACAGTCTGGAAGCAATATTCCTTCTACTCAGTAATTTCAGGTGATACATATGTACTTGTGTACTGAACATTTTAAAATTTCACTCACCAAAACGTCAGTTGTAATGATAAATTGTATTTTATTACTCACATATGTCCTTTACAACTGTTTACATCCGGGCTCATCGTCAAACACTGTGTTATTTTACAACCTGTCCTGATTTAGTGGTTTGTGCTACAAGAAAACAAAAATGTTCACAGTATCAAATAATTAATTTAACAATTGAAATAATTTTAAATCAGAATATTTTGAATCTTACTATTTACATGCATGGTATTATATATTATTATATGCTTACGAAGTAACTGTTATTCTGTTTAATAAAATACAATGCAATCTTGCTAGATTGCTGTCTAATTCTCAATTACATGCATTGGAAACATCTTACACATTTAGCGAATATTTTACAATTAATCATATCGCTTGTTGGGGTATGTTTTATTTTTTAAAAATTTATTGTTTTTTTTACTGTTTATTAGTTGTGCCAGCGCTGGCAGTGAAGTTTGTGGTGGCAGTTCTGTCAAATGTTTGTCCGCAGACATCGGAGCAGGGATATCATTAGGTTAGTATACCACCTAGCGAGTTGAGGTTTTAATGACACACGATGGCTAAATTGTCTGGAAAAACACGACAGTATGCGTCCTTACACCACCCAGTCATGTAAAAAAATATACATCTCTCGGAAATGTTTCTAAATGTTTGCACGCGTAAGAGGACGCCTACAGTTAACATGTTTCGGTTTATCAAACAACACAATAAAAAAATCACTTGCCAATCCGATGGATAATTATAAGATGTTGAAACACACTTTAATTAAATGATATGTACTAGTAAAGCGATATGCATGTCCATTGAACTAGAACAATTTGGCAACTATTTGTATATATTTATTTTAAGAAATGTGTTTGTAATGTTAGGACCTCTCATACAGCGTTCTAACTGGTTAAGGTCCTTCATTGTTCATATTACTGATTACATGGTAATCTGGTGATGTGTACATAAAATGGAACTGACTTATTTAAAAAAAAGTATGTAAACCCCTGGTAATTCGTTGTTCCAAAATTCCAAGGATGTTTGGGAATGCATAAATGACATTACAACGGCAATATAACTAGGATTTGTTATTCGAAACAATTCAACAACAGCTTTAATTAGTTGATTTACCTAAATGGGATACATATAGTTAGTTGCTTTAAAGAAGGTAAATAATCGGTAATTATTATGATTTTTTTTTAATGTACTTTTCACGCCAACCAGTTGATTAAATCGACACAATCAGGGTATAGTCGGGTGGTAGTGGGAATTTTGTGGAAAAAAAGTGAAAGATAATTTCTGTTTCCTTCTCATGAATCAGTACAGCCCATAGTATCTCAGAAAAAAATCCCTATCATTTCAACTTCGGCAATTGTTTTAACAGCAGTTCGCATTTTAGTCCGAAAAAACTGCGTTAAAATTAGGGTGCATTGTTATATCAGTCGAACACCAGTTTTGTTAGATCCATGATAATAAAAAGGACTCTGTAATGTTACAAAAAAGGATTGCTGGATACTCTGGTGAATGTTTTAAATATGTGATTGAAGATGGCGGTTACCTAGGGTGCGAAATTAAAAAAGTTGTTATAATTAAATTGAATCACTTCTGACTTGTAATTTATTGTTAATAAGTTGACTAATAAACTTTTATAATAAATAGTTAATTAAAAAACATGTTTAGACATGCTGTCATTATAAAACCAAATCCAGGATGACATCCATGGAGGTAGACTCGACACTAGCCATCTCACTCAGCTCTACGACTAGGATATTTAAGGCCTCCTGTGGATTTTGGAAGCATGCCAACTCGAGGCGTTGGAAGGTTGCAAGGTCCACTCAGCGACCAGTTCCTAAACTGTAATTCTCTATATTGTACACACTGCTGCTGATTGACATCATGGTATTACCTTGAACTAAGCTATGAAATTACTCTCATATGAAAGGTTCCACATTATCTTTACCACATACAAGACCAAGTCACTTAATTAAGGCTCCCAAGTTTATCTGTAACATTTGATCTACCACTTTTCATTAAAGCTGTTGAAATTACTTCAAGTAAAAAAAACCTAACAAACTGGTGATTTGCCTTGATGGATTGCATCTGTTAATGAGTGCAATTGGTGGCATTTCTCATACTGTGCGAGGATCTGGAATTGATGGAGTGCTGGGTCAGATTTTTGGTCCAAATGTAATTATGCACATATTATCTGGTAAAGTCATGTCACAAGTATTGCGCGTTCTTTTGCTAGAGAAAATATTGAAGACTTAAAAATGTCATTAATGTCACATTCGCGAACAGCAAAACTGTGGATACAGTTTCTAAACTACATTCATAATATAAAAGAATTTATAGCATGTGAAAGATTGAAAGACTGGAATGGACATTTGCAAACACGTAGATCATTTTTAAATTTTTCGCTGCGACTGGTCCCCTTCACTATGGTGAAAGTACAAGGCTTTACTTGTAAAATGTGTCGAAACTACCTAAACAGCATCCATGGCTATATAAAAAATATGTAGATGAAGGTGCCCATGTAGTGGAGAGAACTGACCACTGTTGCAACGGTCTTTCCTCTGACTTGGCTATAGATCAGACACTCATGTGCTCACTTGAAAGTCATGGTGGCTTGACACATGAGGGGGGTTGACCGAATCTTTTTGTCAACTATGGGTGTTTACATTGCAGCAATCTATGATGCAATGACACTTCGCTTAAAGAAAAAGCTACGCACATCAGAAAAAAACATGTGTTTCTCGTAGTGCTCGTAAAGACATGACATGAGTTATCTGAATAAACTCTGGGGACTGGTTTGAAACGCACAATCCATTTGTCAGCAACAGCTCCGAATTGCATTCACTCTCAGCAGGTTTGACAACACAGAAATGGGATGGTGCCAACTGTGATGCTGCAGATAAAGTTGGCTTCAATCGACAGTCCAAAATGGATTCTGTTCCCTACAATGAGGCTAAATTAAAACGTTCCGCACAAATTGAACCCTTGCAAGATATTCAACCTGGTGTCAAGGTTGGAAAAAAAGTAATCGAGTTGATTCTGTTTTATTTAGTCGATGCTCTGCTATATCCCAACGAATCAGTGAAAACATGGCACCGTATTTCAAATGGGATATGAGTTTGGATCCTCCATCGTTGTTGAAGGACAATTTCACGAGGAGGCCTGTAAAAACTGATTTAGCCAATGTACTTTAGAAGGTTTTACATGTAGCACATGATAGTCCATCTGGTAAGATAATGCATGTTGTTGATGGAGGTTGGCTTCTCTACTACATTCGCTGGAAATGTAAGTCACACATATCATGAAATCTTAGAGCAGTACTCATTGTATCTCACGAATCAATTTGGCCAGTGCATTATCGTCTGTGATTGGTTGATCCTGAGCTTACAACAACGAACTTGCAAATCAAATCGTCTTCCTGCAGTACAATAGAAATAAACCAATTTCTTCGTCGTTACAAGGATCAAAAATCGTTATTTGCAAACATTTGCAACAAAGTTGCCTTTATTGATATACTCAAAGATCACTTACAAGCTAATGGATGTATCGTGAAGCAACAGAAATCATCAGATGCTGACACATTTATTGTTTATACAGCACTAAACTATGCCAAAAACAACAGAGTGTTGACGTAATTGTGAATGACACAAACATTTTGGTATTGGTGAACTTGGGAATAGATTGTTCATTTCATTGTTTGTTGAATATTCTAATAATATGATTCTAACAAAGATTTGTTTTCACAAGTATCAGACTATGATTACCCAGTCCAACGTCTTAGAGCCGCAACGTATGCCTTCAACCATACGTTTTGCCCATATTTCCACGCTCTCCGGGTATTTTTTCAGACCACTTAGTGGATAAAATTAGACACAGAATTGCTTGACCAATGCTCACGGGGATGGCAAAGTGGTCGTTCTGGACTTGAGCCATCAAAGACAGATTTAAATGTAGCCCATGTGAATGTGTTGAAATTCATCAGATACAAGTGCAAAAGTCAAACCAATGTGGCACAAACTTATTTACTTGTTTCAAACATGGAATACGTTGTGTTGAATTATGTGGAGTAACCAGTAAAAACACTGTTTTAGTCGATATACTAGACTGAATATCCAATAAGAAACATAATCAAATGCACCATACCAGTTAATGTTAAGGAGTAATATCAATTACGCTTACACGAAATTGGAGTAATGTCAATAATAATATAAGTGTGCAGCTGACTGATACATGATTTTTGTTAAAAAAATGGACGCCATTTTTAATTTTGTTCAACTGTTATAATCAATTTTATTTTAAATATTACTATCACCATACTATCACTTTGTATTTGTAACTCCGGCAAAATACATCATCTTTCAGTGACGTGTTTTTTAACCAAGTTTTAGTACTAGTCAATACTTTAAAGTTCTGTCAAACAACTTGCCCAAAATCAATTCATGGGGATTTTTATACTGGGGCACTGTGGAGTATACTGATCGGAGAAAACGATAAATAATTTATCCTTCACTTTTTCTCTACAAATGGTTAAATTACAAGTTATACTACCAGACTACTAATCACAATCACAATCGGACTGCATTCATACAAAACAACTTGTAAAAACAGTCAACTGTGAAAACATATTTTAGAAAATAATTGATAAAAATGATAAAACTGCTATATCGATTAAGAAAGACCACTTCAATATCTAATTAGTTTAGCATGTAATGAGCAACCTAACATTCTCATAAGATCATAATCATTAATCTTTTTTGGCAGATGGTATATCTCTGGACATGCATTGGGTCATGCAGTATTGTGTGACAGAGAATGACATAGTGGCCGAGAAATGGGCGGACGAATGTTACGATGCCTCGGAAGGGAGTATAATAGAAGGTGACGCGAGTTTGGACAACAGCGAAGAGGGCATTACCATAGACGGGAGTTACTGTCTTTGCAGCGAAGACGAGTGTAACACCAGTGTGGAAGATTTAGGTGGAGAACCTGGCTCACTAGGTGGTGCTGCATCTCAATCTGCTGCGGTTGCATTGCTAGGCGCATGCGTCTTATTTACATATACTCTCATTTGACATGTCTAAGTTTTTATATGTGATATTTATTAATTAATGAACAGGAAGATAAATACATGTCTGCTTTATGTCAGAGGCTTACCGTTTTATGATAACAGCATTCCAAATCAAAAATTTACCATTTTCTTTTACTTTTTTAAATTTGGTATTTAAAATACTATTATTTAAAATTTACCGTAGATCTGTAACCCTGCCATCCAATCGATTTGAAACTGACGATAAGATTCTGTAATCGTATGAACCCGTTCCAAATCCGTTTTGAAAGGAAATAAGGATTATTTCGAATTGTCCTATCGTGACAAGCAGACGAAGAACGTATTCAAATAAGTATCTTATATATTGTTCAATTGTCCAAATGTCTCCATAGCAGCTGTAATATTAGTCTAGGCAGTTAGGGGTTTCTCTGTGCACTTTTGGAATTATTTGATATATTATTGAAAAAGCCTATCTTCTGTAACCTGTAACCTTTCATTTGAGGGTTTAATGGAGTATTTATCTTATAGCCGGGGTCGTAATTGTTCGGACAAGTGGTCTACCCATAAGTTGTCTTTTCCGCACATGTATCGTAAACGGATCAACGCTATGATTTTATTTACTTTGTTTTAATACACTGTGCATTTTAATGTTGCACAAAATGTCATGCACTATTATATATTGCATAAAAGTCAAGGTCAATCAATAACTTCAAGGTCAAAGTCAAGGTAATATTCGAAATATATTTGGAAGCTGGTGGTTTTCTTTTGTGATGGGCGTATATGACATGGAATAAATCAATTTACCATTACATGTTTAAAACCAATTGCAATTATATGATAGGGTTTATTTCAACGTGAAAGTATGTTTTTATCTAAGCAATAAAAAAATAGATTCGATACTTGTAGTGCATACATAAATGGAAAAATAGCCCACGTGATGAACTTGTCAATTTAACGATACAACCGTTGATGCAAAATATTGCTCGGTTATTCAAGCAAGTAACACTATCCTACTGCGACCTTTAACGTTTGTCAATATTGTGCATATTTATACACTGCTGACAAGAAAATATGACTGCTTCCACAGGCTCTGGAAAACAGCACTAAAACTGAAAATGTTACTCAAATTTGTGCAGCGTTTAAATTGAGTCTTTGTGCAGCATTCTTGATAATTGTCATTATGCTCAATGATTCTTGGTTCATAATATTGATTTGTGTTGCAGACCTACAGGAACAGTTATTATTGTTTTCTACCAATTTTTTTAGTAATATTAACTGATCTACACGAACAAAATTAGCTTGAAGGATAATTGTGCACTAAGCAGCCTTGATGAAGAATGTGTCCCTACTGTGCATACTGACATTGCTTGGTAAGGAGAAAGTAAGTTAAAGCGCTATGATATTATTCCAACACACCATCCAGATAAATCGTACAGCCAATATTAAAGAACTCGCTGACATGTTTTAAAGCTTCCACATCTCCTCCGATCCCCAGAAGGTGTGATAAAATTTGCCTGCCAAGCAATGAGTTATAGCTAATATGAAAGATGTACATTTCATTTCAGTTTCGTGAAAGCACTGCCGATTAGCTTCTCAAGTATGAAAATACATACAAACCTTTCCAAGACTGACATGAGATGAACAGAATCCATCTTGGTTGCCAGTTTGGATGATGGTGCATGTGATCGTATCAATACATTCCTTAACGAGGTGATGATATGTTGATTTATTAAACTGCAATGCTTCACGCAACACCAATATACACTACATACAGTATATTAATTTCGATGAATATCTACCAATTACTGTCATGTATGTCATGTATGTTGAGCGAGAACTCTCTTCTATAAAGTGTGATAGTGTTGTTAGATATACTGAGTGAAGTGCCAAGGCTACACCACTTTCTAACCAAGGATTGGTGTGCGGACCAAGCTAACACCTATACAAAAGACAATCTTCGTAGACTCTAATCATTATTTAAAGAAACGTATTATCTCTTTTAATGAAAAATAAACAATGGTCAACTCTCTCAAGCTGCATGTAACGCTTGGAGTGGACACGCCTTTCCACTAGCCTTACATTACATGACATATGTCAGGATATGTCATCTCCCATGCGTGTTTTCTCCACATTCCATGTTATTATATGGGATATGACAACACCTCTTTCATGGCAGGATAAATTATGCTGATAAATGTCAGCATAATAGAAATGGTCAGCTCATTTCACCCCCCCCCCCCTATCCCTCTGCAGCCCCGTATGTAAAAATGATGTAGCGCTTGGCTCAGTGTCCATTGATGACACTAAAATCATCGAAGAATTTTTTGTGTCTCTTTATACAAAACCATGTCATCATTCAAGAATGTAAAACAATCTTATCCGGAGTGTCTCTGTTTATTTCGCCATCGTAGTCCAGGGTTTGCGGCCCTAGTGTTATATTCAGTTTGTGTAACCTTGACACTGGCATGAAAAATACTATAAACCTTTCTCCCTTCACCAGTGAGAATTATCGACCTCTTGCTGACCTGACATCTCGATAGGCTTATGTGAGAGGAGCTCTCACACCTAATCGAAAGTGATACTGACAAATCAAAACCTACGAATTTAAAATCAGTCTTGACTATTTCAGACCGGTGTTGTTTGATGTGTGTGTTCCGATTATTAACATGGCTTATTTTTCACTTCCCTCTACGAGTATGTGGGTGCATGCTATGGACGTTTTGTTACCCCGCCACCCTCGTCCAAGACAACGGAAAAAACGTCGAAGTCAGAGGTTCCAGCAGATTAATGCTTTCTAATAAAGGTTTTATGCATCATTGATTGTGAGCATGTTTGACAAATGAGGTTCAAAATATGTGATATTTTGACATGGACGTAAGCCCTACAAGTATCTAATATATCAATTGCTTAGACTAAATTTCACTTTTACCATGTTTACAATGACACTGAGTCACTGACCCGGTCATATAATTAAAATTAACACATTGATTATTTTCGTGTGTCAGAAGGAAGCACAACGAAAAGGAATTCATCTGGTGTCAAATCTATTCCTATTATCACTTTAATTTTGACCTTGATGTTTGCTTAACCTTGACCTTTATGATATCTGAAATAGTGCATAAGATGTGGAACATGATTAGAAATGTTTTAAAAGAAACTAAATGAAATAGACTGAATTATACCTCAGATGACAATCCATACATGAGGCATCTGTGGTATAGTTAACCCATCAGTACATCACTTGTCTAGACCGGTTTTGGAGATACAGATTACACTATGCCATCAAATTAAAGCTGTTAGATTGGTGTATAACGAGTTTTAATTTGAAATAATTATATATACTTTGAAACATTCAATATAAGCCTTTTGTTCAGAATTTTTAAACTTTGCACACATCTGACCTTGACTAAGCCGCATCACTTGACCTTGACCACTAATCACATGAGGGATATTTTTATCGTGTAGGCTATGCGTTAAATAAATAACATAACCAGAGATAATTAAAATCGATCTACCGATTCTTCAGATATTATTTTTTCGTATTTTTCCGTGGTTTTGATGATAATTAGGTGTTAATCGTGTCGGAATTGACTGCGCTATATCAGGATCGAAAGAGTACATGTTACTGATCATCTGGGCAAAAAATTGTAATTTCGTCCAAAAGTGCACACACTCGCTTTATTTCGACCCTAACAGCCTGGACTATATCGCATACGAGGTGTGCCACTATCACGTACAGTAACAGGAATCGATTTAATATTTTTTTAATCAATGATAAATTTATAAAATGTGTTGCTTTTTTATTTCAAACGTGTGTTATAAACGGCAAGGTGCCTTATTTAACTGAACACACATTATATTGTTTTTTTTTATATTATTATTTATATCATTATTATTGCCAAGCTTAATTGTACGCTGTATAAATTTATAGGTTTATAGGTTTGGGTACTTCGTTTAACAATATGTCATGCTCCCATGCATTTGCTGTCAATGTACATGTCACTCAAATAAACAATATCTATCTGTCCTTGTTATTATATTGTATAATTATTATGAGGTGTGGACTTTAATTTAGTCGCATCATGTGGCTTACTCTGTCAAAGATTTTTTTTATACAAATCAAATATTATACACACCATATAATCTCCTTTAGAAAGTGTCAGTTTGACACCTTCTAACTCCAAGGGGACGATACAATGAAGCTAATTGTGACAAAAGCGACGATAGCCATTGTTCCATTCGTTACTTTCCAAAAAGTACACGTTGAGAATACGCAATAACTGTTAATCTTCTAACAATGAACTGTCAATTTGTGCATCCCGGTGAGACCCGGTTTAACACTTCTAACTTCAAATAATACAAGTTTGTTTACATCACAAAGTTATGAAATGGTGAAAAATTATTTTATAATATACATGTACAGTTAAATTCGCTAAAATACACGAAAGCTAAATAACAGTGGATGTTAGAAAACGCGTAAAATTGTCTCCTTTTACTACACAGCATAGGAATAGAAAATTGGACTACGCATGTAAAAAGATTAATTTCTAATTTGAATCCGGGCTCATTTTGGGAAACACAGCCGATAGTAAGAAGGTGTACATGTTTATTGTATACTTGTTATTTGCATTTTTTCAGTTTCTGCTAATGGATAACAAAAACAATTAACTGCCCTGTATAAGTATGCTTCTCTGTGGCATATAATAGTCAGCATTTCTAAAATGAAATGAAATGAATCGGGCTTTAGGCCACCTTTGTGCACATATAGGCTAAACTGGGCCAGGAGAACCTCCTGAGGGTGGTGAGATGATTGCGATGACACTGTCCTCCAGACACAGGATTCGAATTTTGAGCCCTGGCGGTCTGAGGCCGAGCACGCTACCTCTCGGTCACGGAGGCTCCCCACAATACTGACTTTCACACGTGGATGGGGAAGAAACATTTTTTGTTTCTAAAACATTTCTAAAACAAAAGTTTTCATATTTAACACACGCTATACGTCAGAGTGTGACAACTTTTACCATGGTGATAACGTAATAGAAAAAAGCTGAAAAATATAAATACCTTGCTGCTGTATATAGTACTAAATATCCTAAGATTGTATTGAAAGAAACGTTCCTTCATCTCGCTTCCAAAGCTGGTAAAGCAGTTTTTTCTCTACACAAGCAATCTCGTCCCGTAGTCGGTAATTTGTCACCTGTTATTGCGTTCAAGGTTTTTGATTGTCGAATATTGCCCATATTAGAGTATGCAAGTGATATATGGTATACCGATGATAGTGTCAATGATCTGGAAAAAATACATCTAAAATGTATTAAATCAACTCTGGGTGTTAGAAAGCAAACACCCACTCCCGCAATATATGGTGACACAGGACGGTTTCCATTGATTATCAGGCAACATATTAAAGTTGTAAAATATTGGTGTAGAATTCTGGACCTATCACAGAACCACCCTGTCAGAAATGCCTACAATATGCTACTAGATCTAGATGGCACTGGATTCACAAACTGGTGCTCGCGTATTCGGTCTGTCTTTGAACTAGCCGGGCTAGATCAAGCTTGGGAAACGCAGCATAATGGCAATATAAATAAATCCATGCTTTCCTTTAAAGAGTCAATTATTAGAATATTTACACAGCGGTGGAGACAAGATATCGAGAATTCAAGTAAGCTGCACACATGTTCATTAGTAAAAGAATCTTTGTGTGTGGAACCAAACATCTTAAATAAAAAGGGGAACCACCTCAAACCAGCAATGGCGAGATATCGAATGAGCTCACATGATTTGAAAATAGAGAGAGGACGATACAATAATCCAATAACTCCAATAAACCAACGAATATGCACAAGGTGTAAATCAAACGAAATTGACGACGAAATACATCTTTATCTCCACTGTAAATGAAATGAATCGGGCTTTAGGCAACCTTTGTGCACATATAGGCTAAACTGGGCCAGGAGAACCTTCTGAGGATGGTGAGATGATTGAGATGACACTGTCCTCCAGACACAGGATTCACAGGGAACCAACCCCCGAACTCTGGCGTGAAAGGCAGCGGTGCTAACCACTACCCTAGGGCCTCCGCCCATCTCCACTGTAATGCTATGAACAATGAACGCGAAATCTTGCTTAATTCTGTAGCCGCAATTATCAATATTCAACCAACAAACGATATGTTTCTACAAATTATGACATCTAGAGACATGACAGTGGTGAAGTCACTAGAAAAATTTATCTATGGTTGTTTTAAACAAATTAAAGGTTAAAATGTAAATTCATATTTAAGATAAAATATTTTGTATGAGTGTCATATCTTGCGTGACTGGCATAAAATAATTATTGTCTTTATTAAGTGTTATTAGCTCCCGCCGTCACCGTAGGTGAGCGAAGGGAGCTATGGATTCTACCTCCGTTTTTTTTTGGCCTCTTCTTTTGCCTATAACTTTGTAAGAAAATAAGCTAGGATAACAATTTTTGGTATGTGGGTTACTTCCAGGTGGCTAATGGACAGGTTAAAATATTTTTAATCTGAATTCAATACGAAAGTTTGCAGAGGAGAAAATGATGATGTGACGGCGTTGGGCCGTTGGGCCGTTGGGCCGTTGGGCCGTTGGGCCGTCCGTAAACAATTTGTTTCCGGAGCATATCTCTGAAAGTACTTGTCCGATTTTCTTCAAATTTTACACACAACACTCCTAGGGGGTCTAGTTGTGCCTTTTGGGGTATTTGAACTTTGACCTACTTCTGGTTCAGAACTATGACCTATTTAGACGTTTTGACGCGCACTTCGTTTCCGGAGCAGATCTCGAAAAGTACTGGGCCGATGACAGTCATATTGCACATACATGTTCTCTAAGGTCCCTAGTTGTGCCTTTTCAGGTTTTTGGAACTTGACCTTGAAGTTGACCCAGCACTTTGACCTAATTTATAACATCGGTAAATCCGACTGAAAGATTTTGCGGAATATCATGAAAACCGCTCAAGATAGCTACACCATTACTATAAAGCAAATTGTGAGGTTTCAGGAGAGGATGCATCTTGAAAAATTTCAAGTAGATAAAATTAAAAATGGCCGCCTATCGGCCATTATTCACCTCGACAGGCCTGATATCGCGGAATATCATGAAAACCGCTCAAGATAGCTACACCATTAATATCAAATAAATTGTAAGGTTTCAGGAGAGGATGCATCTTGAAAAATATGAAGTTGATAAAATTCAAAATGGCCGCCTATCAGCCATTATTCACCTCGGCAGGCCTGATATTGTGGAATATCATGAAAACCGCTCAAGATATCTACACCATTACTATAAAACAAATTGTAAGGCTTCAGGAGAGGATGCATTTTGAAAAAATTCAACTCGTCCAAGTTCAAAATGGCCGCCAATCTGCCATTATTCACCTTCACATGGCCGTTATTTGGTAAACCGTGCTAGATGGCTAGACCATTACTATAAAACAAAATGTGTGATTTCAGGAGAGGATGCATCTTGAAAAAATTCGACTTGATAAAATTCAAAATGGCCGCCTTTTCGGCCATTATTCATTTTCACATGGCTGATATTTGGTAAACCGTGCTAGATGGCTAGACCATTACCTGATTACTATAAAACAAAGTGAGTTTTCGGGGGAGGATGCACCCTGAAAATTTTTAACTTACGAATTCAAAATGGCCGACAATCAGCATTATTTACCTCTATAGGCCTGATATCAGGTAAACCGTGCTAGATAGCTAGACCATTACTATAAAACAAAATGTGACGTTTCGAGAGAGGATGCCTTTTAAAAACTTTCGACTCAATCGAATTCAAAATGGCCGCCTATCGGCCACTATTTACTTTCACATTGCTGATATTTGGTAAACCGTGTTAGATAGCTGGACCATTACTATAAAACAAAATGTGAGATTTCAGGAGAGGATGCATCTTGAAAATTTTTGACTTGATCGAATTCAAAATGGCCTCCTATCGGCCATTATTCACTTTCACATGGGCGATATTTGGTAAACCGTGCTAGATGGCTAGACGATTACTACAGAATGAAATGTGAGATTTCAGCTGAGGATGCATCTTGGAAAATTTTGACTTGATCAAATTAGAAATGGCCGCCTTTAGGCCATTATTCACTTTCACATGGCCGATATTTGGTAAACCGTGCTAGATAGCTAGACGATTACTATAGAATGAAATGTGAGATTTCAGCTGAGGATGCATCTTGAAAAATTCTGACTCGATCAAATTCAAAATGGCCCCCTATCGGCCATTATTTACTTTCACATGCCCAATATTTTGCAAACTGTGTTAGATGTTAGTCCATTACTATAAAACAAAATTTGAGGTTTCGGGGGAGAATGCACCCTAAGTTTTTAACTAATTTATATCGAATTCAAAATGACCGTATATCAGCTATTAGTTAACTCGATTGGCCTGATATCGGGTAAACCGTGCCAGATAGGTAGACCATTACTGGGATACTGATTAGGATCATTCATTTCAATGGAGGTTTGCAAGCTCTGACAGACTGTCTAGTTCTTATCTTACTCTTAGACTGGGCTACTTAGACCTAGTTGTCTTGCGTCTTGATTTTTGACCTAGACTAGGACTACATTAATAACCCTATACAAAATTGCTTAAATCAAACTTAATTCTGTCGCCTTTGTTATCAGACGGGGTGGGGCTTAATTGAGGATGTCATAGTTGCTAAGTCAACTGATTTTCTCTATGAGGTCGGGAATGTTTTTCTTCGATTGTAACTCCGGGTATGTGGTAATAACTTGGTCGTGATTGAA
Source organism: Flabesymbios commensalis (assembly GCA_964017125.1). NCBI lineage: Eukaryota > Metazoa > Annelida > Polychaeta > Terebellida > Flabelligeridae > Flabesymbios > Flabesymbios commensalis. The sequence continues at coordinate 41,417,665 of OZ024908.1, read as the reverse complement.
ATGGTATAAATTAAACAATATAGTGAATTAAAATAAGCTATAATGTTTTTTGTGCGAGGGTCATGTCCTGTGTG
>OZ024908.1:41140091-41412591 GCA_964017125.1 Flabesymbios commensalis | reverse complement strand
ATCTTACGTCTGCATACTCAAGGACCCGGAGAGGCAAATCAAATTTAAAACACGTTTCGGTCAATCTAGAACAAAAACAAAATTAGTTAAATTGCTTACCAGATCAGCCAGGCCCCAGGCGCAACTGAGTGTTGCTAATTAGCTTGCACATCTCTCTACCACAGCGTGATATCCGAATGGGCTTATTGTTGTGAAAGATATACAGATACAGATCAAGACTTAACTGGACCTGACTATTGTATTTTGGACAACTCATATAGACCTACATCGTAGGCTAAAGCAATTTGTAGTAATTCTAAGCAAACGTGTTTTCTATTCTGCAAGCATAGAAAGGCAAGCATCAGCAACAGCCCGTTTATTTGAAAAGTAAGCAGTTGCTGCGGTTTACAAACATGGCATACCTAGTCAGATATAGAGATCTACATAAAGTAAATCTATGTCTCGTCAGATATAGAGATTTATACAGAGTATAATCTATATATACCTCGTCGGGTATATATCTATCAATAGGGTATCTAAATTATATACGACGATGTATATATATCTATGCCGAGGGTATCTATATCTCGTCAGATATAAATATTTATACAGAGTATAATCTATATATACCTCGTCGGGTATATATCTATACATAGGGTATCTATACCTCGTCAGATATAAAGATTTATACAGAGTATATTTGTACCTCGTTGTCAGATATAGAGATCTATACAGAGTATATCTATACCTCGTCAGATATAGAGATATATCTATAAAGAGCATATCTATACCTCGTCAGATATAGAGATCTATACAGAGTATATACCTCGTCAGATATAGAGATCTATACAGAGTATATCTCTATTTCGTCAGATATAGAGATCTATACAGAGTATATCTATACCTCGTCAGATATAGAGATCTATACAGAGTATGTCCAAATATACCTAGTCAGGTATAGATATCTATACAGAGTATATCTATTCCTCGTCAGATATAGACATATATAAAGAGTATATCTATTCCTCGTGAGATATAGACATATATACCGAGTATATCTATACCTCGTCAGATATAGAGATCTATACAGAGTATATCTATTCCTCGTCAGATACAGATATCTATACAGAGTACATCCATAGTATGTCAGTTATAGATATCTATACAATGTATATCTAAACCTCATCAGGTATAGAGATCTATACAGAGTATAGCTATACCTCGTCAGATATAGAGATTGATACAGAGTAGGTCCATACCTCGTCAGATATAGACATCGATACAATGTATATATATATCTCACCATATCTCTATGCAAGGTATATCTATACCGCTCACCAGGTATAGAGATCTATGCAAAGTATATCCATACCGCGTCGGATATAGAGATATATACAAAGTATATTTATTCCTCGTCAGATACAGATATCAATACAGAGGATATCTATACCTCGTCAGGTATAGAGATCTATAGCCTACAGAGTATATCTATACCTTGTCAGGTATAGAGATTTATACAGAGATAGTCCAAGGGCTGTCACCCCCCCCCCCCCCCCTATCACTCCCCTCTTCATAACTGACACCTTTTTTAACACAATAGGATGTCTAGGGGTTTCAAAAAGCCATGTTAGTCACGTGACTTGCGGTTGCATCTAATCCAAGATGGCCGACCATCTAGATATATTTTGCCATTTTTGGGCATTTTGAACAAATCATTCGAATTGACCATAATGTATAGCACAGTCAAAATCACGTGAAATTGACGTATTACACTTGTTCCTAGCTTCATTTGTTGAAAAATTATATTTGACTTTGAAATTGACCTATGACCTTGAATTTAAAAAAAATGCGCAAACTTTTCAAGCTAGCCCTCATCGGATTTAAATTCAGCAGAAAAAAAAAATCTATAGGAAACATCATAAAAACATTGTATGTAACAAAACAGGGTGAGGCTCGGACTAAGGCGATTATTTTTAAAAATGAATTATCACTCAATATGCTCAAAATGGCCAAAAATGAGTGGCGGCAATCTCGGATTAGATATTCTGATTCTTTGCAACCGCAAGTCATGTGACTAACATGGTTTTTATTAGACCTCCAGACATCCTAGTATGTGAAAAATGGGAGCAGGTATAAAGAGGGCGGGGGGTCGAGGTATTCGACTCTGAGCCCTTGGACTAAGAGTTTATCTATACCTTGTTTGGGTATAGATATCTATACAGAGTATATCTATACTTCGTCACAGATAGAGATATATACTAAGGATATCTATACCGCGTCAAGCATAGAGGTTTATGGTTTCATAATGGTTGGTCCATTATGCCTCTTTAATTAATAATTAGAGGATGGGCTGTCGCGCTTGTCGGCTCGGCTGTCATGTAATGGGTCGCAGTAGCCTGAATGGCTACGGCGGATTGTTCAAACCTGTTCAGCCGTTCACGCCATTGCTCCCATGCCTGCCGCGCTGACTGTTTCTGCTGCCCTTTCTCCACGGTCCTTGCTAGTATTTTTTGTTTAGGAATATATACAGATTATGTCTATATCAAGTCAGGTATAGATATCTATACAGAGGGTATATAGGCCTATACCTCGTCAGATAATATAGAGAACAATACAGAGAAAAGATATATGATCAGGTATAATAAATGAAATGAAATGAATCGGGCTTTAGGCCGCCTTTGTGCACATATAGGCTAAACTGTGCCAGGAGAACCCCCTGAGGGTGGCGAGATGATTGAGATAACACTGTCCTCCAGACACAGGATTCGAAGTATGAGACCTGGCGGTCTGAGGCCGAGCACGCTACCTCTCGGTCACGGAGGCTCCCCACAATACTGACTTTCACACGTGGATAGGGAAGAAACATTTTTTGTTTCTTTCAAACCGCCGAGACCGGGAACCGAACTCCGAGCTGGCGTGAAAGGCAGCGGTGCTAACCACTACCCTAGAGCCCCCGCCCGATCAGGTATAATAGAGTTATATACAGAGGGCATCTATAATCCTACCTCGTCAGATATAGAGATCTATACCGGGGGGAGGGGAGGGGGGGGGGGGGGTTCCATACTTGGGAGTACTGGGGATGTGCCGCTGGACAGGGTACCTTTTTAGCTTCCAGCTTTGGCACATGGTGTCTTTTTTGACCTTCCAGAATTGGCACAGGGTGCCTTTTTGAGCTTCAAACTCTTGGCACCCGATTTGGCCTGTATTTTGCTGATTTCTCCCGTTATTATCAACCGAATTCCATGATTTGTCTCTAGTCTCACAGCAAATAGGCTCGAAATTTCATAAACAAATATAATAGAGTTTGAAAAAGACCATTAAAACATGAAGTATATTGATAGTAATTACACCATATAGGCCTACCAATCAATGAAAGTCAGTGTTAATTTCAAAATTGGGACAGTGTGTCTCTTGAGCCATGAGGCGAATTGCGACAGGGTCAGGTTTTGACCGTGCCGGAGGCATACCCTCACCCATTTCTAAGGCGAGTACGCCCCCCCCCCCCTACGATGGGGCACATCATTGTCAGATATCAATATAAATGTTTTCAAAACCAATTTGAATGCAAATGTTGTACTGATGATGAAATATATAGTTTTCATTAACGCATTAAAACGTGTGAATATAGGGCGTACGTTTATTTTTGGTTTGTTCTGTTGTCTAGGCCCGGACGCCGTATCACCTGCGACATGTCACTGGACCACAGCCAGAGACGGATGTGTGAAGCTGGATCTGGACTCAGAATCACAGCCACCTCTGCCTCCCATCTCTGTGATATCCATGTTCAAGAACACAGCCATGAAATCACCAGACCACACAGCCATGGGTGAGTGTGATGTGAAGGTCATCACAGCGTTGTACAGCGTTGTCACGGTAACCGTTTCGTTGCGGGGACCGACTTTAGACGTCAGAATCTGTCGTCTACAGACGTCAGATTCTGACGTCTAAAGTCGATCCCCGTACTGAAAGAATTACAAATGTATATTGGCCGTAGACCCATAATAATATTTAAATGAACCAGAAATAGCCAATTGGGACATTTAAGATTATTTAAAATTGAAAAAAACATCTTAGACAGGGATATACCCTAACCAATCTAATAAACATGTCTGTCAAACTTTTCTAAGCAGTTTCTATTGTGTTTTTTCCCGTAGATTTCAAATCTGCCAGATACCATTCGAGATTTTGCATATTTAATTAGCTAATTTGCATATTTCCAAAATGGCCGCCAAAAAAAAGTAGTCGGCTATGAATACAATCACGGCAATCATAGAAATGTGTTTTTTGGGCCCTAAGTTCGGGTTTTGAAATCCCATAATGCCATTTTGACGACAATGTTATTTTTGGGGTCATTGGAAGGTCATAGGTCACGTGACCATTGAAATACAATATCCCACCTTTACGTTTTAGCAAAAAGTGCACAAATGGACTTTTTGGGGATAAAATGATGATTAGAATGCCTGATATTATATATTTCATTTCAAACGGTTACATCTCATACACAAGACTATATTTATTAATACAAGATGGCCGCCATAATTCAAAATGGCCGCCAGCCGAACCTAAAATCAAGATATCTGAGCTTCTAGATATCATATTTAAGCTATCTTAGTGTCTAGATTGGGGTGTTTTGGATAAAGGAATACAATGTCAGACATCATTATACTTTCAAATGATTTTTGATGGCTTTTTGATCTCTATAGTTTGCTATTTTGGCAAAATTGTGTTATATTTGAATAACTTCCTCCCAGAATGAGGTTATCATCCGCACACTGTTCTGAATTCACATGCTAACATGATTTAAAGTAAAACCATAAACATCACATGTATATGACAGCGATAAAAGAGGTAAATAGACATATCATTTACATTATAATACGGCACTGTTATTTTGTAGCGTATGTAGAACTACTACCCAGAACTACTACCCAAGGGATAAACATCATATTTTCTGGAAAACTGACACGGCGTGAAATGATATCTACATATATTTAGGATCACAACCTCGGTGCACAACCTTGCAAATCGACTAAATAAATTGGAAATTGGCAGGAAGCCAATAATGGCGGCCATTACCGAGAAACTTGAATCTGTCAATATCTTGGTCAATATTTAAGATAATTTGCTTTTAAAGTTGTCTAGACCAGTATTTCCAGGGTCAAGGATCAATATAAAACCAGTATAAAACCAGTCCTGAAGTGATGTTATGTCTTGTAAATATGTATACCAGTAGGCCTATATACACACAACTCTGCTTTTATGTTTTGGAATCGTGAGCGTAAGATGTCATAACAATGATAATGTTTATTGATCAAAAACTTGATAATAAAATAAGTATTAGCCCTTGCAGTGATATAGCATTTGGTATTATAATCACTTCATAACATAGTCAGTCTAAGGGGTACTGGGATGATTGCTAGTAGTAGTAGTTTTTCCGCACCCACCTGGGGAGGGCCATTTGGGATCTGTCCCGTCTGTTGCATGTTGGGGAAGCTGCAGCCTACACGTGGCTGGCTATAATATTGTGGTGGATTGCCAGCGGGGTAGCCTGTTCCTCCACTCAATAGTTGTATCAATGCAGCTCCCGCATCAGTACAGGCACTGATGTTGGCCATGCTAAAGCAATACAGGCAATAGTGTTTGACATTAGGTCCCTAATGTGGGATGAATGGAGTTACCCTCAACTATTGTGACTCTTGAGGACTATCCGACCAGAGGATAGCGGAGCTGTGCTAAAGGCCTCCGTGTTTCACCATTAGATTGCATATCAAAACCTAAGTCTTTGATCGTCTGGGCATGTCTGAGGGTAAATCCCCTAGACATACCCAGAACATCGGGCAGTAACCCACCATGCCCTATCACCCCACGCTCACGTCATGAAGGTATCAAGGTGTTGTACGCAGCTACCTTTGCTTAGATATCTCTGACAGTCTTCCACATAGCAGGTGATTTTTCTTCTCTTACTCCAGCAGTTTTTGTTGCAACCCTTCTTGCAGCCACTTGTCATTGTGTGTGTCATATATGGTGGCCTTGGTGGGTTTGTAGATTTACCTGGGATCAGTTTATCATTTATACAACCCGTCCATAGTCCTCAGGCTTTCAGGTAAGCTTGGCTATGTAAGCTGACTTGTCAAGTGGTATTGCCAATGCTGTCCGCTTTAGATGATGTTCTAAAGCAAGGGGGTAGCAGTAATTTCAGCAGTGATTTGTTATTATAAAACTTGATGAATCGGAGTTTATATAGCTATATCACAGCCATCGAAGTTGGATTATGTTTTCACAAAAAGCTACTTTGCCTGGTCATACACATCTACCGTTATTTCAATGTGAGCCCCATGGCATCATCAGCTATCATGCTAGTTCCGTTTTCTGCGAACAATGATGGAGGCATATTGCTACATTCATGATCACCAATAAAGTTATTAATTTTAATGTCTCCACCACTTACTTTTTGTGTGTTATTTGCCGAAGAGTAGAAATGTCATTACTCTTGTCAGACGAATCAATTTCGCTTATAATACTATTTTGGTTTCTGGTTCTGAGTCTAGTCATTCGCGGGTGACAAGTGCTTCCTATAATTATGATCTTGAAAGTAATGGCAGCTTTGGACACCATTTCTTTCACATCAAGACCAGAAGCTCTGCTGAACATAGCAAAATAGCTAACAGGGAGCGATCCAAGTAGTTTTCAAGAGTTTCTTCAACATGACTCGCTTTCTTGCTTTTCTATGTCAGACATGGTACCAGGAGGAACAAAGTGATTCTTCCATTTGTCCAACTAAATTTCACTTAGGTGGTGGGTGAAACAGAGTGTACTAATTACAGTCACATACATTGCATTGTATATTTGGTGATTGGTCGTTCATCTCAAGACAGCTATCCATTCACGAGTTTTGCCGCTGCAATGGGTCATGCAAACTTTAGGGCACTGTCATTTATTCACATTATTAGCGGACGAGATACCATCGGCTATTCATCCTCTACTGGCATGTTAACGTTGGCTGAATGATATAACTACACTGGTAGATTTTGCTGATGATGGTGCTCCCATTGAAATCACGATATATGTGTGTGACCAGTTACAGCAGCTTTTTTTTGAACTCATATTTAAACAAGAGAAGGCTGTGATATAGATACGCTCAGAGACAAAACGTTCCTAAATAATATTATTAAGTCAACACTGCTGAAGTTGTTGCCACCCAATGAAAATGCTTTCCAACAACATATAAAGCCATCCTCAAGCCTTAGGACTATGGATGGGCTGTAGAAAATGGCAAGCTGATTCCTGTTCAGTCTACATGTACAAACCCACCGTCGCCACCACATATGATTCACAAAATTTCCTCCCTGCATGAAGGATTGCAACAAGAACTGCTAGTGTGAGAAAAGGAAAATCCCTGCTAATTATGATGTGACTGTCGGTGATCCCCAAGCAAATGCAGCTTTGCACAACACAACACATAATACTTATAATTAAATAGCATAACTGCATCATATACTTTTTAAGCACACTCACTATCAATAATCTTATAATCGATATACAATGTAGTTGTGTGCATGTTGCTTCCTGCAAACACTAGTTCCTTCGACAGTATTATTTTCAGCGCTCTTAATTTTTGTTTCGTGTAACATTCGGCTGATTATGTTTTGAAGTGATTATTGTAACAAGTGATGTAACACAACAAGGATTAATACTTAAGTTAGATTATAATCAATAAACTTACCATTGTTATCACAGCAAATGTTTTCTTATCAAACGAGATTAATAATATCTAGCGCAAAACATTAATTTCACACTATCAAATGCATGGCTTTGTGTACTATCTTGTTAAGAAGACATAAAATCACTTCAGGGTTGTCTCCATATTGATCATTGACCCTAAAAAGATAGGTTTAGACAACTTTAAAAGCAAATTATCCTAAATATTGACCGAGATATTGACAACTTAAGGTTTCTCTGTAATGGCCGCCATTATTGGCCTCCTGTCAATTTCCAGTAGTCGATTTGCAAGGTTGTGCACCTAGGTTGTGAACCTAAATATATGTGGATATCATTTCGGGTGCCCAACCGTCTACAACACGCCGTGTCAACTGTCAATTTTCCAGAAAATATGATGTTAACCCCCTGGGTAGTAGTTTTACATACTCTACAACATAACAGTTCCGTATTATAATGTAAATGATGTTTATTCACCTATTTTGTCGCTGTCATACACATGTAATTTATATGGTTTAACTTTATATCATGTTAGTATGTGAATTCAGAACAGTGTGCGGATGATAAACTCATTCTGGGAGGAAGTCATTCAAATATAACTATGGTGGCGTAGATGGATCACACCTTTTTTGCCAAAATATAAAACTATAGAGATCAAAAACACTTCAAAAACCTCTAAAAAATCATTTGACAGTATAATGATGTTCGGCATTGTATTCCTTGGTCCAAAAAACCTTAATCAAGCCACTAAGATCGCTTAGATATGATATCCAGAAACTAAGATATCTTGATTTTGGATTCGGCTGGCGGCCATTTTGAATTATGGCGGCCATCTTGTATTAATAAATATAGTATTGTGCATAAGATGTAACTCTCTGAAATTAAATATATATTATCAGGCATTCAAACCATCATTTTATCCAAAAAAGGTCAAGTTGTGCACTTTTTGTTAAAACGTGAATGTTGGATATTGTATTTCAATGGTCACGTGACCTATGACCTTCCAATGACCCCAAAATTAATATTGTCGTCAAAATTGCATTATGGGATCTCAAAACCCGAACTTAGGGCCAAATAACACATTTCTAGGATTGCCGGAAATGTATTGATAGCCGATTACTTTTTTTTCGGCGGCCATTTTGGAAATATGCAAATTAGCTAATTAAATATGCAAAATCTCGAATGGTATCTGGCAGATTTGAAATCTACGGGAAAAAATACAATAGAAACCGTTGAGAAAAGTTTGACAGACATGTTTATTAGATTGGTTAGGATATATCCCTGTCTATCTGGCCTCCATGGTCTATACAACGATATTTGAGCCTTGTACCCTGGTTTAATCAACGTCACTGGCGGGATTTCAGATGCGAAACAACGTCATGTCCAGTCAACTTTCGTCCAATGTCGCTAAATGCTGGGCCACCTCTCCCCCAATTAAGTCAATTTGGCAAATATATTTTAGTGATTTAAGCGTAATTCGGCCTTAAGTTTATACACTACAACTGCGGCATGACTATAATATTACAGGGTTGGGGGCAGTGGTTAAGGCTACATGTGTCACGCAGGAGCTTGCAGGTTCGTCCCCCGCTCTGGCATTTAGTCTTCAACAAAATATGATATGTCTTCTCCTAATTATTATGCTCAAAAAACTAATAATTCGACAAGGAGTTAGTTTCAAGTAGGTGTACATGTACATAAAAGGGTATTCAGGCTCACCGCTGGAGTCAAGTAGAACCACCAGAACAATAATGGAGTTTTTGAAAACGATTTAGCAGTTTACAATTAGGCAAGGTAGATATAGAGCCTGCTAATGCTGCTAATACATTTTTGTAAATAACTGTAATATTTTTTACGACAACAACAACAACAACGTGTGAATTGCTTACTAGAAGATTAAAATTGCTATAAGCGGCCTTTTTTATATAATATTAACTATATTTATTCAGCCCTAATCCTATCCATGTAAACAGACAATTTTTTTCTATAGTGGATTAACCTTTAATCCGCTAAAACAAATAATTTAAATTTTGACCCACTTGAAGTTGTGTCTCGTTACCGCGACCCACAACTTCAAGCGGGTGACAATTACTAATATTTTTTTAATTAATTGAGACCAAGTATTTGCAACTCATTTCGTTCTCAATTATTAACCCTTGTCTTGCTGAATTGTTTTAATTGTATTTTTCGTCATTTGAAGATGGAATTGCTAACGCAATTTACAGCTTTAAATGACGAAAAATATAGATATTTTTCGAAAATATACATCTTCTAAATCGAATTATTTGACTAACTGAACATCTACCACAAACTATCATCCATTTCAGTGACACATTATTTGGCTTAAAATATGCTTAAAACCGTATATATCCGGGTCTAGCAGGACAAGGATTAAACCTGCTAATAAAGCAGATTAAAAATGACTAGTGTCGCGCTTAGCGCTTCTAGGGCAAAGATGCAACTAAAAATAAAACAAAAATAACGCTATTCACTTATTGAATTGAAATGTGTCATAAACCACGCAATGGCAAACATCTCAAGAGGCCATATATGTGGTGATCTAACAATTTATTTAATAGGTTGAATGTAAGTTGTGATCAAAAATACATCTAAAAATAAATTAAAAGAATTAAAGTGACAGAGCTATACAATGTGTTACGAGGTATCTAAGTATTTTTCGGTCGGTAGCCCACGTGATTGTTTTTAAATTAGAAATGACCGACTGAAAGCAATTGAGTATCGCATCCTAAATTTTACATAGCTCACGCTGAAAATCGTTCTGTAGAAACTGTTTTTAAATATACAAATGTGCATGATTATACCTCGAAAAACTAAAAGGGTCAATGTTTTGGAAACACAGATGTCTCCCACTCCAGTGCGGCAAATAAGTTCCTACTGAAATTCCCTCTCTTAAACCTCATTTTTAAGAGGGACAGGAGATTTGATTACTCGATTACCCACTGCCAGCGCATGTTTGCTCTACAGTGGACCACGTGTTGAATTTAACTATTTTAATTCAAATATTTCTAAATATTTCCACCAGTGTATCGGGACATATAATTTCAAAGGGTCTATGTTAGCACTAATATATTATTTTATGTGAGAGATGTCAACCTGTGGTTACTATGTAAATAGATCAATAACATTTTAAAATGTAAACATTTGCTGTGGTCTTAATATAATCTTAAAGTTTTATGTAATAATATGGGGTCCAAGAAAGAACATGTCAAGTCTGCGACTGTGACATGCATGCGACCTATCCAATTACACAAGACACCATCATAATAATATATATAGAAACGCCAATACGTAGTGGTACGTCATGCTCGGTAACTTGATAGTCATATCATGGCTCATTATCACTGTTACCCCGGGGTCAAGGCGCTCGGTAATTCTCGTACAAGTTACGCTATATCGCATAGGCTTCGGATTGGTGGAGATGGCCATCTCGACCAATCCGAAGCCTATACGATATAGCGTAACTTGTACGAGAATATTGCCCCTGTATTCGAACAAATGATAGGTATTTTAAGCCAGTCTCGCACTGATGCGGGTAAAGAATGTGGTGGCATCAATTTTGTAAGTGCCATCTATCTAACGTTGGAAAACGTTACGCATGTATGATATCTGTGAATGTATCTGGAAGATAACGCAGGACACTGACATTGAAAAAAAATGATTGTTTCGATGTCGGTAGTCTAAAGATTCAATTTGGGCGAACCTCGAAACTATTTTACAGTAGGCCTACCATGCATGGTTAAGGGAGACAACTCAGGCGTATCGTTCATCCTCATGAAAATAGGCAATAATTGGGACAGCTTAGTGTGTTGTACATGTACATAACCTTGAATGCGCACACTCTCAAAACAGATTAATGGTTCTTGGATGTGCATTTGGACGTTAAACAACACCATGAAGAAATACGTTTGTTTGAACAGTGTCTACGTGTGAGCCACAATATTGGTGTAATATTGGTCCAACGTTCTCGACACTTGCACACTTGCCCACTTGCCTTAGTAGTGAATCATCACAATTTTATCAATCTATATCACCTAATTATGCTGTAGCGTATACTTTAATTTTGTGGATACACATTATCACGAAAAAAACATTTTTTTCACCTTTACTCAGGCATTTATTATGCTGGAAAATGTCTTTTTTCGTTTTTTTTTACCAGAAACAATAAAGAGTCACCTCGCCGTACCAATTATTGTCATCACACTTTCCGACCAGTCATCACTATGACGTAACATAAGTAAACATTACGTTATCGTCACTAATTATTTGGGGCTGACCGACCATATTGCGGCTAATGCAGCAGTCAATGAATTCCCCCACACCCCCACCGCGGGGCTATGTGGGGGATTTGCATCTTGGGTGTCCCAAAAGCACAAAAGTCCCCACAACCATGGGTACATTTTATATCAAAACCCCCTGGAAACCCCCTGATAAAAACCCCACCAGGTGTAAGAAATATCCTGTTGTGTATTTATAAATGATTATCAATAACATAATAGTTGTGATACGACAGGTCTACCCTCATTGTGCAACTTTTAACTTGGTATTTTAAATTAATATTTAGGACACAGTTGTACCAGAGTTTGTAATAAAATACTAGTATTTATTTAAATTCCCTCACCCCCTCCCATCACATTCAACATGGATAACGCCCCTAATTCCCCCTCCCATCACCTTGGACATGTCTGACGCCCCTCTCCCATCACCTTGAACATGACTGACGCCCCTCACCCCTCCCATCACCTTGAACATGGCTGACCCCCGCAACTCCTTCAATTACATTGAACATGACTGACGCCCTTCACCCCTCCCATCACCTTGAACATTGCTAGCGCCCCTAACATCCTCCTCCCATCATCTTAAACATGGCTGGCGTCCCTCAACCATCACATTAAACATGTCTCACCCATCACCTTGAACATGACTGACGCCCCTCTCCCATCAGCTTGAACATGACTGACGCCCTTCACCCCTCCCATCATATTGAACATGGCTAACGCCCCTCACCCCCTCTCCCATCACATTGAACATGACTGACACCCCTCCCATCACCTTGAACATGACTGACACCCCTCCCATCACCTTGAACATGACTGACACCCCTCCCATCACCTTGAACATGACTGACGCCCCTCACCCATCACCTCGAACATGGCTGACGCCCCTCACTCATCATTTTGAACACGGCTGACGCCCCCCTCCTATCACCTTGAACATGACTGACGCCCCTCACCCCCTCCCATCACCTTGAACATGACTGACGCCCCTCACCCCTCCCATCACCTTGAACATGACTGACGCCCCTCACCCCCTCCCATCACCTCGAACATGACTGACGCCCCTCTCCCCCTCCCATCACCGTGACCATGACTGACGCCCCTCACCCCCTCCCATCACCTTGAACATGACCGACGCCCCTCACCTCTTCCCATCACCTTGAGCATGGTTGACGCCCCTCACCCCTCCCATCTCATTGAACATGACTGATGCCCTTCACCCCTCCCATCACATTGAACATGACTGACGCCCCTCTCATCATCATGAACATGGCTGACGCCCCGCACCCATCACATTGAACATGACTGACGCCCATCCCATCACCTTGAATATGGCTGACGCCCCTCACCCCCTCCCATCACATTAAACATGACTGATGCCCTTCATCCCCCTCCCATCACATTGAACACCCCTTCCATCACCTTGAACATGGCTGACGCCTCTCACCCCCTCCCATCACATTGAAGTTGACTGATGCCCTTCACCCCCCTCTCATCACCTTGAACATGACTGACACCCCTCCCATCACCTTGAACATGGCTGACGTCCCTCACCCATTACCTTGAACATGGCTGACGCCCCTCTCCCATCACCTTGAGCATGGCTGACACCCCTCACCCCTCCCATCATATTGAACATAGCTAACGCCCCTAACCCCCTCTCCCATCACATTGAGCATGACTGACACCCCTCCCATCACCTTGAACATGACTGATACCCCTCCCATCACCTTGCACGTGGCTGACGCCCCTCACCCATCACCTTGAACATGGCTGACGCCCCTCACCCATCACCTTGAACACGGCTGACGCCCCTTCCCCATCACCTTGAACATGATTGACGCCCCTCACCCCCTCCCATCACATTGAACATGACTGATGCCCTTCACCCCCTCTACCATCACCTTGAGCATGGCTGACGCCCATCACCCCTCCCATCACATTGAACATGACTGATGCCCTTCACCCCTCGCATCACCTTGAACATGACTGACGCCCCTCTCATCACCATGAACATGGCTGACGCCCCTCACCCATCACCTTGAACATGACTGACGCCCATCCCATCACCTTGAACATGATTGACGCCCCTCACCCATCACCTTGAACATGACTGACGCCCCTCTCCCATCACCTTGAACATGACTGACGCCCCTCACACCCCACTCCCATTACCTTAGACATGACTGACGCCCGTCACACCCCTCCCATCACCTTGAACATGTCTGGCGCCCCTCTCCCATCACCTTGAACATGACTGATGCCCCTAATACCCCAATCCCATCACCTTAGACATGACTGACGGCCGTCGCCCCCCTCCCATCACCTTGAACATGACTGACGTTCCTCTTACATCATTATGAACATGACTGACGCCCCTCACACCCCCCTCCCATCACCTTAGACATCACTGACGCCCGTCACACCCCCTCCCATCACCTTGAACATGTCTGGCGCCCATCACCTCCTCTCCCATCACCTTGAACATGACTGACGCCCCTCTCCCATCACCTTAAACATGACTGACGCCCCTCTTCCATCACCTTGAGCATGACTGACGCCCCTCACCCCCTCTCATCACCTTGAACATAGCTGACGCCCCTCACACCCTCTCCCATCACCTTAAACATGGCTGACGCACCTCACCCCCCTCTCATCACCTTGAACATGGTTGGCGCCCCTCAACATCTTGATCATCCTTACCCCTCCCATCACCATTAACATGGCTGACGCCCCTCTCCCATCACCTTGAACACGACCTTCTCCCATCGCCTTAAGCATGGCTGACGCCCCTCACATCCTGTCCTCACTAGCTTGAACATGAAAGTCTTAGTAGGGTGAAAAACCTAACTTTCATGACCACTTTCTGGCTAAGATGTTTTGATGATTGATTTGACTTCCTTGAACCTTTTTAAAAAATATTTAGCCCCAGTGTCGCTCGCAAAAATCCCGGCATTTTTTTCTACAGGCGTAAATCCAAAATGGCCGCCTGCGCCATTATGAAAAAATAACTTTTGACATATAAAAGCTACAAATATGAATAAATACACTTTTTCGGCTAATTTGACCACAAGGAATCCATTTTTAACGTCAATTTGGTATTAAAATACATTTCTGACCGTAAAACCCAAGATGGCCAACAAATCTGGATAGAAAATCAATTTTTTTAGGCTAAACAGAATTTGATCCCCTTGGAGGGGTAAAATAAAATAGAAATAAATTCAGCACGTATATGTCGTATATAGGCCTCCACAGCGTGAAGCGAGGAGACAAGTATACTGAAAATATATGAAAAGGCTATGTTCTGAATCCTCAGATTCTGATAAATATGTCATGCTCTTCTGTTTACCATCATCTGGTTTTATTTTCATGCCAGCTTCACTTAGCCTTTTTGAGACAAGCCTGAGGTGGTAAATGTGCTCAACAGCATTTCTGCTGTATATGATTATATCATTAACGGAGACAAAGCAATACTGATTAGTCCATGTAGCCCCTGTCCATGTAGCCCCTGTCCATGGTGCGTTGGAAGAGACTGAAGCGTTGACCAGTTCATACGACATTCGCTTAAACTTAAATAGGCCGCTATGGCAAGTGAAGGTTGTTTTGTATGAGATCTAAAGTCGAAGACAAATTGGCAGGCAGTAGGAGTCTGAGTATTTTACCGTGGCTGCATTAAGCTTACAGTAGTTAATGCAGAAGATCTAGGTATGATTCATCTTTTTGGGGGTCAATGTGACTGGCGCCGCCCATGGTGATGTTGAAATCTAGATTACACCCGTTTTTATCATTTTATTGTTGACCACTTTCCTTATTCAGGGGGGTGTACGATAGGCCATCGGATAAGGGGGCAGCAGCCATCAATTTTGATAGTGAGGGTAATTAAGTTGCAGTAACCAAGGTTGAAAAGGCCCTCGTCAAAAACGTCTGTATACCCCTTAATGACTTCATTGATGCAAGGGTGGCAACAGCTCTCTAACAGAGGCTTTATGGGGGATTGATGGCGTTATGCTGAAGTTTTGATCAAACAATGTCACTTTCCTTGTTTTATAATCAATCTTCCCATTCCCTCGGCTGATGGCATCACTGCTTATCCGCAACTCATGTGGGAAGTTTTTGTGACCAGTAGGCCTACTGGGAGCGCGTCGGCATCCATGAGTTTTGTTTCCCCGATCACTGGCAGGGTACTTCCGCAAAGTTTGTATACCAGACAGGATGGCCAAAGTAATGACAGACATCCCTGTTTGAGACACATTAGATATTTATTTTCTCAGCCATGAGTGATTTGGTAGCACCAGTATCGAGTAGGGAATGGACCTACTCTCCAGCAATATCTAGATATATACAAAATGGTGACAGTACTGCTATTAGTGGCCCCTTGAAGGCTTATGTTGTCTGGATTGCTACAGAGAAACATTTGTGTAATGGCCTACCCCTTTACAGCATGTGCAGATTGGCTGGTCGGCTGTTCACGACATCTTGTCAATTCTGGGTTGGGACAGTGGTTGGGGTTCAGGTTCACAAATTCTTTTTTGCGCAGGAGACGACAGATGGTGACCTTCTGGGCGAAGTATGACACTGGATGCAGCCACCCGATGAGGTTAGTAGCTGGTCGGAGAGGCTCACAGTCTCATTCGTGTCAGCAGTAGATAATTTGTGCTTACAGAAAAAGCTACATTCGATCAAACAGAGCCCAGAAGAGAACACCACGGCATACATCCTGCGATTCTTATCTGAAGCCAAGCTTGCCTACCCCACAGCATGGGCGATGGGTGAAAAGGGTAAAGTAGTCAGCTTCATGAAGGGATTCACTGACAAAGCCTTTGCTGGCCACCTGTTGAGAACAGTACAAGCTAATACTCTCAGAACAGCAACAGAGGTGGCCCTTGAAAAGGAGGCTGAACAGAAAAAAAACCACCAGGTGATGGACAAAGAACCCATAGAGGTGGGTGCGGCACAGACAAACCAGGAGTCGGCAGATGGGTTTCTGTCGATTCTGGAAACCGTGCAAGACACATGGGGCAACTACAGGCCTGCATGGATACGCAGGAATCCCACACAACTACAGGCACCGAGATGAATCAACACCTTGGAGCAAACAAGAGAACGCAGGCAGTATTGAGGACCACGCACACAGATGCGCAAAGGACGGTGAACCTGAACCTCAACCACTGCGCCAACAAAGAACTGACGGGATGTCGTGAACAGCCGACCAGCCAATCTGCTCGTGCTGCAAAGGGGCGGACCATTACACAAATGTTTCTCTGTATCAAGCCAGGCTTCAAGGGGCCACTAATAGCAGTACTGTAACCATTTTGTATATAGCTAGATATTGCTGGAGAGCAGGTCCATGCCCTACTCGATACTGGTGCTGCCAGATCACTCATGGCTGAAAAATAAATATCTAATGTGTTTCAAACTGGGATGTCTGTCATTACTTTGGCCATCCGGTCTGGTATGCAAACTTGGCGGAACTCCCCTGCCAGTGATCGGTGAAATAGAAGTCAAACTCATGGATGCATACGCGCTCCCAGTACTGGTTACAAAAAGACTTCCCACATGAGTTGCTGATAGGCAGTGATGCCATCAGCCGAGGGAATGGGAAGATTGATTATGGAACAAGGTAAGTGACATCGTTTGGTCAAAACTTCAGCATTGCGCCATATACAAACTTCATCCCCAATACAGCCATACAGCCTCTGTCTGAGAGCTGTTGCCACCTTTGCATCAATGACGTCATAAAAGGGGAGTACATACGTTTTTGACGAGGACCTTTTCAACCTTGGTCACTGCAACCTTATTACCCTCACCATCAAACTTGATGGATGCTGACCCATTAAACTGAGGGCCTACTGTACATCCCTCTGAATAAGGAAGGTGGTCAACGATATGATAAAAGCGTGTGTAATCTAGATTTCCACATCACCATGGGCGGTGCCAGTCACAATGACCACCAAATAGATGTGTCATACCTAGATCTTCTGCATAAACTACTGTAAGCTTAAGGCGGCCACGGTAAAAGAGTCAGACTCCTACTGCCTGCCAAGTTCTTTTCGATTTTAGATCTCAAAAGTGGATACTGGCAGATTCCTGTAGCACCAGAGTATCGATACAAAACAACCTTTTCTTGCCATAGCGGCCTATAATTTGAACTCATGCGAATGCCGTATGAACTGGCCAACGCTTCAGCCTCTTCCAACGCACCATGGACAGGGGCTACATGGACTGATCAGTGTTGCCTTGTCCCCATTAAGGATATACTCATATACAGCAAAAATGCTGTTGAACACATTTACCACCTCAGGCTCGTCTCGGGAAGGCTAAGTGAAGCTGGCATGAAAATAAAGCGTGACATAATCATCAGTATCAGAGGATTCAGAACATAGCCTAGCAGGAGGTATAAAGTCCAATACATATAATATATTTCCAGTATACTTGTCTCTTCGCTTCACGCGGTGGAGGCCTATATACGACATATACGTGCTGAATTTTATTTTATTTTATTTTATTATTTTATAATATTGATTGTAATTTGTGATTGTTATTTAGAGCTATGCATTCATCTATAGGCATATTAACTGTTGCATTCATACTACCCTGGATGGGGATCAAATTCTGTTTCGCTTAAAAAAATGGATCTTCTTTCGAAATTTGTCGGCCATCTTGGATTTTAGGGTCAGAAATGTGTTTTTATACTAAATTGACGTCAGAAATGGATTCCTTGTGGTCGAATTAGCCAAAAAAGTGTATTTATTCATATTTGTAGCTTTTATATGTCAAAAGTTATTTTTTCTTAATGGCACAGGCGGCCATTTTGGATTTACGCCTGTAGAAAAAAATGCCGGGATTTTTGCGAGGGACACTGGGGCTAAATATTTTTTAAAAGGTTCAAGAAAGTCAAATCAATCATCAAAACATCTTAGCCAGAAAGTGGTCATGAAAGTTAGGTTTTTCACCCTACTATCTTAACGCTTTAATGCCTGGGACCTAGCCATAAATGGCTTGTTAAATTAGACTTTTATTTTGTAGGAGTCACTTAAATAGTCAGAAGGAGTTTCAATATAAAAATTCCGTGATTCCTGCCTGGGGACAAAACTTGAGAAAACCCCCACACCCCAGGGGCTTCAACAAACAGAAAAGCCCCAAATAACTCCGTGGTAAACCCCCCAGGCTGCCCCGCTGTGGGGTGGGTCGGGGAATACATTGACTGCTGCATAATCCCTATTGACGAGTGAGCAAAAAAATAACAAAGCAGTAAGTATGTGACGTGTTTGACAGATATGTGTTAGACTATGCAGGGGTTTTATTATGTCTCCCCTCTGTACACAGAAGTGGGGACATATTGTTTTACCCATGTCCACTCAGTCTGTCTGGGTCCGCTCAGTGCATAGAGTTCTGTGAGTCTCCCATTCATTTCTCTCCAGCGCTTTCTATCTTGCGGACGGTCAAACAAGAGACGTTGGCTGACCGTCTACGACGCTGAGCAAACATTAGCCCAGTATTGGGTTACCGTGACATGTTTGGCGCCACGCTGAATGTGGACCAGCGTCACAGACAGCGGGCCAGCATTACCTCAGCTTTGACTCAAAGCATCGTGCCCGTACCGTCAGCATGCCGGTACCTTCAGCATAGCATATCGACTAAGACTGAATGGATACTGGCCAGCACCGGCGACGCTGGCCCAACATTTTACAGACATTGGGTCGGTGTCGGCTTATAATCGCCGGCAGCAGTAAGCAATACTAGACCAGCTGTTATTCCCAGCAAACACAAAACATTTGTATAACATTTGTATAACGTCGGCTTGACGTCTTCGACATTGGTCCAACATTGTACAAATGTTATAAAAATGATTTGTGTTGACAGAGGCCTAATTAATTAATTGTGCCTATTTTTAGTGGCGGCCATTTTGGATTTATATCATCATTATAAAATATTTTTTTTAATAACCACTCAATAGTTTACCTTGTACAAAAAGCAAGTTGAAACTGCTAAAAAGCGTACATTTTGTATTTGAACTTGATTCTGCTCTATAAATTGACCTTGGAATGTCATAAATATTTGTATTTAATTTCTCAAATAAAACTCTATATAAAAATACCCCAAGTCCATTTGAAACGATCAATTACGTTCAAAGGTGGACGCTTCTCTGATATTGAAATATTGCTGATGACAAAAAAGGGCGTGATCAAAAAATACCCCTCCCCAACGAGTTGAGCTTAAGACTTTTTTCTTGGAGATACTGGAGACCTTATACTGAAATTGGTATCAAAATCTGTCTGCCCTCTCGAAGTTCCAGGTTCGCACATATTTTGACAAAAACGCCCTGTGCTACTATGAAGCTTCAAAGGATTAGGCCATGCCAGCCCAGCAAACACGAGACGTTTGCCCAATCTTGGTTTAATGTTGGCCCAACGTCTTTGACGCTGGCCCAACAATAATAATCTAAACATTGGGCCAACGTCTCGTGATTGCTGGGAGCACGATATATTCATCTAATGCTGGTACAATGCTAGCCTATTAAATATGACTTGCTGGTCGCGACCAGCAAGTCATATTCAATAGGCTATTACAATGCTGGTCCAGCGTCGGATGTGAGAATATGTGTTCGCAACTGTGAAAGGGGTGGTCTGTGTTTCTAGGCCCGCGCACACATCCGCTAGGGCCACCGGCGACCCGCAAGTGCCCGCGCTAGGGCTACCCGCAACCCGCACAAGCCCGCGCTTTGTCAACCCGCACCCTCCCCGCAAGGCTATGAGAAAATGTTACCTGCGTGGGCCCGTGGGCTGCGGAGCCAGCAAATCCACGCGGGGCAGGCTGCCTGCGTACGTTTTTTAAGTAGGCCCCCTATTAGTCCAGTCAATCTGGAGATGTAGCCTACATGTAGGATCCTGCTTTCGTTCAGTTAATGTGGCGGTTATCCCCGGCTTCTCGAACGCGGGAGGTTGTGGACGACCACCTCGTTTCCGTACCTTGGTGACGGGTGCACACAATTGCAAACTGTGCGGCTTTGGTATTTTCCCCGCGCTTCAGGCGTTACACTCGGCGACTACGGACGTGCCGTAGTTCGCTCTCGCTAAGTCAGATAGGACGTGCCATGCGCAGAGGTTGTGCTTTGTTGTTGCCAAATGTCAAACGAATAAACATGACAAGTGGAGAAAGAGTTTTATGATTTGTTTGGAACCGTCGACTCGACGGAGAAGGAAGTTTGAGTTTAAATGGTGAGATCGGGCAGATTCCCTCGTCGGCCATTGTGACCCCACACTAGAGGCTCCGACGGTCACTTACAGGTACTCTCGGCACGAGGGGCTCCCCTTTACTCCATATACATGTACTTCCTACAAATAGCAATAGGTCCTAGTAATCAAACTATGTTTTTTAGTACCAGTAGTCATCCCGGAATAATCAACCAAAATTAAATCAGTGGGATATGGTCAAACTGATGAAAGACCTTTTAAGCTGACAGGGTCACCCTGTCAGTTATGCATAAATGATCACTATTGGCAGGGTGACCCTGTCAGCAGTGTTTGTTAATGCTGTATTGACAGGGTGACCCTGTCAATACTGCAGTTTCAACTGCTATTGACAGGGTGACCCTGTCAGCAGTAGTTCTAAATGCACTATTGACAGGGTGACCCTGTTAATAAAAGTTGAAACTGCAGTATTGACAGGGTTACCTTGTCAATAGCCTCCGCCAAATAATAAAGCCATGGATTTGAATACACTAATTTTATTGTGTTATTTTTATGATTTAATGTCACCTAGAGGGCATCTTGAATTTTTACCTTTTGACAGAATAGCCCTATAATAGTATGTAACACCTCATTTTTTATCACCAGTAAAATGTACCTTTGGATCTGGTTTTATCTTGGATCATTTATTATGTACCATACAGTTTATTTGACCTTAGCATATCTGATATGTGAAGTACATCACCAACATTAACATTTCAAATAACATGTGTACATTGTTTTTTCGTCGCCCTGTCAACTTTCCCAGAAATTGGTACAAACGTGTTTGTTTGGTCACCCTCTATAAATTTTCCAGAAATAGACATGCCCTAATCGGGCGAGTGATTGAAAACACTCTCAATAACCCTCTATGCCCCACTCATTCATCTTCAAATTAAATTAATAATCATTTTTTTCCGAAAAGTGCTGTTAAGTATTATTTTACTAGCAGTTACAATCATTATTATTTCAAAACTATTGGCCACTAATCATATCGCAGTTTTAAATCAATTTTCTTGGATATATCGGTTTCTACTATAGAACCAAAACACATTTAGTATGCAAAGTAAGTTTATTTTGTGATTTACTTGATGTAGAGACTTACTCACCCTATATATCAACATTTGAAGAGGTTAATGAAAATCAATGACGTAAAACCACTAAAATCACGTAAAACCACTCTCCGTCGCCCTATAACACATACCTGCTTGCTTGCCCTTCATGCATTTGCGTCACCCTTTACTCTGTCACCCTTTAAAGTCTCTTCGTTGTCCTTTAGCACCTCTCCATCATCTAACTCCTCTCCGTCACCTTTTAACTGCTCTCCATCGACCTTTAAACGCATCTGCGCCGCCCTTTAGCGCCCCGTCGTCACCCTTTATCGCCTATCCATTGCCTTTTACGCATATCCGTTGCCTTTTTACGCCTCTCCATCACCCTTGTTGACTTACCATCATTCTTTAATGCCTCTTAATCACCCTTTAAAGCCTTCCCATCGTCGTAAATTTTGACGCTTCCTTCTTCTTATGCTTCCCCACCACATTTTTAAGCACCCTGGTCGCTCTTTAACGATTCCTCTCCCAACATTCTTTTTTGCTTCCCGACCATCATGTTGTGCTTCCTCACCACATTTTAATGCACCCCGCCGATCTTTAACGTCTATTCATCACCCTATAACGCTTCCCATTGCCTTCTTCCCCGCCCTCTAGCGTCACTCCATGGCCCTCTCTGACACACTTTCACGCCTCTTTATCGCCCTTCACCGCTTTTCTGTTCAATGATTTTTCCTCGCCATTTGACGCTATGACCTTAAATCACCAAAACATTACCAGGAATAGATTCTACAAGTCCAAATCACACTAAAAAGAGGAATTACACTTACACTTGCAATTGATTTGTTACCTAGAAGATGACCTTGAAGCACTAAAATAATACTTTAAAGACATTGTCCACTCAACATCCCATGAAAAATATAGGTATTACACATGTTAGGATACGGGTGTCTATCTAACAAAAACATTTTACAACATGATGCAAGACAAATTGTATGAATTTCTGTAAAAAGGCTCCGACATAAGCGCGTTACTAAACATGCTAAAGTTATAAATGGCAGTTTGCGTAGAAAAATTACACATGGTTTGTTGGAATGGTTTGTACTTTCAATCGCAAAGTTCAGTGAGTCCCACCTCTTGATTTTAGTATATGATTACTAAGAAAATTAGCTAAAATATGGTACCAGTTTCATTACTATTGCAATTTGTGGGAGGTTGACCCTATTTGAGCGCAGATTTTACTTTTGTTTGTAGATTACAATTCAACGAAGAACTTTTTATTCTAAGAAAATTATGTAGATTCAACCAACAGCTCGCATGCCCACCACTAAATCTATATAATAATAATCCTATCTATGGTCATCATTAAGTTAGTGTGATGTATTACTGATA
Source organism: Flabesymbios commensalis (assembly GCA_964017125.1). Lineage (NCBI taxonomy): Eukaryota > Metazoa > Annelida > Polychaeta > Terebellida > Flabelligeridae > Flabesymbios > Flabesymbios commensalis. The sequence continues at coordinate 41,388,933 of OZ024908.1, read as the reverse complement.
TGCTCAGTAATTCTCAAAACTGAATAATAATGTCTTTGTGATGAGCATGCTGAGCTTCATCTCATGCAAATTCCATTTACCTGATTTGTGACGTTTCAAATTGATCTTTTATTTGTATTTACAATATTCACTGTCAAGTAGATTTACATCCCTTTGTATGCCGTATTCACAATACCCTTAGATCATAATAATTTATAGATGATTGTTATCCTATTTTTTTTACATGTGTAAAGCCGTGAAGCGGGAAGGGGAGTGGAAATCATGGTCATTTCAGCAGTTCTATAGAGATGTGCAGGTAGCTGCCAAATCTTTTATTCAGGTAAGTGGACTGAAATCACAAATAACACACCGGGATATTGACCAAACCATGTAGGCCTAATTGTCATCAGAATGTACTACATCCTCTTGAAGTCGTGGGTCGCGAGACACAACTGCAAGCGGGTGCAAATTTTAAGATAATAAGAGTATCTTGTTAACCCTTTGACCGCCAAATTATTCAATCTGAATTTTCACCCACTTGAAGTTGTGTCTCGCTGACGCGATCCACAACTTCAAGTGAGTGAAAAATTTTCGGATTTGACAAAATGGAGGTCAACTGTTTTCAAATATTGCTGATTGATGTCACATTTTATCTTTAACACGTTCGAAAAGTGGTACATAATATGCTAATTAAAAATGAAAACCCGAATATATGCGACACCGGCGGTTAAAAGGTTTTTCCCCGTGATTTACTTAACGGTATATAATATGACCAATATCCACACGACTGAGAAGCGTTGTATTATTGTTTATTTTCCAGACGGTATCGATGACCGCTTCACGCACCGGTCCATAATGATCGGGTGTAACCTGGTAATGCCTTGTCACAATTCACAAAAGAGGCCTTCCCAGGCAGTTCCCGGGCCGTTTTGCCCGTTTTTTTTGCCGTACTGCACGTGACCCGGTGGGATCCCGTAAAGTCTATATTTATGCAAATATAAGCAAAAACAACCGGATATCACAGTGAAACTGCGACTAACATTGTTCTAGCTGATAGTTTTTTTTCTGTTTTGATTTTGCTTGGCTGGTTCCCCTATGGTTCTTTCTGGGAGGATGTGGAGCTCTCATCTTTGTGTTTTTTTCGTAAAACATGAAATTCAATATGGCTGCCATGAAATCACTGAAGTAATATTTTGAGCAACAAAGCATAATTTTTTTTATCAGGAACTACAATAAAACAAATCCCACAATCATTCGACATCATAATAATACCTAAAATGCTACGATAAGCTTTACTATATATATTCCCAAGTAAATTACGTACCGGCACATCTATTCATTATACGTGTGTAGTAAGACTACGCATCACCCATCAACATAAACAACTGCATGATAGGTTAAATATGAACCAATCGATCAAGAGGGTGTAAATGTTAAAATACACTGAGGGTCCCCTTCAGATGGGGGCTTTATGATGTCATTACAATGTCAAATCTAACCTAATAAATTAATTGCAGTCTGGTATATTGTGCGCATAATTATGAATTGCAAGACGTCAACTGCGCAACCAACACTTCTGGAGGCCGAAATGTTAAATGATGTCATGTTACACACTAAATTAGATTAGTGGAAGAATAACTGAACTAGTTTTCATATTTAGATATTTACACAGATCAACAGGTGCGTATAGGTATTAAAAACTCGGTGCCATATAAAAATGTTTTGCAAAATGTCAATTACAAGGTCATACCATACTGGGGTTTTTTACACTCGTCCTCAAGAAAGTGCACACAAAAAGTAATGTGTTACACATTAATAGAAAGAGGTAGGCCTATGCTAACGAAAAGAAAGATTTAGATTGGTTCGGGTTGCAGGGTGGCCTTTACAGTAACAAACAAATATCATACCAAGGACAACCTATAAGGCCATTGCAAAGTCCAATAATAACTCATCGTACATAAAACAATTACTACGCAATTCTGACATTTAGTTATCTTACAAGTCTAGACTATCCTCCGCAAAAGATATTTTATTCATTTGTAGCAATCAATTCATTATTGTAGCTAGGCCTATATTTCCCTTCCAATTTGATAGAGTTTAAACTAACATTGGTCATATTGTGATGGCAAAAAGCGAAAGTACCATCTGGGTCTTGCACTGCTGTTGTGAAATTCCTGAAATGTAAGTCAGGAGCATTGTGGTACGTATGTCTGAAAAATTTACGTAACATTTCAGTGTGTTTATAGTTAAGATGACTCAACATTTTAGTGTGTTTGAAGTTAATATGACCTTAACCGTGTATGGGTCTGGGCTCGAGTTACTTTGCCCCACTACGATAAATCATATCAATTTATTGCAGAATATTATTCATAATAAATAAATGTACGGTACATTATACAATTTGAATGAGTTAATCTTATATCAAAGACAATTAATCTAAAATGAACGAAACACATTATCTAATCGTTAGTTTTTTAAGAGCTGTTATAGCTATGACCATGTTATTATCCTTTAATATATATTGTATCATATAATCACGGATACGGTATGTGATATACGTTATGTCAATAAATTTATGAAAACTGTTATCGATATATTCAATCCAATGATACCTCAATAATGATGTAACAAATAATATACAAGATATAAATATATATATAGAGAGAGAGATGTAGTTATAATATGTAGTGGCAACAAATGTGTTAAACTTGAATCCAAAGTACGTACAGAGTCGAAACTTCTTTTTAAGAGTTGAGCCGGAGAACCACTCTCGAAACCACTCTAAAATACTTTGTTTTTAATTATCTTCTTTTTCGATATATATTTAGAGAACAGGTAGTTCCGATAATCAGCAATATAATACAAATTCTGACTGGTATTGTTATATCAGATAAATGAAATAGGTGAATCAGGCAGATAATTATAAATCACTTATTATACAATCATTACATGAATCTGTGAACATATAAATGGTGGAAGTAACATAAAGTAAATCAAGTTAATTGTTTTGGGTTGGTTAAGCATAACAGTTGAATAAGTTTTGTCATATTACATTCTTTGGCTGCTAGACTTTTTTCACGTGTTTTTTTGTGGCAGCATTCTTAATAATATAATTATATAGCTTCATGTTCGACATGTTTGAGGACGGTACGACCCCAGTGGAGGTTCAAAAATGTGATGACGTTTGAATCACAGACTGTTTAAACTTCTACACTATCGTTATATATTGTCGTTAAAAAAATGTTTTGCAAATTGAAGTTTACTTTGTGCCAGAATGTAATTTTAGCAACTGCCTTTGGTATCTCCTTGCATTGAAGATAATGTTATGTGATATTTAAAAATGGTAATTAATTGAATAATATTTCAGAAATTTGTTGATACTATATATCATAGGGGGGCAGAGGCTGAAAATAAATGGGTAAATAAGTGAACGAATGACTGGGATATTCGGACACTTTTTTGCACATATAAATTAAACTGGACCAGGATAACTTCACGTGAACATGGTGTATTAGTGCTGTACCGATTTCTGTATTTTCAAGAGGTGACACTTTTTGTATATCTAGGGTATGAAATCGCATGTACTTCATATTCAGGGGTCAATAAAATAACCCAGCTGCACCATGTGCATATTCAAAGGCTGCTTTGTGTCTCGAACATTACCATCCCGCGCATTGTGTCTATTCAGAGAAGGTGTGTTATTGTTAAAATTTGTACAGGCCTATTAAATGGTATTTTTCCGCCCGAAACTGTATAGGGCCTAGTTATTTTTGGCAAAATTTGTATGTGCAAAGGTATATTTTGGCCACAAAGGTATATATTCAAGAATAAGAGTTTGACTATCCTGTCTGCACGCCGAACCCAAATTTTCACCTAGTGCCCCAACCTATAGGGGAATAACCTTCTGAGCATGGTGAGATGTATCAGATGGCACTGCCATCCACACAGTATCCTAAATTTCGTTCGAGGCCTAGCACACAACCTCTAGGACACGTAGCAGATATTGCATGCTCTGTTTTTTAATTTTGTTGGTTAAATCGAGAAATATCGAGTTTAAACTGTTGATTTCTAAAATATAATATTTCTAAATAAAAACTATACAGATCGATATATTATACTCGTTTTTGTGTTCATTATTTCAAAAGTTATGGTGAAATAGATAATATCTTAGACACATGGCGGTCATTTTGGATTTAGTCAATTTTCATAGATTTAAAAAGTTAGAAAAAAATGCAATCCCTTTTTTTTCTCATCACTATTATATTCCACAAGGGAAAAAACAAAAAAATCACTTTCAACAAACATTTTGCGCGAAAATACATAAGGGCATATACTAATAGCCACAAATCCATCCTGATAAAAGATTTGAAATGTTGCTCGCTAACAGGCTCTTAGAGCAAGTACGACGGCGTCGAATCGACCACATTCGTCTTGCGGGATTTCATTTTTCTATATGTTTTGCTCTGGGAGCAATGCCGTACGGTCAACATTGTAGCTGTGTCAGGATGTTGCAGGCCTAAACCTGAGGCCATGCAGCTAAATGAATATTGTCAGCATAGTGAATATTGCTTTACGTCCCTTTCTGCACAATCATGTCAATATCGCGACAGAAGGAAGCCCGAAGTCGGGACTATACTCTACCCTTATCGAATGACTTCAAGGGCTCTTTTTAGTGCACAGTACCATAGACAACACCGCACACTCCAGGCCTTTATACAGTTTTGAGCACTGTCCATGCATTACCTGGATGACACACTTCCGACCCGACCGGGATTCGAACCCAATACCTTTGAGTTTCGAGCAACAAGTGGACCGAATGAGCCGTTACATCGGGTCGGTCAATATTATATTGTCAGCAGCTCGCATCTCGGAGAATGTGTTTTAATAAAAAAAATTGATAGCTACACGCCCATATGAAGTTTTTATTGCCCGCTTGCATGTCGACTTTAACATATTGGTCATTTATAGTTCTTTATTTTTTTGTCCGTTATTTATGCGCCGCGAAACGGTCATACGTTCGGTTGTCATTATTATTCCACGAATTTGAACAGTTTTGGTCACTGCGTATATGTGCACCAAGGAAATATATCGGTCGCAGCGGGATTCGAACCCGGTACCCCCGGGATCTGAGTCAACTACGCAACCAATGAGCTATCCTGGCCTCTATAGCCACCTATAGCCACCTAGGGAACATCTGATATATGATAGCGCTCACAAATATATTCACAGTCTTAAATATCTGGCTTGCATATAATATGTTCAAATGGTAGCGAGAATTTGCTGTATGTGTTCATGCGGAAGAACACAATCTATTTGTCATTGGAGAAGGCTGTGTGGAAAATGATTGTCTATCAAATAACATAATATACAGTGTATTACTTGTTTTAAAGTATTTCAGTTTCTCTTGAAACATAAAGTGTGTTAATAGACATTTACCATAATTATTATATTCCAAGAGGACATTATTATTACTGGGCAACGCCGTGTTATATATAATAACGGTAGGCCAAGGGCTACTACCAAACAGAAAATGGGATGTTAACAGTAAAGGTAAAGGTGCAGGTTTATAGTCTGATCAAGTCTGAAGACCTATCATCCGACTTTACATCTTACCCCCTGGTCACTGGGCCTGTTCATTCGTGTGCCATTTCAACTCCACGGAGAGCATACAGTCCTGCAGCCGTTTCAGCGCATTGAACTTATCGCACACATTGCCATCTCTGTCCTACCAGGTACTCATTTTCACCTGAGTCAAGTGAAGCATTTTAGGGTGAAGTGCCTTGCCCAAGGACATAACATCTTAGCAATGTCCCAAGATTGAGAGGAAAGAAACATGATATGTCCCTCTCTGTAGTGTGAAAAATATAGACGAACTTCATATTTTGACCGCTTATATGGGGGTACCCCTAAATCTGTCTAGAATTAGGGGGTAGAGTTACGTAAACGTCTGTCTTTGCCTTTTTGGTTAACCAATCTACACATGCGATATACCATAAAACAGATATTAAATGTTCGTTCTAATGATATAAATGAGTTCTAATAAGTGAATAGTGATCTCTGCACATACGCAGAACCAGGATTTTTATCATAAAATAATCCAATTGAGCAACAAAACAAACTAATCAACATCCTCAAAGGAGACTACATAATATAAAGTGATTGCTGCCTTTCATAAAAATGTGTGTATTAAGCCTGGGCTGAGATCTGAAATATTTAGCTTTGCTCGGCATTTTAGAACATAATTTGTTATCCATAACTTGTGTGTGCTGAACTCGAATCTCTCGAACAATATTCTATATTTCGTGGTCTTCATCTTCAAATTAGCACAACACACAAATTGGCCGCCAAAATGGAAAGAAAACCCGGTATGGTTTGTCATACATGAAAGCATAATTTATGGTTTCCGCAAGATTTTTCTTTGATAATTTATTTTCTAGTGTCTTCGGAAAAGAATAACTTTTATTAGATTTTAAATCATACACGTCCGTGGTTTTTACATATTTGCTGTTACTATAATTATGCCGTTAAACATACCTATGATAACATGACTTATTTGTAGGAACTTAGTGAACCAGGAATAAAAGTTACTGACGTGGACATTTTAAAGAAAAATACGAAATGGCCGCGACATTCACCTTCAAAAGAATGAAAATAAATTAAAATTGTTATCAAAATGTACATGAGACCTCTTGTTTGGTTTGTCGCTCGGGAATGCTCAACTTATGTTTTTGGATGACTGGGGGGGGGGGGGGAACGCACATTTTATATTTCATCTTCTGACATATATTGTATCCACTAATAAAATCATTACGTCTTTCTAAATATTAAGAACATCAAAGCATGGTAGAATATACTGTGAGTAAATGTAGTTTCGAATGCCTTGTAACCTGATCTGCCGTATTACATAGTCTATTTTTTTATTACCATAAAAAAATGTTTACTATAATATTATAGTTCAGATGCATAAAACGTTTTTATTTGTACCCTGGCGGTAATTATTTTGGATTTGAAGTATAGGTCATTCTGGATTTGAAGTATACGTCTTTTTGATAAAAAAACATTAGACATTAATTTATCAACTCCGAATCATGCAGAAACTAGAAATTATGCATTTATGTGAAACAAAAATATAGGAAAGATGTGTTTTAGCGGTCATTTTGTGTTTTCCTTGAAGGTGAAGGACATCAAATATAGAGTGTTATCCGACAGATTCGATTTAAGCACACTCAAACTATGTGAAAACAAGTGGATACAAAATTCTACACTTAAATGCCGAGCAATGTTCAATGTCTCAGATTTCAGTCCACGCTCAATACACACATTTTTAAAAAAGGATGCAATATTCTTCCATTAGGAATTATGTATAAATCTAAATACCACTCAATGTTAAGCATATATACAATGTACTGTACACATCTAGGTTCAGAAAACATGTTGCATATAGGTATGGCCGATAGTTATGTTAACATTGACCATGTTGACTAGTTTGTTTTGTTGTTGAATTTGATTATTTTATATGGTATATGGTGAACTAGAACATCTACGACTAGCCCTACCCCCTTATTAGTAACACGGTTGGGGGTATCCCATATAAACGGTCAAAATGTGAAGTTCGTCCCTATTTTTTTTACTGTTAACATCTCATTTCACGTTTTGGACAAACCTGAAGGCTTAGAAATAGTTCATGAGATTAAGATGTGCAGGTGTACACGTGGGGTGGTAGTTTGATACTCTCTTGCTAATGGTATGTTTTACGTTTCAGCTTGGACTTGAACCTTATCATGCCGTGTGTATTATTGGGTTCAATTCCCCAGAATGGTTCATCTCGGGTCTTGGAGCAATTCATGCCGGGTAAGCCGTGAATCCACATAAACTGCTGTGGTCAGTCAAAAGGCAGTACCTGCTTATAATTAACAGAAATTGCTTTTGTTCAGTACACGTTAGTTACCCGTCATACTGAAGATGATCAGCTCTGATTTTGTAAAGTGAAGTATTGGTGTTTCAATCTGCTTTTAATGTGAAATTTGTCCGTGTCTGACTTTTTGGTAAATCCTGTAAATGGATAACGGTCTACAGTTGAAAAATACAACATCAGTAGGCCTATAGTGATTAATAATTGTGTATGCCCTACAAAGATCATTCTCAAAGTTAATGTAAATTGCTTAATGTCACGAATATTTATTTTATTTTGCTATTAAAGCAGATCAAAACTGTTCATAACAAAGGCAGAAAATAAAGCATAATTGTGATATTTAAAAATGTTTTTTTCTTCAATTTTACGTGAAAAACATAAAATAGTCAATTTAAATAGGTAGGTGGTTTACATAATATACATGACATGATTATACTTTCATCAATATTTGAAGACTAATTTTTCTTCGTTATATTTAACTTGAGCATGCCAAGTTTAGAATTCGTGTTAAATATACCAGCCTGAATTTATCAGCTTCAAATTTTTAACTTGGGCTACTACAAAACGTACAAAGCTTGACTTATTCGACTCGCCTTATTTTCCTATAATAACGGCTGGTTTAAAGGGACTAGCCCACGCTAAAATCATAAGAAAATCGGTGATTTTATTTTGGCTTCTTAATATGACCATATAAACGTGTCCATAGAATAGAACTGCAAAAGTTTAAAAAAAATTCTGCTGCGCATTCATCAGTTAGGCTAGATATAGAGACGAAATTCCTGTATTTCCTATTTTTGACATGGTTGTCAATAATTAGAAAGCAGGAATTTCTTCTCTATATCTAGCCTAACTGGTGAATGCGCAGCAGAAAAATTAAAAAAACTTTTGCAGTTCTAGTCTATGGACACGTTTACATCATATGGCCATATTAAGAAGCCAAAATAACATCACAAATTTTTTGATGATTTTAGCGTGGGCTAGTCCCTTCAAAATAGTGTATATTATATTAGTTGACGTAGTATTGACTAGTCTTTATCATTTGACTGTCTATTTTTGTTTTTGTTGACGAATTCTGGTATTTTCACGTTTTATTATTAGTATTGTCCTCATTCAGGACCAGGAACAGCGCCTCATTTTACAGAGCCTCCATTTTGATTCTGTGCTCATTTTACTATGATGTGAAAAGATAAATACGTGATGATTTGTGGTCTGATGTTCTTTGCTATGATGGATTTTTTCCATTAAGATGAAGTTTTTCCATATTTCCATTTGTGTTGTCCATGAATCATGCTAATATTTTACCAGCTGACCGAATCTAAACACTTGATCTACTAACGATCTGCGCTGATTAGATCGAAAATATTTTATGTGAAATTGGCCTAAGTGTTGTAGGATGGCACCGAGACCCGGCTATAGTAAGTTGGCCCAACCACACATCATGATCACGAGTTGGACTGCGCTTTATTATAATAATTTATTAATATTATTACGTTAGGCCCATCCAAGTCACAAAGCAGAATTATCAGTGATTATACAAGGGATATAAAAAATACAGCACTACACTTGTGTTTTCAGTATTGGCCCAATTTTTTCGCCTCGGTGGCTAGTGGCTACTGGCCACGTGAACGAAATTGTTACGGATAGTAATATGTGTACGCAATACTAATTACAGAGGTCTACTAGCTGGAGTTTACATCACCAATACAGCAGAAGCTTGTCAGTATGTTCTAAAGGATTCCGAATGTAATGTAGCTGTAGTGGAGAACGATTTGCAGCTGCAGAAAATACTCAAAGTCTGGGGACAACTGCCTCATCTGAAAGCCATAGTACAGTGGGATGGTGAACCGAGCGTCGTGAATTCTAAAGTATACTCGGTGAGACGTATATTTCTTGATTGTTATGTGTGCTACTTCACTTATAGTAAGGGAGTTAAGTAGTACCCGTTCGCAAATAAGTATCAAATACCTTTCTCCAGTCAATTTAAGTCCATTCAATTCCATTTATTGCCATGCAACCAAAGAAATACAAGTTGTATATAATTGTACAATACAATAGTTCACAAAAAAGAGGGTTGAACACTTAATGGCGTATGTCCTGTCATGTTGTACATTGAACAAGTTAGTGGCTTACACAACATATTAAAATAATTTTAAAATGACATGAACAATAATTATTGACAATGAAAAACATATATCTCAAATGCATTGTTTAAATTTTATTAACTAATACATATATTTTTTAAATAGAACGCGTTTGTAACTGCTCCACAAGCATTGTACACCTTGCTGTCTATCAAAAATACACCTTTATGCTTTGCTTTTTTATACAAATAACAAGCTCTACTATTCTGTACAGGGAATCAGTGTCTGGTTCTACATGTATATATATGCTAGTACTTAGTGTAGTCATTTCATTGAAAATAGCTCGTTGTTTATGTTTTACTAGACTAGTTTAAACATGAACATCGTAATTCTAAATATGTATAATTAATCAAGTGAAAGACGTTTTAGATCATGAAATAAATGAGCCGAGTGATTTCCTTATTAGCACAGCACGTTTCTGGATTTTTACAACAGATGAGTAGATGATTCCAGATGCAGTGTCCCAGACTTAAATACAATAAATTAAGTAAAGATAAAATAAACTACCATATAGAGTCACTAACGTAGGCAGATTAGGAATCCCATTTTCTTTGCATCAAATGCCAACACTTTCGAACGAGCAAAGTGAATATGAGTCATTTTTCAGTCCAAATTACCTCTCAAACTTCTAGTTACAATACATTGTGAAAATAGAGTTCCTTTCAATTCAAGAACAATGTTTATATCATTTTACGTTTTTCTAAAGTAGAAAACAATGATAATGTCTTTTTTTAGAACATTTAGTGCTAATTTGTTGAGCTGTAATCATTTTACAATATGTGCAAGCTCGTTATTTATAATTTTAATCATGAACTTGATGTTTTACCTGTTAAAGTTGGTATCATCATCATATTATAACAACGCAAACAACAAAATTGTTGCATACACTGACTGTTGAAGGATTCCACATTAATTCAAAGTTTATAAGGATAATGCGCCCTCAAAAGCTGCGTTTTGGTTTCTTTTAGACAGATATGATTTAAACCTTTCACCGCACAATTTAATTAGTAATATGCTATGATCAACTGTATCACAGGCTTTGCTTAAATCCAGAAAAAAAACACCCAAAACTAATTAATCCTTACTTACTACACTTGCAATTGTATCTGTAAGCACAATTAATGCCATTTCAGCGCCATACCATTCACGAAACCCAAACTGACAACTACACAAAATATTGGGTTCATTAACAACAGAGAATAATTGTATGAATATATGTGTATCTTTAGCTGGAGGCAATTACAAGACACCGACCACAACCTTTTTGTGTGCAACTTCACGATTAGGGATTTCAATAAATCTTGATTCGATATATTTATTAAATACACCCACGCGAGTGAAACTGAATGCTATTTTTGATAAACAAGATAATTAATAATAATAATAATGCCACTATCGATTTGGAGCCTTCTATCACACCTGCTGTTCATATACCTGTATTCAATTTTACTCCATATATATATATAATATAATAAGCATGATAAACTTTCAATTTATATTAAATTATATAAAATAAACGACGCTGTTCAGTTGTACTCAATTTACAATACTTAATCTATAATTATAATAACAATTAATAACAGTATCATGTTTTAATGGTGTTTGGATCATTGGTGATAATATTACAGTAGGATCTCTTGTGTCAAAAGGTGTTTTTTGGGGGAAAAGTGGTTTGCCAAAATAATTTTTATTTTGTTTTGTCAAGATATGTCATTTACGATATTTGATTGTTTTTATTGCCTTTTTGGCAGCTATTTTGGTTTTTATCAGTTTAAAATACCTATGTGGCCGAATTTGTATGTATTTGTTATATATATATTTTTTTTATTTTTGTCTAATGAATGTGTAGTACCACGTTGCATATTGTATTTTCATGCTAAGCTCATTTCTAACACTTTTTTGCTATTTTGTGACAATGTTCATGCATAAATTCAATATATATATATATATTTCATCTTAGCAAACACATAGGCTAATTCATGTTTTCCGTCACATTGTAACTCTACTCTTCTAAGTGAATTTCAAATGACAACATTTCGCATGACAATTTCGAATACTACTTTTTAATTTGAGATCTCGTTCATATATAAATCTAAGATAACCGTCACTGCCATCTTGGTGAAAATAACTTTTTACTTTTGTTTTCAGCAGAAAACAATGTGTAACACAGTTATAAGGAAGTATGTTTTGCATGAGCGATTCATTCCCTATTTTCTTGTCCAGGGGTTACGTTCGATCATATAAATCCGAGATGCCATCACTATCTTGTACAGCATTGTCGTTTTTTAGAAGAACAAATATATAATACATTATATTATCACATTTCAAACTGAATTATGCACATGTACGATAAAAATATTTTCGACAATATTTTGTCATTTTGACGTCACGGTCATCACCATCATGGACAACTTTCTTTAAATATTCACCCGCTAGTTTTACATCAACTTTCAAACTAGCCGTTAGCATTCACACATGTGGCAGTTATATGCTTCCTATATTTATCATTAGCAAGGAATATTTATATTTAACAAATGCCTTATCAAAAATCCTTCCTTTGTTTTATTTTCTAGAAGGCCTTGTATTGGCCACTTGTAGCCTACTGTAGTGTTGACTATTAGTCGAATTTCTCAGCATTGATAAATTGTGTCATGCATCTTTAAGATGTGGCAATGATCAGATATGTGTTCAATCTTGGTAATATTAAAAATCAAGTACAATGAAGCCATGTCATCTAAATATACTGCCTCCACTTAACAGAGACCAGTTGGTTGTTTTGGAAAGTATGCTTCCCTACCTTCCCCGTACTGTGTTATTCGGTTCTCCAATCATATGTGATAATTCCACAAATAGTACAGCATCTTCGGCCATATTTGTATTTCTAACTAATAAAAAAACAAAATAGCAGCCAAAAGGGAAATTTTGCAAAAAATGGAAACATCATTTTGCAAATTACAGGTCTTGATAAAACATAATATGCCCAGCAAACACGATACATTGACCCGATGCTGGGTTGATGTCTCCGACGTCTGCCCAACATTAACCCAGCATTAGGTCAATGTATCGTGTTTGCTTCAAAACTCCTGGCCCGCTTTAGACGTTTTAGAGATCCAACAGAGTTCATCTTAATGCCACAAATCTAAGTTGTTATAAATGGTAATGTAATATTTGTTCAAGTGGAAGCAATTCATGAACGTTGGTGCATCAGTATCCGTCTCGGCACTACAGGAGCGAATTGTAAACCAAGCTGTGAACAAATGCTGTGTGATCGTCTATACGGTGAGATTCACGATAAGCCCATATTCACATTTTATATTTCATTTCAGATACTGCCTTTTGCTTGCTTTTTTGATACAGTGCTGTCGTGGTTGGCGCTCATAAAGATATGACAAATAATTATCCATAAGAAATATGACATACACCTATCACATATAAAATTAGAAGTCAATAAAACTGTCATTGATCAGTTGATGTTTTTATTTCAATTATTTGTTTTCAGTCAGGCACAACGGGAAACCCTAAAGGCGTTATGATCAGCCACGATAACGTGAGTGATGCCTGGTCTAGACAAGCAAAATATTGAATACTATGCTTTTTAAATAAAATTACCGCTATATATATATATATATATATTGAAGAGTCTCAATAAATATATCCAAATCTGTTTCATTCTCAGTTAAACTGTGTTGTCCTTGGGAGTTCCACGGGAATATTATCTTCACTACCGCCCATCCTGGACCTCTCCAAATCCGAGGATGTTACAGTCGTGTGATATGTAATACAGGGTACATTCAGCCCTTTAAGCGGTCTCTTCAATGTGTGGCGTATGCCCTACCGCCGGGTACCACACGTTGTATCACTCTCTGGTGATCCCCCTGTACTGTTCCCACCAGCATTTTTCACTTCGTCATCAAATAAAGATTAGTTTTGTTTACAACTCAATGACATTGTTGACATGTACCCGCCCCAGAAACAATTCAAAACAGTTGATTATATTATAAGATTTTATGAAGTCAGAAAATATGTATAGTATGTTTAGCCACTTTACTTTTGTTTTTACAAACAGATAATGTTTATCTGCCAGAAGATCTGCAAGGCTTTGGGTGCAGAATATGAAGCTGAGCACATGGTCAGTTATCTGCCACTCAGCCATATAGCCGGTCAGATGGACCTCTACATGTGCATCACCTCAGCGATAGCAATCCATTTCGCCCAGCCAGATGCACTCAAGGTAAATCCTCTATGTTACACTTTCAATAACCTATCAGAAGCACTAACTAATTCAGTAAGTGTGGGCCTATGTTATTGCACATTATATAAGAGACGTATACGATCACTTCGTTTTTCATTTGTGTGTTTTTTTCCTTTTTGAAGCTGGAAAAATGAGTTTTTCCAACTCAGCAGTATATATCCTGTCAAATGACGTGCATCCACATTTATTTCGTGCGCTTACTTGTACCAGTCATTTTAGCCAGAACGTTACAATTTAAAATCAAAGGGCCTAAAGTAAATTAATGTTTATTGTACAGTCATGATGATCAATTTCCCATAATACAATAATTTCTCTGCACAGGGCACTCTACTGACAACACTGACTGAGGCCAGGCCAACTTTTTTCCTTGGCGTACCACGAGTGTGGGAGAAGATTCAAGAAAAGATGGTAGCAGCTGGTCGTGAAGCAAGTAGTCTTAAGAGCACAATCGTCAAGTGGGCAAAATATGTAGGTCTCCGAGACAATCAGGCCAAACTAAATGGGTAAAATTAATATTCTTGGCATTTACTGGCATAATTTTGAATATTTATGATTAAAAAAGGCACAAATTGTACAAATCGTACAAATCGTCAGCTGATATCCCTTTTACAATTATCTTTGATAGATTTAATTTATTGTTGAAATTTATTGCGTCTATTTTAGATTAATATTGTTGTCTGTGTATCGCTGTAGAATATTGTCATCGCTGTTTATTATTAACAGTAGTTCATCAGTAGACTGAGGCATAGTAATACATAATCATAAATATATGCCACTATCATCCACGGTGTTATGTGGCACTCGTTTTAGAGACACAGTATAACACTTCTAAAAGCCCAGTCACGGATACCATAACACACGTCCAGGGCAGAAAAAATGAAGAATTTTGGTCAGTGCGTTGTGATTCGCTGGGCGGTCGTCAGAATTTGTTGATGATTTGACGAGAACGCCTGATGAGCGTCCTTCATTTTTTGTGTGCGTCAACCTCTGCGCACATTTTCTGCATGCTTAAAAATGTGAGCGTTTTTCCACGTGTGAATGTAGACGCCAGAAGAACGTCAGACCAGCGCCAGTCTAACGTTAGATACAAGTAGAGTACACGCTCTAAGTTCGTTGTGTTTTCGTTGACCGAGGTTTGTCCCAGTCACACATCGACGACGCACAGTCCACCCATAAAAAAAATAAAAAAAACAATTTGCGTCGGGATTGTGAAAAACGTCGCAAGCTGGTAGCGAATGCACAGCGTGTTTCCAACGCAAAGTGCGAATGCACAGCGCTTTGACAACGCGTTGGACGCATGCAGTTCGCATTAAACCCTAGAATGCTGATGTCGACGATAATAGTAACTTTTATCAGCTTGTTTTGTACATATGTAGCCTTTTTAAAAAGAAAAAACGTGTCCTAACTTTAGATAACATTATATGTTTGGACTTAATTTCGACAAAATTATTAAAAACAAATACTCGTGTGAGAAACCACCTCAAATGATTAAATGTAAAATGTCGTTCTTTAGAGCTCTAAGGGTGAAGCAGACGCTCTAGTAAAAAAATAATCAGTTTTCAGTGCGTGGGTCATGCGTCGACTATGTGTGACTGAGCTTTAGGGCTAGAAAAAACTCAAAAATGCCAGCACTGAGCGCGCCCACCTAGGGTGTTCGTAACGCTTCTCCAGCAAACATATAACGTATATGGGACGTTCTAAATGCTTTCGTGCCTCGCGCTGGCGATGCGCGATGTATTCGCTAATAGTCAGGCAGAATACTGATATAACCTGGGAATTCATACAGAAGTTTATAGTTTGATTGATTTGTGTTCAGTAGAGTCTAGAGTCATCATTTCCACCGGGAGTACTAAATTCTACCCAGAGCGATTTTTTTATTTGCATATATCCAAGATGGCCGCCAATCGCTAGGCTTAAATCTAAAAAAATGACATATATCTGGGCCTACTTGTTCAAATTTGATGATCTTGGAGTCGATTTTTTTCAAACCAAATGTCATAAGTAAATATATGACATTTTAAAATTATTTGGATGTGAAGGTCGAAGGTCAAGGCCATTTTCTGGGTCTGACAAGGCTAAAAAAGGCATTAAATGTGGCGCGTGACCGAATTTCACCCAACCAAAACAAAATTTATTTAACCCCTTCAGGTCTAACATGACGGGTGCACCCGTCATGGATTAGTGCAACCTATGGACTAGCATGACGGGTATACCGTCATACTTTCAAAGTCATTCTTGCAAAGCAGCCTGAATATGGTAAATAAATGCAGAGACCCACAATGCATATTCGGGCAGCTATAAGTGGGTTTATTTCCTGGGAAATCTTTCAAATCCGGATACAAGCATCAAAATTGGCATGAATACTCCCTGTGGGCTAATTTTTAGTGAAAAAAACTGAAGCGGATCAAAATGTCAAGATGGCCGCCATTTTCAAGATGTCCGACATTTTGAGTATCAAAATATATGTTTTTGAATAAAACCCCAGATAATTGTCCCATTTGAATGATCTTGGTGTCAAATCATATATTTTTGGCTATGAGGAATCTGAATTTTTACTGTGCGAGACCGAATATTCAAGATGGCGGCAATTTTTCAAGATGTCTGCCTTTTCCAGCATTAAAATCACTTTTCGGAGAATTGTTGCCACAACTGCAGAATAGGGTTGTATAGTAGATGTAGTACCTGTGATTTATAAGTCATCCACATCTTCTGCATGGATTCCTGGCACTGGTCCTTGCAATGGAATATCATCTTGGTGAAATACAAGCTCTTGGTGATTGGTTGAGTATGCTCAGCACAGGAGTAATGTAATGGCACAACCAGGGCACACTGGTGACGTCACTGCTGTGGGACCCAGCATGGGGTTTAGCATCAGCTATGTCTGAACTTAGTGTCACAAATGTTGCCTAATGATCCCGGATCTGTCAGCTATAGTAGGCCTAAACTAGTTAGATTAGATGTTGCTAGATGTTCGCGTCTGAATAGACAGGGTGTGACTGATACTAGAGTCAGGGAAAATGAGAGTTTGGTCGTATCCCATACCTGGTGATAAAAGGATGACCTTGATTGAACTGTCCATAAAGATGTCGAAAACTGCACCAGCGAAAACGTGCACATTTCACACTGACTGGAAGAAGTGTTGTATTTTTCAAGAGGAGAAAAATGAAGATCTCACCTGGAGGCTTATCATGTACCAATTCTTCTGAGTATCATTATGGCTGTTATACCATGATTGCCACGAACATGTAGTACTTCTCCTCTATGCCCTCAGGGTCCTTTGTTCTGGATCATACAAGGCTTGACAAAGGCGGAGGAAGCACTGAGGAGGAACAATGCACTAGCACCCGGCAGATGTACCAAGTAACAGGATGTAGCTCTTTGTAAAGCCTATCCTGACTACTGCGACGAGACTGAAAACACTGAGGAAGCTCTCGAGGTCGAATCGTGGTGTGAGAGTCACAAACTTCGAAGTCCCTAGTTCCAGTTCTGGTACCTGGTGTTAGCAATCTTGTTGATCCAATTATTCGGGAAAGCAAGCTTCAATATGTACTGTCAATCACTGACCGAACTGATGCCATGCTATTGTGCATAAATCGAGCCGAAAGTTCTCACCAATAATTAATGACCAGGCTCTTGAGCAAGCGTATACAGGTCAAATAGTGTGAAAATTGAAGCCAAGTCAGCTTAAGCGAGGACGTTAGTGAGATCAAGGGTGTCAAACAAGTGCAAAATTCTATCCATGTGGTGCATTTTTCTCAGAAACAGTGAGAGAATAATTATGATCATTGATATCAAAATAAGATTTCACCAGCAACCACATGATCGACCTAGATGCATTTGCCCGCTGTACTCACGAGGAGGCGGACATGACGGTCTTCGTACATGCCAATTGTGCGACAAAAGGAAGAGGCCCTGAGGGAGTCCTGATGGCAAAAGCTAGTGACACTGACATTATTTGCATAGCAGTCAGTCAGTATGATGTCAGCTTTCTGAGAGACTGGTCTACATCAGCTGTGAATTGCATGTGGCCAATCCAGCACTGGAGATGGATTCCTGTCCATGAACTGTGCGTCTCCTTTGGGCCACAGAAGAGCAGGGGCATTCACGCCTTCACCAATCACGGGATTTTATGTTGTGTCTACCAAAAAAAATGTTATTTTTGTGATGAGATAACGGATGTCTTCCACAAATTAAGTCAGTTCCCATCAACAGTAATTGACGATGACATGGAGATATGTAGGTTTGTGTCCGAATGTATGACAGGTCCAGCACAGCTGAGGGCGTCGATGATGCAAGACTGGAGATGTTTGCAAGGAGCTGTCACCAGACGGGCATCATAAGGAGTCAACACCCAGACATAGCGCGTTCTGCAGAATGGGTATGGACGAAAAAGACAATAGTTGGCAGATCTTCTGGGGAGATCTTCCTCTATTGCGGGGAGATGCCAGCAGCTGACTAAATGTGGCTGCAAATCAGAATGTCATGGGTGGTGTAAATGACACCGCTTTGGTCTGGTTGCAATGTGTGAAGTTGAGTCGCACTGCAAGGGCAATTATCACCAGGGTTGGCGTTGAGATCTTGTAATCTGATTGAAACTGTTACGTTCTTTACTGCATTACAGTATATTATTTCCAAGTAGTTGTATTTCTAAGTATGTCTGGTCTATGCTGCTTTTGCCTTAGATCGAGACTACGTTTCAAGCTAACCAACATGATGTATTTCAACTCTTTGTCTCATATTTTGTTAAATAAGCTTCTACTAAATTCCGGATGTCGAAATTCAGATTATGCATGGTCCAAAATGTATGATTTGATACCAATATCATTAAAATCGCACAAGTTTGAAGAAAACTATCAATAAAGTGATGTTCATGCTGGAAATGGCCGCCATTTTGAAAAATGGCCGCCATCACGTTCTGGAATATTGTTGTGCATAAATCAAGCAGACAATTTCACCCATATGTTTTTGTACTTTTGTGAATAATCGTAATCAGATAATAGGTGACTAGCCACATTAGATGCCTTTTCTAGCTTTACCAGACCCGTAAAATGGCCTTTGACCTTGACCTCCAATAAATTCTTCTAATGTCATAAACGTACTGGTAGCTTTTGGTTTGATGGAAATCGACAAAATTTTCATAAAATTTGAACAAATATGCGCAGAGATATGCCATTTTTAGATATGATTTTAGCGCTTGGCGGCCATCTTGAAAATATGCAAATTTAAAAATTGCCACCGGGTGAAAATTAGTACTCCCGGTGGAAATGATGACTCTAGCCTATGCTGAACACAAATCAATCAAAATATAAACTTCTGTATAAATTTCAAAGTTAGGGTAAATTTTGCCAATATTCTGCCTGACTATAATTTGTCGCCCTGCCAACGCGCTGGCTGTGCGTCGTGTATGTGTGACTGGGGTATAATATAACGTGCATGTTATGTCCAGAAAAGGAGAGCCATGGGGATTTGGTTGGACGTTGGCCAACATGCTGGTGTTCAGCAAAGTGAAAGCTCTCCTAGGATTGGACCGCTGTAAGATGTATCTTTCTGGAGCTGCCCCTATTACCATGACCACACTGGAGTACTTCATGAGTCTGGACATCGTGCTGTGTGAAGTGTATGGCATGAGTGAGAACTCAGGTGAGGTCATCAACTGATCCAGATCTAGGCTAATCGCTGGTGGCTCATAACCAGGGGGGGGGGGGTGAGATTGGCAAGTTAGTGTTCATCAGTGATGTCTTGTTCTATTAACCTTGAACAAAAATAGAACATTTCCAATATGTATATTTGATTAATGTGTTTTTTATTATATCAATGTAATGTCTCCTAGCTAGAAGTGTTTTGTGTCTCACTTTTACTTTGACTTGCGCTGGACGATACAAATTGTATTATCATGTTATTTTTCCATAATTGGTCTCACTGCTATTCTTACGTCTGCATAGTATTGATGATTCATCCAGGTCCACATACCTTCTCGTTACCATGGAAAACTAAATTGGGATCCATAGGGATGCCACTAGAGGATTCGAAGACAATGATAAATGACCCTGATCCGGACGGTAATGGAGAGGTAAGTTGGAGCACTGCAACCAGTATAGATAATGCATATTTGGATAAATAGAATAAATTAATACATATCAATATATAATATTTATAATTTGCTTCAGGATATCATAATAATTGTACAATTCACTACACCATGCACTGTTTATCATGTATTTATGTATGTATGAGTCTTTTCGTCTTCTTTCCAACATGATTCACTTTAGCAGTCTGTGGTACTTTGCATTTTTAGATTTGCATGAAGGGTCGTCACATATTCATGGGGTACTTGAACAACGACGAGAAGACAACAGAGGCTTTGGACAAAAATGGCTGGCTACACAGTGGAGATATAGGGAAGTATGACGAAGAGGGGTTCATGTACATCACAGGAAGAATTAAAGGTATACCCAGTAAACGCAAGACATTCCCAGCAAACACAAAATATTTGTATACATATGTCATAAAGTCCGATCATTGTTATGTACCCTAGCAAACGTGTATTATTATTATTAAATTTAATTATTAATTATTTAATCAATTAAACCTCACTACTTCCCCTAAGTGACTAGATTCAACATTTGATAAGCGATCTGACCGCTTAGACCTGGCCTCTGAGATTCAATTTTATTTTGAAGATTTTGTATTAGAAATGATGCACAGTAGGCCTACTAGGCTGCGTGAACTTGGTTCAACATTCAATATTCAGATTTAGAAAGTGTGAAGTTGGTTCAATATTCAACATTCTCAAAATTATTTTGATATTCTGAAAAAACATTTTTTCTAAGTCTAAAACAATGCAAAATTCATTGGGCCACTACATAGTAACACATTACAATTGACCATAATAGGGTCACCCAACGCAGCCCGTATTTTGTTTGTTTTATTTTTCCCGATTTTTGTTTCTGGGTGACTGACTGGGGACTTTTCGAGAAATGTGTAAAGTACCTTCTTTATGGTGCATTAGGTGCTGTAGCGAGTAGAAGGTTTGTTGGTCTACCTTAGGACCAAAATGTATTTTGTTTGTCTTAGTTGCATCAGAGCTAAAGGATCATATCTGCCCCTCGACTGAGTGATATAAAGGACCCTCTAGCATCGAGAAAACGATACGTGGAGTGTAATATATGTGTGCTGTACACACGATATAATAGTTTTCGATTAGGTACAGGACTAGTCTTTTAGCAGTGAAAAAATAAAATGGAAGCTCAAAATAAACTGTGCCTTCATATTATTATTTTTTTAATGAATTGACTTTTAACGGCAAATTAACTCCCATCCCGGGAGCACTATTTATATACAAAACTTGCTTCTGTAAAAAAGGAGCTAAATAAATCTAGGGGTGTTCTTATTTTTACAACACGTCTATATTTAGGACACTTATCATGTTTCTTCTTATTTTATCATATGACTGTGTTTTCCCCTAGAAATATTAATCACTGCTGGGGGAGAAAATATAGTTCCTGTCAGAATTGAGGATGCTGTTAAAAGAGAGTTACCTGCTATCAACAACTGTATGGCCATTGGAGACAAAAGAAAGTATCTAACGATACTCCTAGCATTTAAGGTAGATATTAGATCACCGAAATAAGTAGGCCTGGAATAATTACGTGAAAAGCCAAAATATAAAAACAGTATCAAATAATTTAGCCTACTTCAATCATCTGATTAGGGTTTTAGGCATGAACCAGAGTAAGCAATCAGTCAACATGGATTTGCCAGCGTTGGTACAATGCTCGTTCAATGTATCTTTGTTTGTTGAATTGGATCTCGCTGTCGAAGTGAGTGTACTGTTCCCCGATTTTCATTAGCGCACACGGAGTAAGTCTTGAAGTAAATCGCTGTATGCAGCAAATGAGAAACCACTCATTTGCTAAGCATAGACATATCCTTTTCAGACTGATGTTGATCCGGCCACAACTGTTCCTGAGGATACGCTGACACCAGAAGCTCTTGATTGGTGTAAGTCTCACGGTAGCTCAGTAACTACTGTATCAGACATCCTGAAAGGAGATGATGAAAACCTGTCCAAGGCGATCCAGGCTGGAATAGAGAGAGCTAATGAGCATGCCATCTCTAGAGCAGCCAGGATACAGAAGTGGACCATATTACCCAGAGACTTCTCCATTCCAGGAGGAGAATTAGGTCAGTAGTAAATGTAGCTGTCAATCAGAATGTCAAACTGTGAAAATGTTCTGTTTGTTAGAGAGCGTACCCTGATTTTGGTATGCATCTTGGCACGTGGATTTTTTACTCTTGAGATCGCGACAGTGTACCATATTTAAAACACCATTATTTGAATGCTTTGTGCTGAGCGGGTATCTATGTTCCTCAGTCTTCGTTAGTTCAGGAACCTTAGATTTTGAGGTATGCTGATTTTTTCAGGAATCAGAACTACTCAGAAAACAGTCTTGAGAAACATATCAAAAGGCCCCAACAAGCTCGGAAAAGTACCAAAATTAAAGATGGCCTCCAAAATCCAATTTCGATTAAGCGAAATGTACTAGATACATGCATTGATTTCATTTGCACCTGGTCATTGGTAGCACAGAGTACACCAAGTAGCGCATCTCTCTTAGGGCGAAAGTAATAAAAGGAGAACACACTTTATTTTGTTTTATTGGCACAATAAGTCGATAAATGACTCGATTTTTTGTTAAAAACTGAAATAAAAATCCCAAATTGTATAAATCCTTGCAAGCCTTTAATTTTACAATTGTTACTATTGTGACACAGTAACATAAGTAACATAATAAAAGTGGCCGTGAATACCAGTTGGGGCATTTTGCAAAAGACATAAAATTCAAAATGGCCGCCAATTGCAAACAAACATTCATACATTGTAATACATGTATATGGGTATAATATGATATATCGGTGATAGGATACATGCATGTACATAACAGTGAACAATGCAATACAATACAATAGTTTTTATTGAGGGTTCCAAATGAAACATGTCAATATGCAAGAAACGAAATAATCTACATAACACAATACATTGAAAAGCCAACATTACAATTTCAATACATTTGCATAGGTTAAATAATGTTTGTCCTTCAGCGTTCATGAGATTAGCCATTTCTTAGGCACTTGGTCGGTTGGTGAATTTTGTTTTAATGTATTTTTTTTCGGCTTGCTTGAAAAAAGTTAAAGATTAATATTGGAAGTTGATTATTTCTCCATCTAAATTTCGAAAAAATATGTTGGTACTTCAGTGGAGAATTTAATAAATATGTTACTATGGAAATGGTATGTTTAAAAAGCGATAATTCAAACATTTATTGCTTAAAAAAACAGCACTTCTCCATAATTAACAAGTAACAAGTAGTTTATTCTGATGGTCTTCTTTAGTAGAAGACGAGTCAGAGTTACCAGGAAGGCACATGACATAGTACATACAATATTCACATTTTTTAATATTAAAATTTACATATTATTATTTTGACAAACATAGCCAGTTTTTTTTAGTTTTTCACCCTTAGTTTGCTAAAAGAGTTCATGTAGGTAAAAGTTGAAGGTCTTCTGTAATATTTTAAATTATTAAAGTTTTTACGTTCTTCTTTGAAGTTAGGACAACAAAGTAAATAATGAAATTCATCACCTATATCTATTTCACAAAATTGGCACATACGCTTATCACGAAGGACTTGTGACCGAGCACCGGCCTCTATGGGTAAGCGATGATTTCGACCTCTAAACTTAGTGAAATATTTCCTCAGTAAGTCTGGTAATTCATTTAAATAATTTTCAGAGCCAAGTGATGTTTTAATGATACGTTATCAGACGAGGTGGGGCTTTATGGAGGATTTCAGAGTTGCTAAGACAACTGATTTTCTCTATCAGGTCGGGAACGTTTTTCTTCGAATGTAACTCTGGGTATGTGGTAATAACTAGGTCGTTATTGAAATGGTATGAATTAAACAATATAGTGAATTAAAATACGCTTTAATGTTCTTTTTGTGCGAGGGCCATGTCCTGTGTGAATGGCACAAATAATTATTATCCACCATTATTACTGTTATTACCCTGTTAAGTTTGCACCAATAGTCAATATCAGGGAATCTCCGGGCTCATAGCGACTTTGCTTGCATGGTCACATGGCTCGGAGCTACCTGTTTCGTGGATTGCCACATTTATTGTAGTTACATGATATTATATTTTTTTTAAATACCATATATTTTTTACCATTGCCTTATTGCATACTCCAGTTACTGTAGCACAATTATGCACTTGTATATATTTTAGGTTTCTACGCTTTCCAGAGTGTCTTTTTTGCTACTATATATAATTAGTATGTTATACATAGTAGCTATTTTATCTCTACGTGAAACAAAATGATAGACCCTATGTTATCTTGGCAATGCCTTTTAATCTTATTTTAAGTAGCACTCATTTATGTTATCGTAATACCCAGTGTTTTTATGACAATGCCAGTCAACATAATTTTAGTTATGTATGTCATACTATGTATATTGGCATATGATTTTAACAAATTAGCAATCTTGTATATAAATGTACATATATCTCTCTTATTCCTATGACAAATAAGTCTGGATTGACTTATTTGTTTCTGTCAATAAAATATATGTCTGTCTGATACGATAAACTGTGCATTTTCCTCCTGGTGATATAGTTTCTTGCCATTTTTGTATAAACTGATCTTTTAATCTTATCTTTACTGACTGCTTAAATACTTCGGTAGAACAAGGTAATGAATGATGCAACCATAATCCAGAAAATCCGCAATTATTCATGGTTGTCCTTACAGTTTCAATCCATTCAGATTTGAATATATCTTTTTTATCTAATGTATATAACAATGAGTAGATTGTATTAGATATCTTGTGTTTGTCTCCGGAACATAATCGTGCCCAAAATGTTAGCATACGTGATTTAATATCAATATCTAAGGGATACATCCATGCATATTGCCCACATGATTATTCATATAACCACTCGTAAATAAACATTCAGATTTATCATCTTTTTTTCAAAATTACCAACTATAATACTATTTAGTCAAGTCTCTAGACATTGACATATCTACTCATAGACATAAATTAAAAGAAATTATTAACAAATAAAAAATGCTAAATTGAATCCGATTCCTCCTTTACTTTCTGAAAATAATCTTATCAGATGTGTATTAAACCTGTTTTTGTAAGTTTATAGTACATGGTGTCTTTTCACACACGCTATTCTCAAAGAAAATGCTAAATATACTGGTCATACCCTAACATCTCCTATTTAAATGCGTAGAAAAACACATGCATGTCGTATCCCTTCATAAGCTTAAGCAGTAAAAGAGCCACCATTCTTATGAGGACACCGCTACGCCACTCCCCAAAATCACATTCTGTATCCAAATGAACAGTCTATGAACAGCCACCTCTCTTGAATGGTCACTTTCCCTGTTTTCCAAAGTGGCTGTTCATAGCAGGTTTCACTGTATTGTAGTTCAGAACAAACTTTTTTTAAGTGGTAATAATCGGCCTTATTTTTTATCAAAATATGGAAAAAGACACAACATAACATTATGAAATGCCGATTTTTTTTAAATATTTGCATATCTGCTTTAAAAAAGTATCAAAAGTTTAGATTAATATATAAATCCAAATGGTGTAATATACAATATAGGTAGATTTATTCAGGGATATCAGGTGAAGAGCAGAGCTTGAGATCATATTTCATCATACCATTCATCACTTGCAACTATAGGTTGTTATCTTGGTGTGTGAATAGCCTGATATTATAGATGATGTTAAGTCAATAGGATGAATGAAAATAATTGCTGCTCTAAATATAATCTAATGTTAATCTTGGGTAAATTTAATTTTTAATCGATTTATGTGTTTTTGAAGTGATATCTATACTTCCCTTTTAGATATTTGGTTATCAATTTAATCTGTATTATGCATAAGGATCAATATCGTTTTATTTCCCTTCAAATTTGGTAAACATTCACAATTTTTTAGTCTCTGCACACCAGTAACCCTCGAGACCCGGTGGATTGATAAAAAAATATTTTAAATCTCTTCTTCTTTCACACTGACAAATATACGTTAATTAGCATACTTTGTGCCCCCAATTAGACCATGCATCTCTAAATATGTATGTATTAAACAAGTTCTCCTCATTCAAAACTGCATTTTGGCGGCCATCCTTAATTTTCTCCTACTTCAAACAAAAACAGCTCCCTACTTCACTTACACTGACAAATATACGTGTATTAGCATACTTTGTGCCACAAATGAGACCATGCATATAAAAATATGTGTTTTTCTCATTCAAAACTGCATTATGGCGGCCATCTTTAATTTGAGTACTTCCCCGAACTGGGATTCTTGGGGACTTTCAACATGTTTTTCAAGAAAATTTCCTGAGTAGATCTTGAAAAAAATCAGCTAATTGTTACGAATTTATTCCACCCTATGGTGTATTGTCAGACTAATGTTGCTGGACCATAATATGTTTCCCAGTATCCATGTTCCCCAGTACCTATAATGTTCCCCGGTACCTAGGCTCCCCAGTACCTATGTTCCCCAATATTTATGTTCCCGCTACCTATATTCCTCAAATTCTACAATAAGTTAAAAGACTACGTGATGCATGTCTGTCCATCCGTTCAGGATGTCTGTCATCACGATAGCTTGGTAGATAGCTGATAGATGATCTCGATTTATTTTTCAAGGTCACAGGGGGCGTCTCACAAAACGAATTCAGCCGTCACCATGTGATAGCTTGGTGATATATAATTACTTCCATACCAAATTAGTATCAGATCTGTAGCTGGGGGGACTCTATGTCAAGTTTTATTTGTTTTGTACTTTCGTTTTTTTCATTTTTCTGGTTTATGACTTCAAATATTTTGTCCTTCAGCTTTTCCGTGTATTCATTGCTTCAGAATTTCGTTTTGTATGCTTTTGTTGTTAGGCACTATTGTTCAAACTCTCGCTGTTGCTCACTTTCGCTGTTGCTCATTTTTGTTGTCTCATATTTTCGTTGTTGTATACTTTCGTTGTTTTGCACGTTCTGTTATTTCGTACTTTTGTTGTCTTTACTTTCGTTTTTTCAAAATGTTTTGTTTCACACGCCTATAGTATTACAGTTATTGCTATTTGATACTTTTCTTGTTTTTGCACTTTCAGTTTCCATGTTCCCGGGTACCTATGATCCTGGGCTCTATGTTCCCCGATATCTATGTTCCCTGCCATTATGTTATTAGATGTCTTTGTTCCCCAATACCTACCCCCAACACTGAAATTCAAAATAGCCACCACAGTTTGTCGTCAAAATGTTTTGTTTGCGCAAAATCTCAAACCTAAAAGTCAGAAATTATTCTAATTTTACAATTACTTTCCCCATGATAATGGAGATGTGCAGGTGATAATATTAAGGTTTTATTGAAATTCAAAGGTTTTACTGAAATTTAATATTGCTGCCACGGATTATTTTCATTTTTGTTGGCGCAAAACACTCAAATACTTAAAGTCAGAAATTATTCAACTTTTACAATCCCATTTCTCACAATATGGAGATGTGCAGGTGATTTTACTTAAATTTACAATTGCCACCACAAGACGACTTTCTAATTATTTGTAGGCATAACTATTCAAAGCCTAATTTATGGCGGGGGATGACATAGGACTTCAGGCCTCTTGTTTTTATGTATTATTATTATACCTAATTATGCCTATGCTCTAATAGCACTTTCAGCGCGGGGACCGACGTTAGACGTCAGAATCTGACGTCTGTTGTCGAAGAAAGAGTATAATATTTGTAATGGCCGTAGACCAATATCATAGGCATTCTAATGAAGCTGAAAGAGCTAAACTAAAAAAGGGGCTGTCTAACCAATGAAACCCCGCATCGCGACGAATTGGGCGCACGATCCGAATGAAAAAATCCCCAAACCATACCGAACCATAGGCATAATTTTAGATTGTCTCCACGAATCAGCCATTCGTGGCGGTTCGGGGCAGGAGATACGTATACTTGCCGACTGTCATCGGAACCGTTGCCGCACCTTACGAAAGTAATCCCGCATCATTACATGTTCATGCAGTATCCTTGCGTACGTATGCCTTTGCCTTGTTTACGTACCAGCCGTACACAGCTGCCCGAAATATTCATGGCGATACGCTCGCTACTATCAAAGTAAACGTACAATCCGAACACGAGCCGTATTAGTCATGTTAGTGGAATGGCGATACGTTCGATACAAATCCATTAAGTATCACACGAGCTACATTGCGTATATACCCTCCAGTACCGTCCGTACAAAACGTACTGTTAGGGGGCCTGAACAATCCGAAAAAATACCATTTGGGTATAAAAGTCGCCAAATGAGCCATTCCTCACCGCATTTTCTGATTACAATGAAAAATGGCATACAAGAAACCAGAAAAACCGAAATGACAGTAGGAAGCATGGAGCTAGTTATATGTGCAGCAGCAGCCCTTGTATTGCAATTGCAGAAGAAGAGACAAAGAGAGTAGAAGAAGCGAGAAAACGATTGTAAGTAAAAAAAAGAAAAAGTGAAGGACTGGTTGAAGAGAAGAATGCTACTGAGTAGGTGTTTTCTTCCCTATTGATATAATTTTTTGGTATATTTTTCTTGTGTGGAGAAACTGGATGTACTTGATGATGAGGCTGTTCCGGGTGACGAATTCGTGAGTTTTCGACCCTTTTTTACAGACCAGCTGAGCCACGAATGGTTCTTATTGCGAGTATCGTGCGGGTGGTATGTCTCTCGATTCGGGTCGTCTGTATCGCAGCTCGCTTCGTCCATGTCGTCTGTATCACAGTTCGGGATGGTATGTAAAGATTCGTATGTCATATGTACTGTACGGCTGATTCGGCATGCCTAGCATAAGAATCGATTCAGTACATTAGTGCATATATAATAATAATAATAATAATAATAATAATAATAATAATAATAATAATAATAATAATAATAATAATAATAATAATAATAATAATAATAATAAAAGCTTGTAAAGCGCGAAAATCTGGTCTAAGACCATTCGATGCGCTTTAGAAGTACAATAGTCTTTTAGTCTTATTCAAATGACAATTTAAAAAGGTGTGTTGCGAAGTTAGTTTTAAAAGTCACCAAATTTGATGCTTTCCGAATATTGTCTGGAAGATTGTTCCACTTTACTGGAGCAGCTCTACTGAAACTCCTTCCACCAAATCGTTGCAGCCTGCTGAATGGTACAATTGAGTAGACACATATCATCGGATCTCAACTTACGCACAGGAACATATGGCGTAATCAACTGCTGAATGTAAGCTTGCGAGATGTTGTTGATGGCACAAAATGTCAATAACAGGATCTTATAGTCAATGCGTGACGCCACTGGAAGCCAATGCAAGTTCTTGAGGATTGGCGTTATGTGTTCATATATACGCGTCCTCGTGAGGATGCGTGCTGCAATATTTTGTATGGACTGTAGACGTCCGATGGAACAAGAAGGCAGTCCTTGGAGCAGTGAATTGCAGTAGTCCAATCGAGACGAGACAACTATGCGTTAATTGTACAGCAGCCTTATCTGGAAGAAAACTGCGAATGTTCGAAATATTTTTCATTGCGGCCCATGCGTAGACTTCTCCTGATGCGAACCCAACGAACAACTACGCATTAAAACGTATGGCATCCGTACAATCCGAACTGTACGAATCTCAAGCCGAATGAAATGATTCGGGTGGCTCGGCAAAAAAATTCTAACATGTTAGAAAAAGTCCCGAACCCTCCCGTACTGTCCCGTACCCCTCCAAATTGTCATGCACCATACACACGGTACGATTAAAAATCACCGAATTTCCCCGCATCGATTCGGGAAGGCGATTCGTATAAATTCGGCTCCTGTTAGAAAGTGGTTTCAGGGGTTTAATACCTTTACGATGAAAAAACCCTCAGATATCTATAATGGTTTGTATGACAATATGTCAGCGATTTGAGGGTTAAAATTCATTTTATGAAGATTGTACCCAGCAAAAACAAAACATTTGTATAACATTTCTACAACATCGGCCCAACGTCTTCGACACTGGTCCAACATTCTACAAATTTTATACAAATGTTTTGTGTTTGTTGTTTTGCCTTGATTACTTTACCAGAACACATTCGCTTACGATCAGTAAAGGGGCTTAACCAAACCCCACATCGCGACGAATGGGACGCACGATCTGAATGAAAAAATCCCCGAACCATACCGAACCAAACTCATAATTTTACATTTTCTCTGCGAATCAGCCATTCTCTGCAGCTTGAGGTATGAGATATGTACATGCCGACTGGCATCCGAACCGCTGCCGTACCTTACGAAAGTACTTGCGCATCATTACATATCCATGCCATATGGGCCGAACCTTGAGAATAAATTTGCCATGTTTACGTACCAGCCATACACAGTTGCCCGCATGAACTAAACAATATTCATGGCGATATACATGCTACGATTAATGTAACCTTACAATCCGAACAGTCGAGACGTATCAGTCGAATGGCGATACGTTCGATACGAATACAATACGAATCCAGCTCGATAAGTACAAGACGTACTGTTAGGGAGCCTGAACAATCCGAAAAATTGACATTCGGGTATAAAAGTCGCCAAATCAGCCATTCCTCACTTTTTTTCTGATTACAATGAAAAATGGCATACAAGTTGACCAGAGAAAACTAAATTACTGTAGAAGGCATGGGGCTAATTCTATGTGCAACAGTAGCCCTTGCAATTGAAAATTGAAAAAGAAGAAAAAAGTGGAAGATTTGTTGAAGAGAAGATTGCAACTGGGCCACAACAGGACTTTGCTACACGAACTGGAGGGAGTAGATATGGTCAGCTTCAAGAATTAACTCAGAATGGACCCAGATACATTTAATGAGATTATGGAGAGGATCACTCCCAGAATAAAGAAGCTGACAACTAACTCTAAATAACTGATACCTGCACGTCTCAGACTAGCTGCTACATAAAAAATAGGTATCTTATACTGAAGACTATTGCTGGCGGAATGACTGGAACTGGCGTCGTCAGATTTATTTTCATCAGAAACTGCAGGAGTACGATGCTTGGGCTTAGACTATTGCAACTTTTTTTGGCTGGATTTGACTGGCTAACCTCAATATCACTCCCTTCAGAATCATATCAGGTGGAGATGGCGTACGTTTCTGAGTATTTCTTTCTTTCCTTTTGATACATCTTTTTTTTTGACATATTTTGGCTGGAGAAACTGGATGTTCTTGATGATGATGTACCGAGTGATATAATGAATCATGAGTTTTCGACCCTCTTATACAGACCCTGCGGTCAGCTGAGCCACGAATTGTTCGTATTGTGCGGGTGGTATGTATATCGATACGGGTCGTCTGTATCACATTTCGCTTCGTGTGTATCCCAGTTTGGATGGTATGTAAAGATTCGTATGTCATCCGTACAATCCGGATTAAGTACGAATCTTAAGCCGAATCAAATGATTCGAACCGTTCGGCAAAATTTTTTAAAATGTCCCGAACTCTTCGTACCGTCCTGTACCCTTCCGAATTTCCACGCACTATACACACGGTATGAATGAAATTCATCTACTTTCCTCGAATCAATTCTGGAAAGCGATTCACAGAAATTCGGCCCCTGCCAGACAGGGGTTTAACGATCAGGACCCACCACACGTACATCATGGACAAAATCAATGAGATTTATTCACAAATCGTGGAAAAAAAAAAACAATAAAATTCGTTCGAAAAACATAAAACATCACAAACAACTGTGTGATGTGCACGTTAACACTGTACCGATCACCGCTATTCAGTATAAACGTATACATACGTCATGTATGGTATGAACGCACACGCCACAACAATATGTGGGCCCAGTGGGTGCACCTGCTATCGAATACTATTATTATATTGGCAACGCTTGCCAATCCCTGTCTGCGTCAAATAGTTATATTTGGGCACAGGTGGCACCAACCCCATAAACTGTAAAACTAAGTATACAATAAAGGTATGTAACCGATATCACACACAGATAAATCATCCATTGCTCAGATAATATAGCTAAGGTCACAACTCAACAACAACAATGTGAATCTGAAAAATGGAGAATCTATCGGTTAATCGCGTCTTACTGTCAAACAGTGTTAATAATGACATTACCTTGTGTTTATTTAAATGTATTATTGTTGTAGCAATATAACAAACTCATGCGTTTATGGGTGAGTGGTCTATTTTAAGTTCTATTTAATATGTGTGATATCGCTTTCATACCTTTATTAATGTACACTCAATTACAGTTCATGCGAGTGGTGCCACCTGTGGTTTAGGCTATGTCCAAATATATTGAGCCTGCTTTGGTTCTTCCTCGTTTTTATTTTTCTTTGTTAGCCTGCTATTTCTCCGTGGGTTTTCATACAATCAACTTGCAGTTTTAACACAGATGTTTCTCAGATAGTCAGGTTGTATGCTATATCTTTTTTAAGTCACTAAGTGGTAATTGATGTTGGGTCACTGATGTACATGTCGTGGGCTTATTATGTCATATTTCTCCCTGGGTTTTTATCCAATCAACTTCAAACATTGGCAATATGATATGATTAGGTATTGAGGTTTATTGATGTAATTTTTTTAAGATAGCCCAGTTGTTCTTTCGAAATTATTCAGGAATATCTGGATCACTATTTATAGATCGATGTCGGTTCAATGATGTGAATGTCGGGTGAAGCCTGGTTCATTGTATGAGTTGACTGAAATACGGGCAGTGTGTCCAGGCTGGGCCGCCCTATTAACCCTTTAAATGCCAGATTTGATAATCAAATTACATTTGCCTAATGCTGATTCAATACAGGGCCAGTCTTGCAGACCGATTGCCACCATTGAACCAACTTTGAGTGTTTACTATGGACATAATAGTAACCTTTTAAGTTCTGCACTTGATGTATAAATTAACAATTGTAATACCATCAAACACGAAACGTCAACCCGATGATGTTTTATCATTGGGCTAGCGTCG
Organism: Flabesymbios commensalis; assembly: GCA_964017125.1. Classification (NCBI taxonomy): domain Eukaryota; kingdom Metazoa; phylum Annelida; class Polychaeta; order Terebellida; family Flabelligeridae; genus Flabesymbios; species Flabesymbios commensalis. Next base: position 41,355,588 of record OZ024908.1, on the reverse strand, counting down.
CAGACAACTATACAGCTTTAAATCAACAGAGAGTCAAGTCAATGTGTTTACTGGGCACACTGGATGTGCTTCCATTTGAAAAACAAATATCTATCTATTCAAAAGTACAAAAGCCCAGTATGCAAGAGTTGTAAGTGTGCAAATACTTGCGCAAATGCGCAACTACTGCGCAAGTACTTGCTCAAGTACATGAGTGCGCAACTACTTGCGCAAGTGCGCAAGTACGCAAGTGTGCAAGTACTTGCGCAAGTGCATAAGTGCGCAAGTACTTGCGTGAGTGCTTGAGCAAGTACTTGCGCAAGTTCGTAAGTGCTCAAGTACTTTCGGAAATGTGCAAGTGAGTAAGTACTTATGCAAGTTTGCAAGTAATTGCACAAGTGTGTAAGTGTGTAAAAACTTGCGCAAGTGCGTACATGCTCAAGTGCGCAAGTACACAAATGCGCAGGTGTACAAGTACTTGCTCAAGTGCGTAAGTCTGCAAGTAGTTGCGCAAGTACCTGTGCAAGTGCGCAAGTAAATGCGCAATTAGTTGTGCAAGTACTTGTGCAGGTGCGTAAGTGCTCAAGTAGTTGCAGAAGTATGCAAGTGCGTATGTGAGTAAGTACTTGCGCCAATGCGTAAGTGCTCAAGTACTTGCGCAAGTGCGCAAATAGCCTACTTGCGCAAGTAGAAATTTTTTCAATGCTACATTACAAAATTAAAATAGCAGTTGTAATTCCAGCAAAGATGAAACGTCAATCCAATGTTGTTTTAATGTTGCGTAAGCGTCGCAGACAGTGATACAACATTCAGCCAACAGAGAGACAAGTCAATGTGTTTACTAGGCCCTCTGAATGTGTTTTCATTTCACAAGCAAACACATATCTATATTTAAGTACAAAAGCTCAGTGAGGACTTCTGATTTTTGAAATTTGATGTCTGATGTCCGAATTCTGAAGTCTATAATCTAAAATTTCAATTTAAAATTGCTGCCACAAAACCCCTAAATAAAATTTCAATCAATCTGTAATCATAAAAATAACTCAACAAAATTTAAAATGGCCGACAAAAAACTCATAAAACCTAGTCCAAACATTATTGTTTCTTGAAAAGTCACAATTCCCTTCTAGTTTATTAAAAAAAAAAAAAAACATTAACGTAACCCACATTCTGTTTGCTGTATAAATAATATTTTCAAATGTGTTACATGTAATTAAGCACTTTAACATAATGTGACATATCTTGTTAATTCAGTCGACATATACACAGTTGAAATTCAGATAATCTCCACATTCATAACATGCATAATCTTGCTCATTTTCTCTGGTTTTTGACACAAATAATATGACGCTTTTATGCAATATAGATAAGTTTATCAATATATGTTTAATTGAACAATCTGTATGATGTACTTAATTTTCTCTTTTACACAGGTCCCACTATGAAGCTGAGGAGACCAATTGTTTTGGAAATGTACAACACCACTATAGAGAAAATGTACAGTTCCGAAGATTAATTTACCAGTGGTGTTACTCACACGTATTAACAAATCATTGCACTGTGAGAGTTAGTGGTTATATGTCATGCCCCCATATTATTGTTGACGAGAGTACGGAGCCTGGGAGATAGAAAACCAACACTCTACGATTCATTTCACATTATATTGCGGATAACGCATATCCCATGTGAATATGTCATTTAAAAAAAAACGTATGCTAGAGATCAGATTGTCTATACCCCAATGCAAAGCCAAATGGCAGTAACTGCTTAGGGGGCCACCATTCAATTCCCAGGGGGAGGGGTCTGGATTTTTTTTAAAAAGCCAGGTTGAAATAAATAATTTGCCCTCAACAAAAACTCAAGCCCCTCTGGGTATTGAATGGTGGCTCCCTTACCTTTACACATGCTTCATTTTGGCGTTGCATGCAGACTGTTATACATCACCCCACTTTACCATTTTAATATAGTATCCCTTCCATACACGCTGTTTACTGCTGGACATACACAGCGGAAAAAACAGACGCATCACATGGCAGCGATGATGTCAGAAGAAAAAGACACAACACTCTTTTCTAAATAAACTCCTAAACGTCTATATTTGGTAATCAGCAATTTATATTGTATTTATATATTTTTTTGAATGTGTACTGATAAACAAAACTGATGTAAAAGTAAAATAAATCTACAAATACACAGTGATATACAAAACGCAATTTTGATGGTTTTACAGTTCGGTTTAACACTGTTTATTCTGACTTTGTGCATTCAGATGTAAAGGATATGATTATGTCTTACGGTATAGAAGATCAACAATTTATTCGATCTCAAGTGAGTGAAATATATACGACGGTGATCGGATGGTCAATAGATCGATAGATACACAGCCATAATTATACATAACTGATAACTCAATTGCGATGATTTTACACTTTTACACTATTTATTCGATTTCAAGTGGGAAAAAACTTGGTGCGACGGGCAGCATAGTGAAAACATATTCTTATTTACCCAAACAAGTAAATAAGCGTGGACAATAACACCAATAAATTTATTAGATCTGAAGTGAGATGAGAGAATACTTGGTGTGACGGGGATGAATGAATGAATGAATGAATGAATGAATGAATGAATGAATGAATGAATGAATCTTTAGGGCATCCTTGTCCACATACAGGCTGAACTTGACCAGGATAAAAAAAACAGGTGAGATGAAGGAAACGACAATGTCCTTCAGACACAGGATTCGGTATACATACATGTACATGCATATGCAAGTGATTTCTGACTGACAAAACATCGTACTAGATGCGAATTAATTCGACGTAGCTCTAGATTACACTAAATAAAATAACTTTGTAGTTGGCTATTTCATAACATATATTTTAGGCACACTGGGGCAACACCGATTTTTCCTGCAAATATTGCTCGGTCTACTGCAAAACGTCGGCCAAATGAATTCATATCTACAGATGTTTAGGAACACAATTTACATTGGGGGACTTCCTACTACCTCGTGAAAATGATTCAAGTTGGCCGCCGCGACGCGTTTTGAATCTGAGTAATTCCCTGAAATATAAACTGATAAATCCATGTGTACATAATTTTAACATTTTTGTATGGCCCGAGTACCACCAAAGACCATGTACAATGGTCTTTGGTACTACTATGTGACATGCAGTAGCGGACTTTCATAGCTCTCTGTACATGGTATGTTAGTTCAAGTGGACTTTTATTTAGATCATACTGCTATCAGTCATTGGGCCTTGGCACGACAATTACAATCACCACGTGTGGGAGATTTACTATCATCTCGACATAAGATCCCGGAAGACAGGGGCTAGCTCGAACAAAAATATGAAAAATTGCCTTAATTTATTATATAATCAAGTTAGGAAATTAAAATCATAATCAGAAAAGGGGACGATTATTGCCCTAGAGATCCACGTGCGTTTATCACCACAGTACACAAACCAATGGGCGATATTATGGGATTGATTATGATCGTCAAAATGTAAAATAGGTGTTTTTAAATTGTACCAACACATTAACAACACATTAAAACAGAGAAACTATTAGCTCTGTAGGCTAACCAACCTCTCCCATAAGCTTTTCACCCATTCCGAAAAGGCAGAGATCAGCTGTTTTTGACCTTTGCCTATCACAATTTGTACAAACCATCTGAGTCGCAATGGCTCTGTGTCGACCTTTCCTACGCTGCGTGATGAACAGCGAGAGATAGAAGAAAGACGAAACATAATAAATATATTGATGGAAAGGAGTTCAGGGGCGGAGACAGGAAATAATAAGTTGGACAATTATGTGTTATCGCTCAATTTCCATTCATCTTGGGATGAAAATTAGACATTCACAGCATGAAGTAAATGGCGTCTTGTACATATGAAAATAATACACAAGAAACACTATTTTTTAGAATGTAGGCCTAGTCTGATTTTTGAGGCCGGACCAGGTTGTGTGTATGTGCTAAAACCCCAACTTTCCAAGACGAAATATGATGTGTAAGGTATTTGTTCAACTTTTGAAATTGTAAACATTTACATTATGTCCAATCATCCCTGTAAGCAGCAGCATCTTTACAGATATCATTCTGTACATTATTCATTTCTCATCTAGAGATTGCACATTTTCTAACGTATTCATCTGCTATGAAAATCCCCTGTGTTTTTGTACTCGGCCTGCTATTTACAATCTCGTGGGATAGGCACATCGGTTCTCAGCCCTGATAAGAAATCAAGAGCAGAAACACTACATTTCTTGCAGTTTCGATGACCTATAATATGCACTGTGACATATTTCATCACAGTGGTAATTAACCCTTTAACCGCCGATGCCGCATATATTCGGGTTTTCATTTTTATCAGCACATTAAGTACCACATTTTAAATAATGTTAAAGATAAAATGGGACATCAACCAGCAAGATTTGAAAAAAGTTGACCTTCACTTTGACAAATCTGAATAATTTTCACTCACTTGAAGTTGTGGATCGCGTCAGCGAGACACAACTTTAAGTGGGTGAAAATTCAAATTGAATAATTAGGCGGTTAAAGGGTTAAACACCATCTTATCAAGATCCGACAAATTATGCTGGTATATGACATATGCAGCTGTGCTGTTTTGCAACTCGTCACCATCAGTAGTTAATCCAGGTTCCAAATGTCATCATTAATAATAAAGTAAGTCATGTAAATTTTTCAGTTCGATTTTAAATAAAAAACACCTTTGTGTTGCTTCAAAATATTACATAAGCCATTCGGCAAATCAGTTTGTTCAGAGACGTTCATAACGGCATAGAATGTGCAAAAAAATATGCGAAAGTGGATATTTGTATAGTGTTTGCTTACTTTGTATCACAGATTTGTATTTATGAATAGCTAATTGTCCAATAAATCCATTGGTGCTACCAAATGTCTAATACGGCAACAAAAATAAATCAAGTTATTGTGGACCGCGATTTAGGCTATATTAAACGAACAATGCGGTCACTATTGATATCAAATATCCGACTAAAATTGTTATCTATGACCGCGATTTACGAAGTAAGCGAACAAAGCGGTCATTAATGATATCGTGTACCTGATTTTTTTTATATCGAAATGTAGATTTTATACTCTATAGATAGCTAATAGTTTCAGGAATCTATTGGTGCGACCAAATGTCCAATCTGACAGACTGATTTAGTCCGGCAGCCAAATGTGGATTTTTAGGGTAACCTTGTTTTGGCTGATATAGTTTTTTTCTCGATTGATTATGTATCTCTAGCATCCTAGTAATGATATTTCGGCGGATGTGGGTTTCTAACCCTTGAGGGATTTTTAAAAAACGCAAAATTTAAAATGGCCGCCATGAAATCACTAAAGTTATCATATCCTCCGAAATAATTGACCAAACCATATGTTTTTGGTATTAAGAAATACAATAAAATACATGAAAAATCTATTCGACATTATTATCGTGCAAAATTCAAAATGGCCGCCACAAAATCACTAATGTTACCATATCTTCCTCCATATTTGGGATAGTAACTTGATTTTTTCACACCATCCTGATAATTGTATACAATTATCAATCCAACAAGCCAGAAAATATTTACATTGCCATGTGATTTTCCAATGCAAAATCATGCTAAAATGGTACTATACTTTGTACCTAGGTTCTACCATTAACTTGACAGGCAATCAACAAATATTCCACAATACAGACTTTCACAATTGCACAATGTAATTTAGAGCTAGATAAGAGCATGTTACAGGGTATATATACCAGGTTATTGTTCCACTCTGAGTTGCATTATAGCATTCCTGTAATTATATTAAATTATTTTTAAAAATATTCATGATAACAAAGTACATTATACACTTTGAATTATAATTACACAAGTTAACGAAACATGAAAGAATGTTACTAAATCATATTTAGGGAGCTGCTCTCGCTATGATGATTTGATGTAGTATATAATTCGTCAGCTATAAACATATATTTTATTTATAGATGTTTTCCACAAGATTAATATCGTTATGTCAAAAAGCGTATGGGAACTTGTTAATGTACTTTTATTTCAATGTACTCAATAATATAATTATTATTACAGCTACTACAAGGTATATATTCTGTAATGGCTACAAAATTGTAAAACTCGAATAAAATCCAAAAGTACTACTACAGTATAGGATATCATCAAAAATATGTTAAGAATTCTGACTGCTAGTGTTATATCAGAAAAATGGTGAGATAAGATTCAATATACATGTATATCGCTGATTAGTTAGCTATTACGTGCATCTACAGAATAATAGTATGTATGATACTAGAAGACCCAAGCAAGGTATTTTTTTCCCAGTGGTAAAGATTTTATCATATTGCATTTTGTTGAATTGTGACTGCTAAAATGTGTGGTTTGGTACGTGATCTTTCCTTTTTATAATTACAATACATATTATGTGTGCTAGTTTAGTTTGCCCTGTTTATAAATTAGCAGACTAGTAGCCTATGCGACACATCACAATAACAGACGGCCACTCACCTAAATATGGGAGCAGAGCTTTCTTCTCTCATGTTATCAAGGAATATCTATATTCCTTGGTGATCTCAATTGCAGCGGGCACATTCCTAATGTTTGCCAAATGCATTAAATGTTCACGTACATTACCCTAAAAAAACAGATCCCTGTTTAGATCCTGTCTAGGCGCACAATCTACAATAATTATTCGAGCCCTGACAACCTGCGAAGCACGCTACTCACTATCATGAAGACTCCCCATAATACTGAATTCTTAAATGTGTGGAGGAGGAACATTTTTTAATCATCCATACGAGAACGGGGGACGAAACTATGCTTTTCGATGTGAAAGTCAAACAACATTTATCATTACACCAGGGTCACCCCTTCACGCTTCTGCAGTGTGCTTTGTTATGTATGGAAGTGAACACCCAGCGTGATAGTTTTTTATCCAATTGTTTTTCAGATCCTGATTTCAAGATAAGTTAAAACCAGTGTCATTGCATTCACTGATAACAAACACATGTAGTTTGGTGAAAACATTAAGTCTCTATCTGAAATGTTGACGACGGTATACACATGATTAGCAGATGTACCTTTAATCGGGAGCTATCATTAACATAGTATTGTGAAATTGGTATTGATTATTGTTATCAAGACAATGATGTCAAATAAAGGTATCGTGTGTTTAATTGTATTTCCGATATCGTAACAAATGGTTACTGAAATAATATCGTCATTACACCCAGCGTAATAGTTTTTTATCCAATTGTTTTTCAGATCCTGATTTCAAGATAAGTTAAAACCAGTGCCATTGCATTCACTGATAACAAACACATGTAGTTTGTTGAAAACATAAAGTCTCTATCTGAAATGTTGACGACGGTATACACATGATAAGCAGATGTACCTTTAATCGGGAACTATCATTAACATAGTATTGTGAAATTGGTATTGATTATTGTTATCAAGACAATGATGTCAAATAAAGGTATCGTGTGTTTTATTGTATTTCCGACATCGTAACAAATGGTTACTGAAATAATATCGTCATTATCTCGATTATCAATGAAGATATTTTATTATGATAAAATTTGTGATTTTATGGCGGCCATTTTGAATTTTGCATGTTAGTGATGTCGAGAAAAATTTCCGTGTCTTTTGTTGTATTCTTTGATACCGAAAACATATGATTTGGTGACAACATCAAGCCTCTATCTGCAATAATGGTGATATATGATAAATTTAATGAGTGCATGGCGGCCATTTTGAATTTTGCATGATTGTGATGCCTATTGAAGTTTCCATGTGTTTTTTGTATTTCTATACAGAAAACATGATTTGATGAAAAAATCATGTCTCTATCTGAAAAAATGAGGAAGATATTTTAACTTAAATGATATCATGACGGCCATTTTAAATTGTGCATGATGGTGATGTCAAATAAAGTTTCTATGTGTTTTATTGTATTCCTTGGTACGGAAAACATATGATTTGGTGAAAAAATCAAGTCTCTTTCTCAAATATTGAAGAAGATTTAGTGATAACTTTAGTAATTTCATGGCGGCCATTTTTAATTTTACGTTTTTAAAAAATCCCTCAAGGGTTAGAAACCCATATCCGCCGAGAAATCATCACTAGGATGCCAAATCAGTCGAGAAAAAAACTATATCAGCCAACACAAGGTTGCCCCCCCCCCCCCCTTGGCTGCCGGACTAATTGATGAAATTATCCATGATATTTGGTTAGCAGCGAAATCCAAATAGGACCATGTGGAAAAAGCGACCACTTCCAGAATGAACACCACAATAATTGTCGCAAAACATAATCTGGCGATTTGCACACTGAACGTCCATCATATGCAGGAGTATAAAGTGAGGTGGAAATAAACTCCGAACTTATATACAACATCAATAATTTAGGTTAAAATGTATTGATAAATTGACGTATAAACAACGTGCATGTGATGTCAATGGCAACAATTTCATTTTGTTTTTTAAACGTATGTTTACTGCCTTTTTAGTTTGTCAAGTAATGGTTTTAAAATAGACGATTAAAAAATGTTCGTTTTGTGTCACTTGCAAACATTAAATCTCGGTTTGAAAATAACTGTTAAAACAATGTCTATTAATTTTCCAGTCACTTTAAATTATGATTTGAAAATAGACGTTTGTATTCAGTTGGTTTGGTGTCAGTTGAAAAGATTGCGTTGTGGTTTACAAATTACTATTGAGAGAACATGTATATAAATTATTCGCTGTCACTTAATAAAGATAAATTATGGTTTGGAAATAGACGTTCACTTTATAAAATATTCAATACGTTTGGGAAAATATGGTGCTACTTAACACCACGGATGCATATTTTCTCAAAATTATTGTTTATGTTTTAAAATAAACAAATCGGCCTACTGTACTTTAACAATGTAATGTTAACTGAAATAAATATGGATTCAATTTGCACTTAAAATAATTAGGCATAATGTTTACTTGTTATGAGGATAACGGTGATAGATGCAATGCTGCTTTCCTGATTACAATAGTAATCATTATCACAGCCCATTTAAGCTTTAAAAAGTTGATTAAAACTTAAAAACAACGGTTGTTTTTTTGTGAAAATAACATCCCACATCAATGGGAGTCCAAGCTAAGCTGCTGCTTTAATCCGAGTTTTCGTGTAAAAATATGTATCGGTTATGATATTTGAAAGAGCGTGCAGCGCCTGGCACTGTGCGAAATTAACGTCGATACACTGGTTTCAACCTTAACTCGACAAGGCCGCCATCAACGTGATCGCCTATTCATATTGAACAGGGTGAATCAAGAATATTTCTCTGAAAAATCCACGCAGGATCAGCGGGGTTTGAGCCCGGGACGCATTCGTCCCCTTTCCTGGTTATGATTTTAATTTCCTAACTTGATTATATAATAAATGAAGGCAATTTTTCATATTTTTGTTCGAGCTAGCCCCTGTCTCCCGGAATCTTATGTGTAGATGATAGTAAATCTCCCACAAGTGCTGATTGTAATTGTCGTGCCAAGGCCCAATGTTTGATAGCAGTATGATCTAAGGGGTCTTGTCAAGTCAAAAAAATCCAAAAATCCGAGAAAACTCGGATTAGTCAGACAGAACACACCCACCTCTATCCATTTTTTTTTTTTTTTTTTTGAAACATTTGGAAACATGAAAGCAACACGAAAAACACACAAATTTCCCCCCAAAAAATAAAAATCCGTGTTGGGGCTTGAACCACCCACCCACTTCCTAGTTTTTCTCAGATTTTTTTTTTTTGTCAACTTGACAAAACCCCTAAATAAAAGTCCACTTGAACTAAATAACCATGCACAGAGAGCTCTGAAAGTCCGCTACTGCATGTCACACAGTGGTACTTGGGCCATACAAAAATGTTAACATTATGTACACTTTTACATAGATTTATATTTCAAGAAATTACTCAAATTCAAAACGGGTCGCGGCGGCCATCTTGAATTTTGGCTTCTCACATCTTTTAATTTTCCCGATGTAGTAAGAAGTCCCCTAATGAAGATTGTGCTCCTAAACATCTGTAGATATCAACTCATTTGGCCGACTTTTTACAGTAGGCCGTGCACTATTTGTAAGAATAATCATCGTTTCCCCTCTGTTTACAAGATATGTTATGAAATAGCCAACTATAAAGTTAGTTTCTTTAGTAGAGTGTAATCTATAGCTACGTGGAATTAACTCGCATCTAGTGTTGTCATCTACTGTTGTCAGTCAGAAATTACTTGTATATTTATACCGATTCCTGGGTCTTCATCTCACCTGGTTTCTTATCCTGGCCAAGTTTAGCCTGTATGTGTACAACGATGCCCTAAAGCTCCATTCATTCATTCATTCATTCATTCATTCATTCATTCATTCATTCATTCATTCATTCATTCATTCATTCATTCATTCATTCATTCATTCATTCATTCATTCATTCATTCATTCATCCATCCATTCATTCATTCATTCATTCATTCGTTCGTTCGTTCGTTCGTTCATTCATTCATTCATTCATTCATTCATTCATTTATTCATTCATTCATTCATTCATGCATTCAGTCAGTCAGTCAATCAGTCAGTCAGCAGTCAGTCAGTCAGTCAGTCAGTCAGTCAGTCAGTCAGTCAGTCAGTCAGTCAGTCAGAGCTAGTCAGTCATTCCATTTGTGAAATTGGTGTTTTATTTCACCAAGTTCCGCGTATTTTCTCACTTCAGATCTAATAAATGTATTGATTTGATTGTCCACGCTTATTTATGGTGTCCGGATAGGGCCATCTCGCCCTTTCGCAATTTCGTTGTTTCGCACTTTCGTTGTTTCGCCTTTTGGTTGTTTCGCATCGAGCTTTCGCTGTTTCGCATCGCTTGGGCCATACAAAAATGTTAACATTATGTACACTTTTACATAGATTTATATTTCAAGAAATTACTCAAATTCAAAACGGGTCGCGGCGGCCATCTTGAATTTTGGCTTCTCACATCTTTTAATTTTCCCGATGTAGTAAGAAGTCCCCTAATGAAGATCGTGCTCCTAAACATCTGTAGATATCAACTCATTTGGCCGACTTTTTACAGTAGGCCGTGCACTATTTGTAAGAATAATCATCGTTTCCCCTCTGTTTACAAGATATGTTATGAAATAGCCAACTATAAAGTTAGTTTCTTTAGTAGAGTGTAATCTATAGCTACGTGGAATTAACTCGCATCTAGTGTTGTCATCTACTGTTGTCAGTCAGAAATTACTTGTATATTTATACCGATTCCTGGGTCTTCATCTCACCTGGTTTCTTATCCTGGCCAAGTTTAGCCTGTATGTGTACAACGATGCCCTAAAGCTCCATTCATTCATTCATTCATTCATTCATTCATTCATTCATTCATTCATTCATTCATTCATTCATTCATTCATTCATTCATTCATTCATTCATTCATTCATCCATCCATTCATTCATTCATTCATTCATTCATTCATTCATTCATTCATTCATTCATTCATTCATTCATCCATCCATTCATTCATTCATTCATTCATTCATTCATTCATTCATTCGTTCGTTCGTTCGTTCGTTCATTCATTCATTCATTCATTCATTCATTCATTCATTCATTCATGCATTCAGTCAGTCAGTCAGTCAGTCAGTCAGCAGTCAGTCAGTCAGTCAGTCAGTCAGTCAGTCAGTCAGTCAGTCAGTCAGTCAGTCAGTCAGTCAGTCAGTCAGTCAGTCAGTCAGTCAGAGCTAGTCAGTCATTCCATTTGTGAAATTGGTGTTTTATTTCACCAAGTTCCGCGTATTTTCTCACTTCAGATCTAATAAATGTATTGATTTGATTGTCCACGCTTATTTATGGTGTCCGGATAGGGCCATCTCGCCCTTTCGCAGTTTCGTTGTTTCGCACTTTCGTTGTTTCGCCCTTTGGTTGTTTCGCATCGAGCTTTCGCTGTTTCGCATCGCTCTTTCACCCTTTCGCAGTTTCGCTGTTTCGCAGTTTCGTTGTTTCGCATCGCCCTTTCGTTGTTTCGCATCGCTCTTTCGCAGTTTCGTTGTTTCGCAGTTTCGTTGTTTTGCATCGCACTTTCGTTGTTTCGCATTTATGTTGTTTCGCAGTCTCACACTTTCCATGTTTCTCACTTTCGCAGTTTCGCACTTTCGTTGTTTCGCACTTTCGTTGTTTCATACTTTCGCAGTTTCGTACTTTTGTTGTTTCGCTCTTTCGCTCATTCGTACTTTCGCAGTTTCGTTGTTTCGCACTTTTGCAGCCTCGCACTTTCGTTGTTTCGTACTTTCGCACTTTCGTTGTTTCGCTCTTTCGCACTTTCGCAATTTCGCACTTTCGTTGTCTCGCTCTTTCGTTGTGTTGTAGTCTCGCAGTTGCGTTGTTTCGTACTTTCGCACTTCCGCTGTTTCGCACTTTTGTTGTTTTGCACTTTCGCAGTTTCGTACTTTCGTTGTTTCGTACTTTCGCAGTTTCGCACTTTCGTTGTTTCGTACTTTCGCAGTTTCGTTGTTTCGTACTTTCGCTGTTTCGCACTTTCGTTGTTTCGCACTTTCGTAGTTTCGCACTTTCGTTGTTTCGTTGTTTCGCTCTTTCGCTATTTCGCACTTTCGCAATTTCGCACTCTCGTTGTCTCGCTCTTTCGTTGTGTCGTAATCTCGCAGTTGCGTTGTTTCGTACTTTCGCACTTTCGCTGTTTCGCTCTTTTGTTGTTTTGCACTTTCGCAGTTTCGTACTTTCGTTGTTTCGTACTCTCGCAGTTTCGCACTTTCGTTGTTTCGTACTTTCGCAGTTCCGTTTTTTCGTAATTTCCCTGTTTTGCACTTTCGTTGTTTCGCATTTTCGTAGTTTCGCACTTTCGTTGTTTCGCTCTTTCGCTATTTCGCACTTTCGCAATTTCGCACTTTCGTTGTCTCGCTCTTTCGTTGTGTCGTAATCTCGCTGTTGCGTTGTTTCGTACTTTCGCACTTTCGCTGTTTCGCTCTTTTGTTGTTTTGCACTTTCGCAGTTTCGTACTTTTGTTGTTTCGTACTTTCGCAGTGTCGCACTTTCGTTGTTTCGTACTTTCGCAGTTCCGTTGTTTCGTAATTTCCCTATTTCGCACTTTCGTTGTTTCGCACTTTCGTAGTTTCGCACTTTCGTTGTTTCGCTCTTTCGTTATTTCGTAGTCTCGCAGTTTCGTTGTTTCGTACTTTCGCCCTTCGCTGTTTCGCTCTTTTGTTGTTTCGCAGTTTCGTACTTTCGCTGTTTCGTACTTTCCCAGTTTTGCACTGTCGTTGTTTCGTGCTCTCGTTGTCTCGCAATTGATGGGCGAATTCATGCCGAGCGAAATTCAAAGATCCATAAGCTATAGCTTAAGTGTGAGAGCATCTTAAGGTATATTAAAAGCTCACGTCAGAAATAATGCAAAGCTAAGGCAGAACGCGTAACAACATTTACAATATAGGTAAAAATTCAGTTTTCACTGAGAAGTTAATCTTTCAGCCATTATTTTATGACCATGCACATTTTAGTGATTAGATGTTGAGTAAATAATTACCTAGCTCTTTATTTTTTCAATTTTTTCATTTTTTTTTTAAATGGCGAATACAAGCCTAAGGGACCGTTCACCAATTTCGTAATACTTAGAGGGGGGTTAAGTGATGAGTTACGGGATTTAGTCAAAATAGCGTTAAAAAGTGTTACGAAGAAGGTGGCAAAATCGTTACGTAATTGTTGAACGGCCCACAAACACTAGCAGGCAAACTATCGTAAGTACTATCGATATAAAGGGGCGCGGGCCCTAGTGTAGCGGTTAGCACCGCTGCCTTTCACGCCGATACCGGGTTCGCTCCCCGGTTCGTCCCCCTGTCTCGGGGGTTTGAAAACAAGAAAAATGCTTCTTCCCCATCCACTCGTATCTGGAGAGCAGTGTCATCTCATTCATCTCACCATCCTCGTGGACAATACCAGGCATTCTGTGACCGATATAAGCCGTCTGCGCCCCATTTAAGCCTGTCTCGGGGCAGGCGTGAGATTTGGGGCGTAGCGACGCCACAGCGTATGCTAATAATAATAACGTCTCGCTGGTGCAATCAACGTCTCTCTCTATTAAACGACAGACGTCATATAAAGAGTAACAGATACACAATATATGTTTTCCGCGACAAAACCAGACACCTGTGAACTGATTATCAGACATAGTCGTTACCAGGGGCTGTATTCTCGTTCAAGTGACTGTTACCCACATATGCTATTAAGCATTATTAGCCAAAAACATACAACATTGGCCCATAGCTGATTTAATATTGACCAACGTTGACGACGTTCAAATAACATTGAAGCAGCGTTGGACCAATGCACAACACACGTGATACAAAGAGGCGAGTGGAGCGGAAGGGGAGGAGGGGGGAAACAACGAAAGTCGAAACTGTGAAAGTGCAAAACAACGAAAGTGCGAAAGTGCGAAACAACGAAAGTGCGAAAGTACGAAACAACGAAACTGCGAGACTGCGAAACAACGAAAGTGCGAAACTGCGAAAGTACGAAACAACGAAAGTGCGAAACAACGCAAGTACGAAACAACGAAAGTGCGAAAGTGCGAAAGTGCGAAACAACGAAAGAACGAAATAACGAAGGTGCGAAACAGCGAAAGTGCGAAAGTACGAAACAACGAAACTGCGAGACTGCGAAACAACGAAAGAGCGAAACTGCGAAAGTACGAAACAGCGAAAATGCAAAACTGCGAAAGTGCGAAACAACGAAAGAGCGAAACAACGAAAGTGCGAAACAACGAAAGTGCGAAAGTACGAAACAACGAAAGTGCGAAAGTGCGAAACAACGAAAGAGCGAAACAGCGAAAATGCGAAAGTACGAAACAACGAAACTGCGAGACTGCGAAACAACGAAAGAGCGAAACAACGAAAGTGCGAAACAACAAAAGAGCGAAACAACGAAAGTGCGAAACAACGAAAGAGCGAAACAACGAAAGTGCAAAAGTACCAAAGAACGCAGCTGCGAGACTGCGAAACAACGAAAGTGCGAAACAACGAAAGAGCGAAAGTGCGAAACAACGAAAGTGCGAAACAACGAAAGAGCGAAAATGCGAAACAACGAAAGTACGAAACTGCGAAAGAGCGATGCGAAACAACGACGCTGGAAACAACGAAACAGCGAAACAGCGAAAGAGCGATGCGAAACAGCGAAAGAGCGAAGCGAAACAACGAAACTGCGAAACAACGACACTGCGAAACAACGAAAGGGCGATGCGAAGCTGCGAAAATGCGGCACTACGAAACAACGAATGGGCGAAACTGCGAAAGGGCGATGCGAAAGAGCGAGATTTTAAAGAAATTTTAATTTTTGAAACAGCGAAACAACGAAAGGGCGAGATGGCCCAATCCGGACCACGCTCGCCTGCAATTGAGATATAGATGGGGACACTTAGTGACCGGAGATTGAACCGGATCTGAGACCCAGAGTTTTAAAAAAGAAACAGCTTATGAAACGAATTTTCACCGAACCCGGATCGATGTTCTCATATATGAATTTAAAGCGTTTAATAGACATATTTTTGCAGTCAAAATATTCATTACACTAAAATATGACCGATACCCAACCTATACCACCCTCATAGTCCCGCTTTTTTCCAAGAATAATTACTTTATTCCCTACTTGACTGAGACATCACAGCCGTTCCCAGCTGACACACTTGGAAATGCATGCTCCGCACACGCGATTAATTTTTCTTCTCATCGGTCAAATTTCCATTTTTAAAAAAGACTACCAAAATTACAATTCAACCTGTAAGATGCATAAAAACAAATATTAGGGACATTTACCAAGTTTAAGATTACTAATGAATTTAAGTTTCAAAGGTAGGGTATTTAAAAAAATAAGGTCACCAACTGACCAAGACCACTCACTGAGTGAGTCCAAGTCCAACTCCAAGATTTGTCACGTGAAAATATTTTGACAATTTGGTTTTGGAATCATGTTTTAAGAAATGTAAGAAGACCATCAACAGATCAAACAACAAGGTTTAACTATGGATTGGTATGTATTATTTGATTTCATTAATACCTTTTAAAGTAGTCTAATTAGATCTAACCAGGCCTGCTTCCACCGTCGCCGGCGTCGGCCAGACTGTCACTGTAAATGTAATCACTTCGATTATCGCTCAGGCCCCTCGAGGCCTAATCTTAATGTCATCATCATGACATGGTCATGCCAGTGGCGGATCCAGCATAGGGCGTACCCGGCGTACGCCCCCCCTTTATTGGTGAAAATATTGAATTTTCATGCATTTTTTTAATGAAGTGAAGCTAACATTAACACCCCTTTTTTGAAGTTTTTCAGCCAAGATGTGGCTTTACGCCCCCTCCTCTTGCACATTCTGGATCCGCCACTGCATGCCTCATGTCACGATGGGCCTACCCTCACAACACAAGTTAGAGTGCCTAATAATAATTGCCACTCTCAGGCAGACTCAGCCTCGGGTAATACTAGGCCTATAGGCCCTACTCGCCGTCAAATTAAAAATGATCAACCAGGATCGCATGATTTTCGGCGATTTCTCCAAAGATTTTAATCGATTTTTCTTTGAAATTTTGCAGAGGCCATTTTCTATTAAAATCCTAACAGGGGTAAAAAATTCGCAAAATAATATTTAATATTTTAAAAGTTAGACCATTTGCCATGTAATAAAATTCTAAAATTATTTTAATGGGTTTAAAGAGGAACGTTATAATTTAAATTCATTACATGTCAAATGGTCTAACTTTTGAAATACGCTATATAAGTTTACGAAGTTTTCAGGGCGGTTAGAATTTGAATAGAAAATGGCCTTTGTAAAATTTGAAGAAAATCGGTTCACAATTGACGGGGAAATCGCCGAAAATCATGCGATCCTGGTTGATTTGACGGCGTGTATAATAATCATCACAATCATCACTGACACTGACAGTCAGTGACTCTGTCACTGACGCTGACAGCACCAATCACCATCACTGACAGTGACACTAGCATCAGTCAGCACTGACACAGTCACCAGTCACAGTGACACTGTCAGTGTCATCAGTGACTCAGTCGCATCACAATCTGAATCACTGAAACTGACAGACTTAAGTCAAGAGTATGCCTACCACTGGACTACCAGGCGCGGATCCAGGTTTAAATGAAAGGAGGGGTTGCGGGTGGTCTGGGGGCCCTCCCCCAGAAAATTTCGAATTTGTAGATGCTCACAGGCACATCATGGGCCAGCAAGAGGGGGGGTTGCAACCGCTACCCATCTCCCCCCCACCCCCTCGTAGATCTGTCTGAGACAGTGACTGTGAGACTGAGACAGTGAGAGTCATTCCCA
Organism: Flabesymbios commensalis; assembly: GCA_964017125.1. Taxonomy (NCBI): domain Eukaryota; kingdom Metazoa; phylum Annelida; class Polychaeta; order Terebellida; family Flabelligeridae; genus Flabesymbios; species Flabesymbios commensalis. Next base: position 41,338,233 of record OZ024908.1, on the reverse strand, counting down.
CTCACTGACAGTGACAGTGTCCTAGTCCTAGGCCTACCCAGATTCTGATACTCTTTCAGTCAGTCAGTGTCAGTGATTAGATTCGGCCGACCTGCTACTCAGTGCTAATACTGCTGTCCTGCTGGTCAAGTGCTAGCTTATTCTATAGTCTGTCCGACGGTGGAGGATGGTCCAAAATGAAAGTTAGCTTTTCAGTATCCAGTCATTCAATATTTAAAGGTTAAATTCTCAAGCGAATTTCATGAAAAATAGTAAACCCTAGCCTGGTCTAGGCCTATTATTTTCTAGTCATTTGGCATCGATCCTGAAAATTTTATAACAAAATATTGTATATTTTAAAAGTTTGACCATTTGACACTAACTGCCCGAAGGCGAGAACATTTTTGGGATACTTGCCCCCCAAGTTTATCACTTGCCCGACTTGCCATTGACATGCTAATGTCTGTTGTGACAGTCGCTCAAATTTAAAATGGTGAAAATTGAAGCTATTGCCCAGGGGGCCACTGTCTGAATTTTTTTACTTGCCACCATAAAGTCGGTTGCCCCGGGGAAACGGCAACGGTTAAGTGTCGAGACCTACCGTCTACAGTCTGTGGGAGTAGATAAAGGCGCTATTCGAAATTTGAGAGTGAAATTTTTTTGGGTCATTTTTTCATCTTCCCTCAACAATGACAACATCGCTGGAAGTTTTGTGGAATTTTGTTGTACACACAGACTATTTGTAAGTTGGACCATTTGGCAACATCCCTGAAAATTTTGCGAACTTCCCATAGACAGAGTATTTCAAAAGTCAGACCATTTGACATACAGGTACATAACAGTAATACAATTTGGAGAGTAAACCGGAATGAAGTTTAAAAATGTTTTTTTTTAAATTTTATAGAGGGGCCTTATAATTAATAAATTTGCTAACTAGTCTACAAAGTCTACATGTCAAATGGTCTGTCTTTTAAAATATTTTTTACAAAATTTTCAGGATAGATGCCTACATGGCCCAAATTTCATGAGTATTGACAGAGTAAATACCGAAAAGCTCGGTTGGACTGTCAGGATAGAATTGAATTCAATGACTGCAAGGACTCTCGTCTAGATACTGAATGTGATCCAAAATCTATGGTCTTGTAATTCGTGAATATTTTAGGCTTCAAGGTCGGGTCTGTATAATTTACCAGGCATTAGAACAGGTGTGGCCAAGTTATATACTTCTCCAGCCAAACCACTATTTAATGTAATTATATTTAAAATGTGTGAAATAGCCTAGCTAGGTCTAATATTAGGCCTACAGAATATATGATATGGCATATTGCATCTACATGATATAGTTAGAGGTCTACATATCCCTGAATATAAATTGTACTTGAACTACTTGATAAATCAGCTTTGATTATGTTTTTCAATTGTGACAGAAATCTTAAAAGAGTGGAAAATACACCTACATAAATTTAAAAGTTGACCTGCTAAACTGTTTTTTCATGGATCCTTATATATATATGTGTACATTTGGGCAATCAATGCACCTAGCAGAATAAGTTTAAAATGACTGGCTCAGGCTAAAATCTTTAAAAAATCAGTGCTTTTAGTTTGACTTTATATTAACATGATCGCCATATGATGTAAACATGTCAGTCCACAGACTAGAAAGGCAATTTTTTTAAATTTTTTGTGCTGCGAATTTACCAGTTAGGCTAGATAAAGAGACGAAATTTCTGATTTCTTATTTTGGACAGCCATGTCAAAAATGAGAAATACGGGAATTACGTCTCCATATATCTAGTCTAACTGGTAAATGCGCAGCACAAAAAATAAAAAACTTTTGCAGTTCTAGTCTATGGACATGTTTACATTATATGGTCATATTAATAAGCCAAAATAAAATCACCGATTTTTTAATGATTTTAGTCTGAGCCAGTTCCTTAAACTGCTTTATTTCATCAGCTAAACTTTATAATTGCAATACTTTTGTCCTTTAACAGTTTAATACTACCTATTTGAACTGTGTCACTACCACCTCCACCCACCAACCGCTTATTAGGCTTATTCAGATCTGTGGCGGTGATAGCCTGCCTGTGTCTGCCTGCCGCCTGTTAAGCTAGCTGTGCCACTAAATGGGATTGAGAATATTGCCTCCTTGATAGGAGCCTTGTATTACATTTTTTTTATTGTTCCAATAAAAAAATAGAGATGTTTAAACCAACAGAATAAGAATAGCCCCATCCCAGTTTATAATACTGTAGATCTGGTAATTTTTGCAAGGTTTTAATTTTCGCGAATTTCAAAAGGAGGACAAATTCACGAATATAGGAGTCCCGCGAAATTAATAAATATTATAATAGCTCTACCTATCATCGAAATAAAAATTTGCGAATTCTAGACTTCGTGTAAAATCACAAATTAGCGAAAATCTGAACACGCAAAAATTACGAGATCTACAGTAATGTTAAGTTAACCATTTCACCACCGATTTTTTTTTCTACCTTCATGCAATAGCATTTACCTCAAATAAATGTCAAACAAATGTGTTAAAATATTTCATGGATTATATTTTAATTTTTATAATGGAGGAATCATTACTTCATTACAAAACTTTACACACATTTTACACAACTTTACACACATAATCGATATTTGCATGTGTCATAAATTATGTAATGCAAGTAAAATCTATTATTATGCTGATACCACTGTGTTAGCCAGCGACCCATTTTTTGGATGGGTATCAAGACAGGAAAATTGTCCAAACTACACTGTAAAGAAAGAAAATGCACCTGTAGCCAGTTAGGTGCATTTTCTTCCTTTACATAATATGCAATATGTAATTGGAAAAAAGGGCAGTTGTCAAATCCTAGCTAAGACAGTGGCTCATGCTACCCATATATGATTATCAGTAGTGGATCCATATACTAGGTGGTAAAGGGGTACTGAACCTCATTTTCAAAAGGAATTTTCTAAAAATCTATCGAAAATCATTTATTGACAACCAAAATTTCCTTGAGAGGAATCTCAAACTCAGTATATCAGACACAAAAGGAACAAGGCCAACTAAATTCACATTGTGCCCCATTAAAAAAAATCCAGGTTAACATCCCTACTTAATATTAATATTTTTGCTTAACTTTTTATTATTTATTTGTCTAAATTCTAATTAAAAAAGTGCACAGGTGTATAATCTGTATTCTGTATAACTAATTTCCTCTCATTTGATACTGAGAATTGTATATTACAAAGTAAATGATAACTATTAACTAGATTAGATCTGAAGTAATTCACCACTTGCACTAACTTAGAAATTGTGCATATTATGTACATTGTAATATTATAATCTCAAATAATTCAACCCTTGCACTGACATATAAATTGTCAATTTTCTAAATGTATTCAAAATTGTGCTTCCAACATTATGAAGTTCAGAACTGTTATTTTTCTCAGTAATTATAATTATAGAAAATTTCATGTTAATGAAAAATGAGTAACATTTGGGGTGTTTTACTGCATTTATTTTTAGACAAATTCAATTCAATGATAGTTTTTGTTTCTATTTCAGATGTAAACTAGGCAGTGAGATAAAGGCAGAAAATCTGGTCTGTGCTACATTGTTGTATGAGGTTTCACAGTTATATTAACATGCTTAACATTATGGTAAGTAAAATCGATTAACACTTCCACTGCTAATCAGCACTTCAGTTGATTTTAATCTTTTTTATTTAATAGCAGGTTAGAGCAGTTATTGGAAATGAAATGAGTGTGCATCAAATTAGCTATATATGATTAATTTCCTTCAAAGTGGATGAAAAGTTGAATAACAGTTGGTAAATTATCTTATTATTTCTATGTTTTCATCTTTTAGGCATAACATTGAATAATAACTCCCAAAAATTTCAGTGTGGGAAAGACAGGTACAACATATTGACTAAAATTTGTTGCTATCATTTCAAATGAAAGAAAAAATACTTCTATATTTAAACAATGAAATATATATATTTGCAGACATGATGTTTCTTCATGCAACAAGTTCAATGGAAAGAAGTGACCATGGTGAACTGCTCATTGGAAAAAAACATGTGCATCACAAGATTGCTACAACAGTCATATTCAACCTGTTATCTCTCTCACCTTACACTTCACCACAATGAAATTTTTAATTGGCATATCAACCAGTGTTTTGTAGTAGAATCTGTCGCAATGCACATTTTCAAATGAGATATTAAATAGCACCTATTTTTCACATTTCACATGTTTGACCCACATCTTGTATATTTTGAATTCCGGTAATATTCTTTTGATCAATTGTAGTAGTATATTACATCACAATCATAATGAGGATGTACATGTATGTATTAAAATTGAAACTACAAGTAGAAGCTTAGGTTAATGTTCATGAATTATTTTGCTTGGTATGATCATATACAAATTTGGTAGTAGGCCTCCAGGCAATGAATGTACATGTAATGATCAATTTAATAATGAATTGTCAAACAATGATTTTTTAATCTTTTCAGCTAATTAACTTGGTTTTGAGGGACCCCATGGTAATTTGGAGTGTCAAATAATGTTTAGACAATTTGCAGTGATATAATTAGGCAATTCTGACTCAAAATGTGATATCTTACACTAAATTGAAAGGCATGTGAAAGTTAGGAATATTTGAATTGCGATTATTTATGAGAAATATGGTGGAAGTAAAAATGTAATGCTTCTTCAAACTGTCTACATTGTGTCATGCATTCCTATATAGTGATGTTATTTCATCTGTCATTTTCTAATGGAAACAGTTGTAAATGACAATGTTGAGTAGTAATTGGATATCATGTATTGATCTGTAAACATGTTAAATCTATGCCACTTTTAACATCTTTGCTAAGGGGTACCAATTAAAAATTAGCCCTTTAATAGGTTAATACACATCATACATGAAAAAGTACATCATATTCAGATATTAGGTATTAAAATTTCTATTGAAAATATGTATGCATGTATTCAGCTGATAAGAAAAGGTATGTTTAGATAATAACAAAAGGTAGTTGATTGATACAACCTATATAAATTAATGGCATAAAGTGATAAACAAAGTGGGTGAGAATGAGCACACATGTAATCAAGTTATGACAATATAAAAAATTACAACTCCTTAGTTACCGGTATATATAAAGGTTAAAATTGTGATTCAACCATTGTCCTATGCATTTATGTAAATTCCAGCTTCAAATCATATATCCATAATATTTATTAAATATTGATCAAAAATAGATATTTAACTAATTTAGCTTAATTCATAGAATGATTATTAATGCCAGTTTTTTTATCCCCTGCCCGTAGGGGAAGAGGGATTTTAGTTGCGCCAGGATTCTGTCCGGCGTCAGGTTTTCTTGTTGGCGCAAAAAATCAAAACCTACCAGTTAATTTTTTTTTTAATTTTAACATGACATTCTTAGCAACATGGGGATGTGCAAGTGATTTTTTAAGATGCTACCAGAATTCAATATCGCCACCAGAAGTCAACTCTAAAATTTTTTGTGAGCGCAAAAACTTTTAAAACTTAACGTCTGAAATTATTCGAATTTTACTATCACATTCCCCACCATATGGAGATGTGCAGGTGACTTTTTTAAGGTTTCACTGAAATTCAAAATGCCCGCCACGGTTCAACTTGAATTTTTTGGTGGTCGCTGAAACTTAAAAAAATATTTTGGCCAGTTTTTTTTTAATTTTAAAACACATTCCCAGCAACATGTGGATGTGCAAGTGATTTTTGAAAAATGCTACCCAAATTCAACATGGCCGCCAGAAGTCAACTCCAAAATTTTTTGTGGGCGCAAAAACTTTAAAACTGAACGTCTGAAATTATTCAAATTTTACAATCACACTCCCCACAATATGGAGATGTGCAGTTGATTTTTTCAAGGTTTTACCGAAATTCAAAATAGCCGCCACGGATCAATTTCAATTTTTTTGAGATCGCAAAAATTAATAAACTTAGGTCGTATATTACTTAATTTTTACTATCACATTCCCCGCGATATGGAGATGTGCATGTGATTTTTCAAGGTTTTACCGAAATTTAAAATGGCCGCCATGTATGATAGCCTCTACAATTGAGTTATAATTCATCTGGTGTAGTGTATTTATTAATGGTGAATGCTCTGGTTGCATATAAAAACAACAATTACAATACACATTGTACATGTTGTAGGCCTGCTTAATATTATCATTATATATTAGTATTTAAGTTTTTTGTGCAGTTCAGTGTGTGTTTTCCATTCCTTAATTGTGTATAGGGCATACACTACATGCAATATCTTTCAACAAATGTAATATTATAATGAGAGGAATATCCGAACTGAAAAATAGGGTAACAAATGTGGATGAAAACTAATGTTAAGAATTCTAGAAATGTAAATTAAGTCTGAAGTTTTCTACTCTCACATTCTAGAAATAATATGCTTGATAATTAGCAAGGGATATTACTGTGTATTTTTTTTTTAAATTAGCAATATATTGCAATAATTTGTTGCTGACCAAATTTATTTGTCACAGAAAAAAATATTGCTGGGACAGATGAGAAATTATTCCAGATAGGCCTACTTAAAAAATGTATAATATATATGTACTGATAATGAGTGTGAAATAAAATTGAAACATTTTGTTTATTCCTGTTCAATCAATCTAATTTTAAAATACTTATAGTCAATAGCAAGGTTGACCTCCTGCTTAAAAATCAGTGAATGTTTCCTAGGTTGGAGTCACATCCAGACCTAAATTGTAAGTCAACAGGATTTGTTTTTAAATTTTTTCGGGGACAAACAAATTTTCGGAGAACTTATTCCGCAACTTCAGACATATTTAATAACCCCCCACAACAGACGGCTATTGTGATCCTTTTGTCATAGGCTCCCATATAGTGATCTTGAAAGTGACAGTTTTTTCGCCCGATCCAGGTAGGATATTCGTTTTTTCGCAAAATGTTTTTAATAGTCCCCTATATTAATAAATGCACCATTTTGAGCGATCAATTTACCAAATAGGTCCAGGCCCTATGCTTTCTGTTGGTTTTTCACATATTTTTTGTAATATTGATAGACAAAATTGGTGTTTGCATGGGTAGAGGTTAGCAGTGGTGGATCCAAGGGGAGAAGGGCACCCTATGTTTTGCCAAACTTATAAGCCTCCCTTAAAAAATGCAGGGCAAACCCCTGTGGCGCTCCCTTCTCTTCAGATAACGGATCACCGCAATTCAGGCCTAGATCATAAATTCGTTGGCCTCTTTTTTGATTATATTTTTTACAATTTTTTTTTTTAATACGCTAACGTGCGGATGGGGTGGTGTGAGACCTTATATTTTCTGTACCAGTGTACTGTAGGCCTAGACTACACTTTAATCAGCAAATTCCACCCTCCACAAAGGTTCACAAAGTGTTAGGCCTATGCGTAGTGGAGGGCGATATTCTTGTAACAGTAGCAAGTATAGCCTCCAAACACAGCCACTAGTAACATCTATATAATTGAGGGTGCACATGGGTTAAAAAACGAACGGCGAATCGCCTGTTCTTAGGGTCCGCACATCGAGGATTTCAGCTGTTAAATAGTGTAAAAACTGAATCTTAAAATTTATATATATTTTTATCTATATTTATATCATTTTTCCCTTATAAAAAGCGAATAGCTGGGTAAAAAGTGAGCTGGGAATAATCCATAATTTCCAGGACCCATGTGCACCCTCGTAATTATGCAGGCCTATAATATGCATGATTTAGGCTACAGGCTATCAGTGATTAAGCCTACCAGTGGGCTAATACGATTGTTCAGAGAGTAGCTAGGCCTAAAGACTGGCTAGGCCTAACGTTACAGGCTGGCCTAGATGTGGGCTCCGAAAATATGCATAGAATGGCAATTGACTGTTCTGTCAACTGTCTGCATCCTGGGTGTGTGTGTGTGAGGGGGGGGGGGGGGGGTCTGCAAGACCTCCTGCATTTGTATAGGCCTACCCAAAAATGTATTGAAGCCTACCGGCGTATGTATAGGTCTAGCTTATAGGCCTAGTCATACACACTAAATTGGCATATTATAGCACCTAGACTATAGGATAGGTCTAGCTAGTAGCGGTAGCCGAAGTCAGTGGGGCGAATCAAGCTAGTAGCGGTAGCCGACGTCAGTGGGGCGAATCAACTGGGCCACGGCCTGCAGCTGCGTCTCAGCTTATTGTGTGGAAAATTCATTAAAAATTTACATGTAAATCAGCGAAATTCATTCACCCCTGCTAATGTGAAAGTAGGAAAAGTGCACTGGATGTAGCCCCAGTGGCTGAAACAGGTTTCACGGCTACACTAGATGCATCTCGAGCGATTCCAAAATTCCCCCGTGGGCCAAAAAAATTTGAATACAGAGCACCCTCTTAGTTCACTTATTTGTGTATTCTGCAAAGTCAAATCGCCTACATAATTTGTTATAAGTGGTCGTAAACGAGGATACAAATGGCTACTGTAAATTGTGACAGCATGTGCTGACAAGGATCAGCAAAAATTGTATAATTTTTTTGTCTGAAACCGGTGGTCGTAGCCAATCCAAAGGGGTTGAACCCAATATTCTAAGCCACATAAAAATGTAATTGGTTCAGTGAAACATTTGTGTCCAAAAAAATGAGCCAACACCGAAAACATGCTATTTTAAATTTGGTGAGGCATCCGACCTGCGTGTCAGTGATAGGGCCTACATTTATTCATTTTGAAAGTCGAGCTTTATATGCGATATAGTTCATAGTATTCGGGCAGAACAATTTAAAAATGCCTATCTTCATACCTAAACTAGCAAAATCGTTCAGCACTAGGTTAAAATAAATGAAAACAATAACTGAAAAGTAACGAAAACAACAATAATGACGGGATTTCCCGCGATATTTTAACACTCCTGGGAGTGCCAGACAGTAGACCTACAAAACAAACCTCGAAAATGATCACAGACAGCGCACTGACAGTTTAGGGTGGTGATACCACAATATCAGGGGCGTTTTTGACCTATTCACAGCAATAGTGAAGTTCAGCTCCCTCTGGCTTCCTCCTCGGAAATTAACATGGGGGCCGAGGTCGGGGTATGCCTACTCTAACCCCAGCGTGACAGTACACTGGCAAGCCTCGTGCGGACCGAGGGGTGAATTCTTAGCTAGGCCTACTCACAGTGTGGTTGTCTAGCTTGTTACTTAGTGATCTGATTGTTTGTAGCTCTTGGTCTCGTGGCTAGGTTTCAAAGCAATTGACACTTGTCGTAAGGCCCGGGCAGACCGGTTATAGGGCTCGCTAACTCAACAAACAAACAAACATAACTTGACCAATGAGAGGGTGACTTGATCGCGTGTGCGGAGCATGCATGTTCAAGTGTGTCATCTGAGAACGGCTATGATGTCTCAGTGGAGTTGGGAATAAAGTCATTATTCTTCGAAAAAAACGGGACTATGAGGATGGTTTAGGTTAGGTTTTGGTCATATTTTTGTGTATTATGTATTTTGACTGCAAAAACGGGGCATTAAACGATTTAAATTCACAGTTCTGAGCATCTATCCCGGCTGCGTTTCATAAGCTTATTATTTTCCTGACTGCATGAAACTTCTGGCTGAACTCCCAGCATGCCCGGTCGCTATAAACACAAACACCATCTCAATTGCATGCGAGCGTGATCCGGACACCATACTTATTTGCTCGTTTGGGTAAATAAGAATTTGTTTCACTGTGCGCCCCGTCACACTAAGTTTTCTCTTACTTGAAATCGAATAAATAGAAGTGTAGAATCATCGCAATTGAGTTTTATATATGGCTGTGTATTCATAGATCTATTGACCATCTGATCACAGTCGTATATATTTCATTCACTTGAGATCAAAATAGAGTTTTGTATATCACTGTGTATTCGTAGATTTATTATTATCAGTGCGCATTAAAAAAATATATAAATACAATAAGAAATGCTGGTTAACAAAATAATATAGACGTTTGAGAGTTTATTTTGAAAAGAGTGTTGTGTCTTTTCCGCCTGACTCTTCGGTGCCGTGTGATGGGTCTGTTTTTGTCCGCTGTGTATGTCCTGCCGTTAACAGCGTGTGATCATGCATGGAAGGGATACTACATGTATATACATGTATATTACAATCGTAAAGCGGGGTGGTGTATACCAGTCTGCATGAAGCAATCCGTGTAAAAGTAAGCAGTTACTGCCCTCTGGCTTTGCAATCTGATCTCTATCATACGGTTTTTGAAAATGACATATTTACATGGGGATATGCGTTATCTGCAATATAATGTGAAATGAATCGTAGAGTACTCTCGTCAATAATACTATGGGGGCATGACATATAACCACTACGTCTCAGGGTGCAATGATTTGTTAATACGTGTGAGTAACAGCACTGGTAGATTAATCTTCGTAACTGTACATTTTCTCTATAGTGGTGTTGTACATTTTAAAAACAATTGGTCTCCTCAGCTTCATAGTGGGACCTGTGTAATAGAGAATATTAAGTACAGCATACATATTGTTCAATCAAACATATCGATAAGCGATTTTGCATAAAAGTGTCATAGGATTTGTTTCAAATAACATAACAGATAAGTTATGAATATGGAGATGACAGTAACTGTTTTCTTATAGTACGAATATCCCACTAGGAACTAGGAACTATAGTAACCAAAATTACTGACCTAATTTCTAATGTTTTCTAATTTTCTAATTGTCTAATTTCTAATTTTAAAAGTTTTGAGTGTTTGCGCCCATACATAAGAAGTTGATTCGTGACGGTCATTTCCAACTTCTGACTTTCTGACTTTTAGGTTTTTGAGATTTGCGCACCCGAACAATTTTGACGATGAACTGTGGCGGCAATTTTCAATTTCAGTAAAACCTTGAAAAAACAGCACCTCACATCTCCATATCATGGGAAATGTGATTGTGAAATTTGAGTTATTGCGCCCACTAAAATGAAGGAGTTGACCTCTGGCGGCTATTTCGAATTTTAGTAGCATCGTTAGAAAATCACTTGCACATCCCCATGTTGTTAAGAATGTGGTATTAACATTTCAAAAAAATGATCAGTATTTGTTAAGTTTTTGCGCCCACAAGAAAACGTGACGCCGGACGCTGGATTGAATCCTGGCGCTCGAGTAAAATCACCCTTTCCCTACGGGCGGGGGATAAAAATGAAGAGATGCATCCAAATTACTTTCCATGCCGAGCACTAAATTGGAAAGAGTGATAAAGACATTGTTTGTCAGCAATGTAAATGTTAGTAGCATGCACTCGACACAAGCCATTGTTTCAAAGTTTTAATCAAGGTCAATGAAGTGATCAGCATAATTGAACCAATGGTGTTTTATTGTTGTTAAAGCTCGTGTTTGGTGGGATTGGTCAGCATTAAAGCGACCTCAATAATTATGGTAAAAAACCAACGTACCAAGATGCATACCAAAATCAGTATAGCTTTCTAACAAACAGATCATCTTCACAGTTTGACATTCTGCTTGACATAGCTACATTTACTACTGACCTAATTCTCCTCCTGGAATGGAGAAGTCTCTGGGTAATATGGTCCACTTTTGTATCCTGGCTGCTCTAGAGATGGCGTGCTCGTTAGCTCTCTCTATTCCAGCCTGGATCGCCTTGGACAGGTTTTCATCATCTCCTTTCAGGATGTCTGATACAGTAGTTACTGAGCTACCGTGAGACTTACACCAATCAAGAGCTTCTGGTGTCAGCGTATCCTCAGGAACAGTTGTGACCGGATCAACATCCGTCTGAAAAGGACATTTTTTATGTTTACCCGGGTACGTTGAGCATTCTATTTGCCGTACACGTATTTTGCTGAAGATTCATTGTTTTGTACACTTGTCTCTGCTGAGCTTAGACTAAAAAGTATAGTGAGCAATACTGCCTCAATCAGTATAAGAATGCGAGACATGAATTAAAATACGGATTGTCAAATTAGGTGAGTCTTTTTGTTTTGAGTGGTTTTATTTGCTGCATACATCGACTTACTTAAAGACTTACTCCGTGTGCGCTAATGAAAATCAAGGAACAGTACTTTCACTTTGACAGCGAGATCCAATCCAGCAAACAAGAGATATTAAACGAACATTCGACCAACGTCATTTGCGGTGGACTAACATTGACCAGTAATGGGTCAACGTATTTTGCTCGCTGGCAAGTCCATGTTGTCTGATGTCTTACTCTCGGTCATGCCCAGAGCTTCTATCAGATGAATGAAGTAAAAGTTATTATTCCAGCTCTACTTATTTCTGCGATATATTATCTACCTTAAATGCTAGGAGTATTGTGAGATACTTTCTTTTATCTCCTATGGCCATACAGTTGTTGATAGCAGGTAACTCTTTTAACAGCATCCTCAATTCTGACAGGAACTATATTTTCTCCCCAACCCCCCCCCCCCCCTCCCAGCGGTGATCAATATTTCTAGTGGAAAACACAATCAAATGATAAAATAAGAAGTAACATGATAACAGTCGTAAACATAAATATAAGAACACTCTTAGATTTATTTAGCTGCTGTTTTCACCGAAAAAAACGTTTTTTTATATCTATACTGCTCCCGTAAATAGCAATAGGGCTAATTTTCCCGTTAAAAGTCAATTCATTAAAAAAATTATTGTGGAGGCACAGTTCCAAAGAAGACAACAATTGTAGTTTTTTATTGCAAAAAGAAAACACGTTTTGTACCAAATTTAAGATTATTACATCGTTTGAACAGCACACATATATTACACTCCACGTATCGTTTTCTCGTGGCTAAAGGGTCCTACATACCACTGATTAGAGTGGCATATATAACGATTGTTCCGTGAATGCATGAATGGATAAATGAATGAATGAGGTTCTCCATTGTGGCACGCTACCTCTCGGTCACAGAGGCTCCACATACTACTGAATATTTACGAGTAGGCGGGAAAGAAACAGTTAGTTTCTTTTAAACTTGAATGCCAGAGCGGGAACGAGCTCAAGATCTCCGACGTTCCGAGCAGGCAGCCCTAAGCACATCACCACCCCACCCCCCCTCCCCAACATTGTACAAAATGTTATACAAATGTTTTGTGTTTGCTGGGAATGTCTTGCGTTTACTAGGTGTACCTTTAATTCTTCCTGTGATGTACATGAACCCCTCTTCGTCATACTTCCCTATATCTCCACTGTGTAGCCAGCCACTTTCGTCCAAAGCCTCTGTTGTCTTTTCGTCGTTGTTCAAGTACCCCATGAATATGTGACGACCCTTCATGCAAATCTAAAAATGCAATGTATCACAGACTGCTAAAGTGAATCCATCTTAGAAAGAAGACTAAAAGACCCACATTACATCTATACACACATGATAAACTGTGCATTGTGATGCGATAGTTATGTATTAATTAATTCTACTTATCCAAAGATATTGTAATACTGGTTTCAGTGCTGCAACTTACCTCTCCATTACCGTCCGGATCAGGGTCATCTATCATTGTCTTTAAAACATCCAGTCGGATCGCTATATATCCCAGTTTAACTTCCCATGGAAACGAGAATGTATGTGGACCTGGATAAAACCATCAATCCTATGCAGACGTAAACATTATCACTGAGACCAATTATGTAAAAGTAACCTGATAATACAATCTGTATCGTTCCACGCAAAGTGAAAGTAAAAGTGAGACACAAAACACTTCTAGCTAGGATTATAAAAACACATCAAGTCAAAAATATCCGACGCGATCCACAACTTCAAATGGGTGAAAGTTCCAATTCAATAATAACATAGGTATTCAAATGAAGCAGATAGAGCATACTAGGATAATTATGCTGCAACTGATCAACACTAACTAGCAAGTCAAAGTAAAAGTGAGACACAAAACATTTCTAGCTAGGATAATAAAAAGAGATCAAGGCAAAAATATCTGACGCGATCCACAACTTCAAGGGGGTCAATTCCAATTCAATAATAACATAGGTATTCAAATGACACCACATCCGGTATTCTCATATAGAGTGATTGACCTCGATCTGGATCAGTTGATGACCTCACCTGAACTCTCACTCATGCCATACACCTCACACAGCACGATGTCTAGACTCATGAAGTACTCCAGTGTGGTCATGGTAATGGGTGCAGCTACAGAAAGACACATCTTACAGCGGTCCAGTCCTAGGCGAGTTTTGACATTGCTGAACACCAGCATGTTGGCTAACGTCCAACCAAATCCCCATGGCTCTCCTTTTCTGGACATAAGATGCACGTCATATTAGAAGTAGCTCTCCTAGAAGCCTCTCAAATGAGTGACACATAAAACACCTTAGACGATAGTGGCCTATATTTCTTTGTGTGTATTACTATACATCGCTGAAAATACTCTACAGCGACACATAGGCAACAGTTACTATCTTTAAAATTAGTCTAAAATAGACGCAACAAATAGACGCAACAAATTTTAAAGTAAATTAAATTAATTACAGACGTATTAAATTTCAATTGTAGAAAAGTAATAAAGTAAAGTGGAGAATTAGCTGACAATTTATACAAATATATTTATCAAACTTTTAAATATTTGAAAAAATTGCAAACAATTGAGTAAAAAACGAGGGTAATATAATATCACCATGATTAAAGCAGCTCCTTGGGATGACATCAATTTTCGTTTTTATTTTTGTAATGTAGTAGTATATCGAACAGATCATGATTTGATTTTTTTCAGAATGTAGATTTAAAAAAATATTTTTTATCCACATTTTTATGAACCCTACGATAACCCAAACAAACTTTTTGTATACATAAACACCTACTAAAGGATGTTTCAATGTTCCTACAGCATTGGGCCACATGTTGGTGCCGTCAGACAAGCATTGAACAGATAATCAGTGCTGCGGGGGAACCCCCCTGATCATCCCTTTTCCAGAGCACTTAAGGGCGGCAGCTATTGATGTAACTATGTGGTTACTTTGATCATGCCGTCCGTATTTGCGGTCGTGGTGTGGTATGCTGTAAACATGACAGTATAAGTCTTGGAAATAGAGCTTGTTTCGTCTTTTTCAGTGCTTTAACATTTTTTTTTTACATTTTTGTATTTTATCTAAGATCAGTAGGTTATATAGTTTCATATAAATTAAATTTTCGAAATTGACAAAATTGAAAATTCTCATCCCAAGGAGCAGCTTTAACGTACACTAGTCAAAATGTAATATGCTGTCAAACAAAGCCAACTGGATTACTTTCTTCTCATTAAACAGTTACTGACTTATGTATGGCTTGAATCATAACTATGTCAAATTAGCCAGTAAATTCCAAGAATATTAATTTTACCCGCTTAGTTTGGCCTGATTATCTCGGAGACCCACATATTTTGCCCAATTGACAATTGTGCTCTTGAAACTACTTGCTTCACCACCAGCTGCTACCATCTTCTCTTGAATCTTCTCTCACACTCGCGGTACGCCCCAGAACAAAGTTGGCCTGGCCTCAGTCAGTGTTGTCAGTAGAGCGCCCTGTCCATAGGAATTATCGTATTATGGGAAATTGATCATCATGTACAATTAACAATCATTTACATGTTTACGCTGGAAGCTCTTTAATTTCAAATTGTGGCGTTCTGGCCAAAATAACTGGTACTCAACAAATAATTTCATGAAATAAATTTGCTATGAAGAATAAAAGTTACTTTACAGAATATACTGAGTTAAAAAAACTAAAACTTCCAACTTCAAGGCGGAAGAACACACAGATGAAAAACGAAGTGATCATATAACTCTCTCACATAATCTAGGCCTGAATGTACTGAGCTAGTTAGTGCTTCTAATAGCTTATTGAAAGTATAACACAGCGGATTTACCTTGAGTGCATCTGGCTGGGCGAAATGGATGGTCACCGCTGAGATAATGCACATATAGAGGTATATCTGACCGGCTATATGACTGAGTGGCAAATAGCTGAAAATGTGCTCAGCTTCATATTCTGTACGGAAGGCCCTGCTGATCTTCTGGCACATCCACATTATCTGTTTTTTTTTAAATAAAAGCTGAGTTTTCAGAACACGAGTCCCTTATTGGTGGTAATTCTAGATGTATTGTCTGTCTATGATGAACCTCCTAATGTTTTGAATTATTTCTGGGACGGGTAAGCTACATGGTCATTAAATTGTTAACGAAACGCATCTTTATTTGATGAAGAAGTGAAAGAGAGCTGGTGGGAACAGTACAGGGGAATTACAACAGAGTGATACTGAGTGTAGCAACGTGTGGTACCCGGCCGTAGGGCATACACCTCACATTGCAGAAGCCGATTAATGGCTGAAGGAACCCTGCATCGCACGACTTAGATTTTAAAATCTAAGATAAATAGTTGTAGACTTAAAAAAGGTAGCATCAAGTAAAATAACTTTTTGAATACATTTGTTTCCATTCATTTATAATTACGATAAATGTAATATTACAGTCACATATGTAGGCCTTCCATCTATATATATATTTCCAATGTAAAACATTTTCTGTTCTGATTATATAATAACAAACACAACAGGCTGTAATACTTGTAACCAGGATAGCTAATATCATTAAAAAATCACATGAACAATGCTGCTAGAATAATCTGATAATTGTTGCAGATGCATTTAATTTTTAACGCTTCTATTTAATGAAATATGTAAACAAAATTAGCCCGAAATGTTATGTACTACACAGTACATTTTATATTACACAAGCAAACGGAACTACCCGACTTAGATATTATATGTGTTGTATGTTCAAAACAATAAAAGCTGGCCAATCTTTAAGTACCAGTTTCATGGCTTCCAAGTTAACTACACCATGCATATCTATATTACTATATTACTGACAATATAATTTAACATACAATAATTATGTAGCAATCAATTCAGCCGCTTATTTGTAACTTAGAATAATAACATTTATAATAATGGTATTATAGTATAATATTATAGCGACTCAAAGAGCAACAACATAATTTGATTTTCATATTACTGTCTTACATTTTATACAGCTATAAAACTTGATTTGTTCCATCACTGCTAATACATCCATCCTCATACTTGACAGCTATGTGGATCTGACACCTGCCCTACAGGATTCAGCCCCTCTTTGTACAGCCACGGTGTAAGAGGATGGAACATGATTTGCTCGAGTAAGCAATGGTTGTCCAAAACAACAAACACATTTTGCTATGCTCATCCCATATCAACCCCATGTATTAAAGCCAAATGATCTATTTTGTTATGGTTGATTGCTTGTAAAAAATAGGCTTACAGTACAGATATCTTCAGAGGGCAGCTAGTGCTGGTGGGATATTCTCAGACTGTTGTCAAGGGACAAAATATAGCTGGCATCATTAACATATTAAATAGAGCCACTTGTGTTGCTGTACACCGACACAACATATCGTTCAATGGGTTCCTTATGAACGCATTCCAGAGTCAACCTTTGTGAATCTTTAGTGATAGTAACCAATGTCTCAATCAGGCCTGGAGTGTTTTGCAATATAGTCCTAGCACTTTTATTGTCACAGGTTTGAGTGTAGGAGGTTGTATTACAACATGTTAAGATATGAAGTAACGGTGACGCTATTGACTATTGAGCCAAGTTGTTCTGAATATACCAAGAAATTTCCCTATAGTGTTTACCAACACCAAACCAGATCCATTACTTTGAAAGCCTAACCTCTTTTCAAATAAACTGAGAGCTGGAACAACCATGTTACTTTTGATCATTCATACAAAAGCTATGATATGTTGCATGGCTCAGATGCAGAAATATACATGTATCTACCCGGTGTGGTTGTAGTGTTATCACATCAAAATTTAATTATCTGTTTGGCAGCACCATCTCTGAAACTTGATAAACGTAAATTGAATACGTTATATGATGGTCACTTAGGGTGGCATCATGTATCCTCGCCTGAAGTTTCGGAATATTGTCATTGGAGCTCTTTGCATATTATGATAGAGTGGCAGATCAGAGCCAAGAGCTAGCATATGCATCTGGTTAAGAAATCAAGAGCATGTCCACACTGCAGAGTATTCACAAATAATGGGAGGATAATAATCTGATCACGATCGATGTTTGACAGATTCACATACACCGTGTCAATTAAAACACCGTTTGTATCTATTTCGCCTTTCTCCAACACTGTTGCAATGGCCGTTCAATGCAATAGGTAGAACAATTGCAACTAACTTGGGCTTGAGTTCGCCGTGTTGATCGATGTGATCAACAATATGGTCATTTTGATCGATATGGTCCACTATAAATGGGCAGGGATACAAGAAAGTCACCACAAATGTGAAAACTGATAAGATACATGCTTTGCAAATAAATCCAATGCATTTCGAACCTCTTGACATAACTTATATATTTTATCTTGATAATTTAAACGTATAGATCTAGAATTCCAAATGATTATATTTTTGTTCAATTTACATTCATACATAGATGGGACATTAAAACATTAATTGTATGTAATGTAGCTGTGATATTTTAACTGGAAAAAATAATTATTAAACCTGTGATATGTACTATTGATATAAAAATATATAAAAAAATGTATACTTTGTTGACTACCATGAATACAAAACTACAATATGAAAAAACGTTATAATACATGTATGTAACATAATTAAACGGTGATATTCTAAATTGTGACTAGACAGTCTTTTATGATGTTTTTTAAATGGCTAAAAAAGTGTACAATTCCAACTTTCGACATGCATAATGAATAATACTATACCTGACATGTGACATACTATGTGATATTGTTCTTGTTGAATATTTAAAATAATATTAATCGGTTGAATAGCCCATGGCAATTTTTTTGGTTACACTGCACCATGCCAGTTCAAAATAAAATGTATCTTGTCTTATCTTATCAAGCTCTATTGGAGTTTGACGGATTACATTTTAAGATTAATGAACCATCGTCCCACTTAATAACTAATATTATAAGATAATTTGAAAAATATATCTGGTAAATGATATTACAAAAATGCAGTTGGACCTGCTCACATGGTATAATAATAATTTTTAATCGTTTTACCTTAAAAACTAATATTATAAGGTAATTTGAAAAATATATCTGGTACATGACATTACAAAAATGCAGTTGGACCTACTCACACTGTATAATAATAATTTTTATTCGTTTTTATGGCTTGCAGCATTTAGAAATTGTCCAATATGGCTGATACACGGGAGCCCCAAAAACTTTTACAAAATGGATTGTCATTGTTATTACCTGACACTGATCTGTTATATAATATATTTGTGCCTAAAGTTGTTCCCAAATCAACTTTAAAACATCAAAAATCTATTTCACATATTCGAAAATCATAGAAAAGTGGTATTACATGCGTCTCTACGTCTATTAGTTTACAAGTTATAACATTACCCTAATTTGAACGGCGGCCATCTTGGATTTGTCAAATATGGCGCCCACAGCGGGAGCTCAGCTTGGCTCCCGCGAAAAATCAAAATTATATGACCTTATATAAGTGGTCCAAATTTTTAACTTTTGGGACGATTTGAATAATTATATGATTAAGCCCGCTGAGTGCCCTGATTAATGTAGAGAGGATAATGAGATGAATGAGATGACACTGTCCTGAATGAATGAGATGACACAGGCCAGAGTGGGGCTTGAACAGGCAGGCAGCTTTAACCACTTCACCAGAATGACTACCGTTGCAGTCATAAATAGACATATTCAAGGGAATGTCATGAATCTCACCGTATATATGATCACATAGCACTTGTTCACAGCTTGGTTTGCAATTCGATCCTGTAGTGCCGAGTCGGATACGGATGCACCAGCATTCATAAATTGCTTCCACTTGAACACATAACACATCACTATTTAAAACAACTGAGATTTGTGGCACTGTTGATCTCTAAAACGTCTAAAACTGGCCAGGAGTTTTGAGGGGTAAAGCGATTTGACTTCATACTCTGATTAATCAAGATATGTAATTTGCGAAATGGTGTTTCAATTTTTTTCAAAATTTGCTTTTGCTTGTTAAGCAGTTACATAAAGTGTTATTTAAAAATATTGATTAGATAATGCAATTTAAACAATGCATTTTAGATGATATATGTTTTTCATTGTCACTATTTGTTCATGTCATTTTCTCATTTTTTTAAATATGTTATATAAGCCACTTGTTATGTGTACTACATAACAGTACATTTATGCAATCCTCTTTATTATCACGATTATGGACTAATGTATTATGCAACAGTATGTAACTTACCATTTTTCATGGCAATAACCCGAATTAAATGGACTTAGATTGACTGGAGAAATATATTTGATACTTATTTGCGAGCGGGTACCACTTAACTCCTTTAATAATTATAAGTGCACACATTATAATCGAGATTAATTATACGTCTCACCGAGTATACTTTAGAATTCACCACGCTCTGTGCACCATCCCACTGTACTATGGCTTTCAGATGTGGAAGTCGTCCCCAGACTTTGAGTATTTTCTGCAGCTGTAAATCGTTCTCCACTACAGCTACATTACATTCGGAATCCTTCAGGACATGCTCACAAGCTTCTGATGTATTGGTGATATAAATTCCGGCTAGTAGACCTCTGTAATTAGTATTGCGTACACATATTACTATCCTTAACAATTGGACAAAATTACGATATTACCCGGTGCATTAAATATTCAATATTTGCCCTAGAATTTTGTTCTGGTGGCCAGTAGCCACTAGCCATCGAGGCGAAATAATTGGGCTAATACTGAAAACACAAGGGTAGTGTTGTATTCATTATATATACCTTGTAATTCTGCTTTGTCACCTGAATGGGCCTCACATAATTATAATAATAAGCTCAGTTCCACTCATTGACCTTGATGTGTGACTGGGTAAATTCGCTCTAGCGGGGTCTCAGGACCATCCAACTACACCTAGGCTATTTTCATGTAAAATATTTTCGATCTAATAGCAGTTGGTAGATTTGGTCAGCTCTTGTACAGAACAGAGATGCATACACTGTAGGTCTTAACTATGTAGGCCTACATACCTAGACAGGTATATAATGGTATTATATTAACATGATTCGATGGTAAAAATAATGGGAAAATGGAAAAATTCAATCATAATGGAAAAATGGAAAAAAAGCCATCATAGTAAAGAGCATCAGACCACAAATCATCACGTATTTGTCTTTTCACATCATATTAAGATAAGCGCGTAATCAAAATGGAGGCTCTGTAAAATGAGGCGCTGTACCTGGTCCTGGCCATTATGGTACGAGAATTTGTCCACAAAACACAAAAATGCCCTTCGACACAACATAATGAGAAATGGTAGAAACTAGTCAATACTCCGCCAACCAATATGATGTAGACTATGAAAGAGTTTATATTTTTCAAACCAGGAAAATAAGTCAAATAAGTCGAGCTTTGTACGTTTTGTATATATTTTTTTGCAACGGATCTACAAACAATAAATTCAGGCTGGTAAATTTAGCACGAATTATAAACCATGCTCAGATTAAATATAATAAAGACAAATTATTCTTCGAATATCGATGAAATTATAATCATGTCATATGTATTATATCAATCACTACCTACCTAAAGTGTATTTAAATGAACTATTTTGATGGTTTTTACTAGGAAACAAAACATCTTTTAAAACGGCAATACGTGTGCTTACATGTACTATATTAATTTGTTATTTTTATCTTCATCAAAATTGATAAAAAAAATCACTTTTCAAATATCCCAAAAATTACGATTCAATTTATCGCTTTGTTATCAATAATTTTAACCTGTTTTTATAGTAAAAATTAATTAAAAATCCGTGACAATAAGACATTAACATTATTTTTGAAAAACATACACGTTTGTCAATCAGCATATAGGCCTACTGATGTGGTATTTTTCAACTGTAGGCCGTTATCCATTTGCAAATGAAATGAATCGGGCTTTAGGCCACTTTTGTGCACATATAGGCTAAACTGGGCCAGGAGAACCTCCTGAGGATGGTGAGATGATTGAGATGACACTGTCCTCCAGACACAGGATTCGAAATTCGAGCCCTGGCGGTCTGAGGCCGAACACGCTACCTCTCGGTCACAGAGGCTCCCCACAATACTAACTTTCACACGTGGATGGGAAAGAAACAATTTTGTTTCTTTCAAACCGCCGAGACCGGGAACCGAACCCCGGACTCTGGCGTGAAAGGCAGCGGTGCTAACCACTACCCTAGGGCCCCCGCCCTATCCATTTGCAATATTTATCGTAAAGGCATGCAATTTTGTTATTTTGAGATCACGGACAAATTTCCCATTAAAATCAGATTGAAAAAACAATACTTCTCTTTACAAAATCAGAGCTGATTATCCTCATTATGATGGATAACTAACGTGTACTGCTCAAAAGCAATGTCTGCTAATTATAAGCAGGTACTGCCTTTTGACTGTCCACGGCAGTTTATGTGGATTCACGGCTTACCCGGCATGAATTGCTACAAGACCCGAGATGAATCATTCTGGGGAATTGAACCCAATAATACACACAGCATGATAGGGTTCAAGTCCGAGCTGAAACGTTAATAATACCATTAGCAAGAGGGTGTCGTAGTCCATATCATACTACAACCCTACGTGCACCCCTGCACATCTTAATCTCATGAACTATTTCTAGGCCTTCAGGTATGTCAAAAACATAAAAAGAGATGTTGACAGTAAAACAATAGGGACGAACTTCACATTTTGTCAGTTAATAATTAGGGGGTAGGGCTGGTTGTTGCTGTTCTAGTTTACCATATAACATATAAACCATATTTGGATTGCAAAATAATCAAACTCAACAACAAGACAAATTAGTCAACATGGTCACCGTAAACGACTCAATAAAACATAATTATTGGCCATATCTATATTTGGCATATCTTTTCTAAACCCATAAGTGTATATATGCTTAAAGTTGAGTGGTATTTAGATCTATACATATATTATGCAATTTGGAATAATTTGAAAATGTGTGTATTTAACCTGGGCTGAAATATGAAACATTGAACTTTGCTCGGCATATTAGCTCACGGAAAACACAAAATGGCCGCCATGTTCTCTATATTTTTGTTGCACATAAATGCATAATGTCTAGTTTCTGTAATATTTGGATTTGATAAATTAATGTCTTATGTTTTTCGATCAAAATGACCTACATTTCACCTTCCCGTTACCATTTGAAAACATATTATATGCACGCAAAAGATTTAAGCCAATGACTATATTTGTGAGCGCTATTATATATCAGATTCTCACCAGGTGGCCATACTTGTATGTGTTTAACTCTGATACGTTTTAAAAAAATCAGCACTGTATAGGTAGATCAATGTATTATATATAAAAATGTACCACCTATAATGTACCCTGAATCCTGTACGGATATAATATGGTAATACAATTTGATTTGATGTGTTTTGATTTGATTTGATTTGATCTGTGTTATCCTGTAATACTTTGTCCTGGGTTTATACCAGGTCACTCCCGATCATTAATGAGTGGTGTGTGAAGCTGGCTGACATCGATACCGTCTGGAAAATAAACAAAACTAACACGCTTCTAAGTCGTGTTGATATCGGTCATATTATATACCGTTAAGTAAATCACGGGGATTAACCCTTTACCTGATGAGTTATCTTATTAAAATTTGCACCCATTTGAAGCTGTGTCTCGCTACCGCGATCCAAAACTTCAAGTGGGTGAAAATTACTCATTTTATATGCTAAATTTGAAACCAAACATTTGCAAATATTAATGTTTAAACACCCATTTCATTCCCAATCACAGTGATGCGATCGCCTAATAAATCGAATTTAAAACCAGTAAAGTCCTGCTTGGCGGGCAAAGGGTTAAAGTGGTTTTAACATTGCATATTCTGATGACAGTTACATGGTTTGGTCAATATCCCGGAGTGTTATTTGTGATGTCAGTCCACTTACCCAAAAAAAGGATTTGGCAGCTACCTGCACATCTCTATAGAACTGCTGAAATGACCATGTTTTCCACTCTCCTTCCCGCTTCACGGCTTTACACATGGAACAGATAGGGATAACAAGCATGTATAAGTATGGTGTAAATATTCATAGTGGGTATTGTGAATACAACATGCAAAGGGATAAAAATCTACTTGAGAGTGACTATTGTAAATACAAACCAGGTGAATGGAATTGGATGAGATGAAGCTCAGCATGCTCATCACAAACACATTACTATCCAGTTTCTTGGAATCACTGAGAATATTAGTAATCAATCACACTAACTTAATGATGATTATAGATAGGCCTAATATTAAATGGATTTGGTAGTGGGCGGTTCAGCGCGTCTGTGCAAGCTATTGGTTGAATTTACAGAAGTATACCTAATATATATTTCGCAGAATAAAAAGGTCTTTGTTGAATAGTAATTTAAAAAAAGGTTCAACATACATGCGCATGTCGAACATTTGCCTATATCACCATAGAGCAATGCACATCCAAGAACCATAAATCTTGTTTTAAGAGTGTGCGCATGCAACTGGTTATGTACAGGTACAACACACTAAGCTGTCTCAATTATTGTAATTTTTCTGAGAATGAACGGTATGCCTGCGCTGTTCCCCTCTGTAGCCGTTTCAGCGTACTCCCCTTTCAGCATACCGAGGGGTACGTAGAAACTAGTTTCAGCTCACCGGAGAGTACGTTGAAACTAATTTCAAACTACCCCCCGGTAATTATAAAAAACATCGCGAGACTATTTTTTCGTTAGTTAACCCTAGCGATGCCTAATATTATATGGATTTGGTGGCGGGCGGCTCAGCACATCTGTGCAAGATATTGGTTGAATCTACACAAGTATACCGGCAAGCTGGATGACTGGTATTGTGCAGCGTACTCCCCTTTCAGCATACCGAGGGGTACATTGAAACTAGTTTCACCTTACCGGGGGATAAATTGAAACTAGTTTCAACGTAACCCCTGTATGCTGAAACTAGAAAAAGCCCAGTTTCAAGTTACGTCCCCTAGTTTCAGATTACCCCCAGGGGTACGTTGGAACTAGTTTCAAAGTACCCCCCGGTATTTTAAAACTGAAAAAATCCACTTTTAATTCACCCCATCCCCATTTAGGCCAATAGAGCCTACACACTAAATATGATTATTGCTGACCTTTTAAGTACCGTTAGACCTATATTAGAAAAAGATGGGTCGCCACGATTCGCTGAGTACACATTGACTAGCTAAGATTTCAGTCCTCGGTCAAGCACGAGGGTACCGCTTGCCAGTACAGTCACGCTGGGGCTACACATTGACTTGGTACAATGCGGCAGGTGTATTTGTGACCGTGATCCAATCAAGGTCGCGATTTAACATTTTAACCGCCAAATTAATAAATTGTAATTTTCACCTACTTGAAGTTTCAGCTCTTTCAGATTTGACAAAGTGTATAGGGCAACGATTTTGTGAAATCTTGTTGTTTGATGTCACTTTTTACTCTTAAAACATGTTCAAAAGCTGTTAGGCCTATTTAATGTGCTAATAAAAAATGAAGAAACGAAAATAATCGGGATCGGCGATTAAAGGGTTAACCTTACAGTTTCTGACACATGCGTTCTATATTTTATGCGCCGGCAAGTTGGATGACTGGTATTGTGCATGGTGTAAGCATGTTAGGGTATTTTATGTTTTTTTTATTTTGATCACTGAAATACAAATGTATATATAGGCCTGCGAAGGTAGACAGTTGGTACAGTCTTCAAAACAGGTGCGGAAACATGGCCAACGTTACATCTGCAATAGATAAATCGATAGATAATAACGACAATGATAAAAAACCTAGAGATCACAAGGTTATAGGTAGATTAAACTATTTTTTTCACTAGCTTGCATATGAATCCAAGGGTTATATGGAGATTAGAGTGTCGTTAGTCGGCATATGGGGTTATATGCTAAAACAGTTTTTGAATAGTTGGCCCCGAGATCAAAAGGTTATAATTATGGCCATTAAAGTGTCCCAATGCTATGTGATGAAAATATAAATGTAATAACATAATATGTTATCATTGAAAGTTAACCGGTAAAACTGACGGGGTAATTTGAAACTAAAATTAAACCTAGATTGACAAGCTATATATACATATACGCGTTTAACAATACAAGGGCTAACCCCTAGAGCTCTGAGCTATACAATTAATTGTGTGCAACGTCAAGCTAAGCTTCGCTACCGTGATCCACAACTTCAAATGACTAAAATTACTTGAAATTGTAAAAAATAAGTTACGAAAAATAGCTCTGCCACAGATTTGAAAGATATTTCACTTTTAAAAAATAGGTACACAATTAAATTTAGTGCTGAAGAAGTATCATCATAGTTACTTCAGTGTTCTGGTGTGGGTTAACCCTTAAACATAGTTGTGCATAAACCATGGAGAAGAGCTCTTTCAATTTGAAATCATAATAAATGTCTTACTTAGCTATTTCTGCTTCATTTGAATACCTATGTTATGGATCTACGGCAATTGAGCCTACACATATTTTAGATGCTTTAACCCTTTCACCACTGAAGCCCGTTTTTATGCTGAATGCCATAGCATTCAGCACATAAAAACGGGCTTCTGTGGTGAAAGGGTTAATCATTAAGATATATTTGCCAAATTTACTAAATTGGGGATAACAAATCCCACCGAATAAACACGAATCGGTGAGCCGATGTGGCTAAATTTTGGGCCAACGTCTAAGAAGTGGCCCAGCATTTAGCCAACATTGGACTAATACAATTTTATTGTCGTGTTGTATAAACCATGGAGGCCAGAGGGTTTTTTCAATTTGAAATCATCATAAAAGTCTTAGCTAGCTATTTCTTGAATACCTATATTATGGGTCTACGCCCACTATACATTTTTAATTCTTTCAGTGCGGGGATCGACTTTAGACGTCAGAATCTGACGTCTGTAGACGACACATTCTGACGTATAAAGTCGGTCCCAGCACCGAAAGGGTCAACGCTACAACGCTGTAGAACGCTGTTATGACCTTTACATCACACTCAGCCATGGCTGTGTGATCTGGTGATTTCATGGCTGTGTTCTTGAACATGGATATCACAGAAATGGGAGGCAGAGGTGGCTGTGATTCTGAGTCCATGTCCAACTTCACACATCCGTCTCTGGCTGTGGTCCAGTGACATGTCGCAGGTGATACGGCATCCGGGCCTAGACAACAGAGCAAACCAAAAATAAACGTATTTTCACTCGTTTCATTGCGTTAATTAAAATTGTATATTTCATCATATTTACAACATTTGCTGGCAGTGCAAAATGTGATCGGTGTATAGATCTCTATACCTCACAAGTATATCTGTACCCTGTATTGATCTCTATATCTCTTTATCTCTATATACTCTGTATAGATATATATACAAAAAATAATATCAATTGGGCCACATAGAAAGGGCAGCAGAACATGTCAGCGCGGCAGTCTCAGAAGCAATGGCATGAACGGCTGAACAGGTTTGAAGAACCCGCTGTAACAAATCAGGCCACTGCGTCCCATTACATGACAGCCGAGCCGACAAGCGCGACAGCCCACCCTCTAACTATTAATTAAAGAGCCATAATGGACCAGCCATTATGAAACCATAAACCTCCATATCTGACGACATAGATATACTCTGTATATATCTCTATATCTGACGAGGCATAGATATACTCTCTATACATCTATATCTGACGAGGCATATATACCTTCTGTATAGATATCTATACCTGATGAGGTATAATTTTATATAGATATACTCTGTATAAATCGCTATATCTGACGAGGTATAGATCCCTTCTGTATAGATCTCTATAGGCTATCTGACGAGGTATAGATAACCTCTGCATAGATATCTGACTATATATACTCTGTATAGATCTCTAAACCTGACGAGATGTGGATATACTCCGTATAGATCTCTAAACCTGAAGGGATGTAGATACCCTCTGTATATATATATTATATATCTGACGAGGTATAGATATACTCTGTATAGATCTCTAAACCTGACAAGTTTTATTTGTATTTTCACATTCACAATAATTTTCAATAGCTTAATACATCTACTTGTAAACCCACTTTTGCTTTGAATTACTACAAATGGCTTCACTATGTAGGTCTATGATGATGTCCACGATGTAGTTCTATAATTATGATGTCCACAGTTCAATACAATGATCTGATCCAGTTAAGGCTGGATCTGTATCTGTATTATGCTTCACAGTAATAAACCCATTCGGGTATCACGCTGTGCAGTCGGTGGGCTATAATTCAAAAGGGGCCTAAATAACAAAGTTCGCCTAACTGTTTCTTGGTCTCATTTTAAAGATAAATATATTACCGTTCATTTGAGACCGTAATTTAGAGCCGAATAGGTACCTACCCTCTGGTACCTGAATCTGACTAAAAAAATGTTTGAGAATTTTTCACAAGATGAAATTCAAGTTCATTTAAATAAGAATTTTTTAATTGTAACATACATTGATTTTGAAAGCGAAAAAATTAGGTGTAATGTTTAAAATAAAGTTGAATTGTATTTTTTACACCATTTAACGTCTAGAAGTTTGCTATTTTTGATTACTTAAAAATAGCCGTCTTACCACAGCACATCAAATTGAAGGGATCGTTCAGATAACACCGTGTAATGTCATACCTTCTCATTTATGCCTTGTCAAATATATGTTGCATAGCTAGACTAGGTAACATTGACAAAAAATGCTCGAAAAGGTTAATATGGAACAAAATATCATCGTAGGATAAAAATGAGTTGGGGTAAAATAGCCTTATACTGTATATTTTGAAACTGCTAATACTGCAAATGACAGTATTGTGTTATATTATATGTTGTGCTGCACATATGAGTTTCTAGGTGTTGATAAAAGTACATTTAGTATATTTATAGATAAATATATATAAATAAATGTAAATTAACCCTTTAAGCACAAAGTCTAATTTAAATTTGGACCTGCTTTAAGTTATTCTAGTTACTTCAAAACACATCATTAAGTGTCATGTTATTTTTGAACAGTTATGTGTGCTGCTCAAAATTAAAAACGAATAAATAGATTGACGACCAAAGGGTTAAATTATTGTGAATTTTTTTTCTAAAATAAGTAACTTGGAGCCAAATAGATACCGTCGACCCTCTGGTATCTGAATCAAAAGATGATATTTAAATTTAATTCAAAAAGAGTTTTTTTAATTGCAACATAATTATCAATGCTGATTCGAAGAATAAGATATAATTTTAATTAAATAAGATTTAATTTTATTTTCTAAACCCTTTAAAATCTAGGGGTATCATGTTTGATATGTTCTAACACCTTCAATTTTTGTCTAGCTAGAACCACTTGTAATGACTACTTGAACGATCATTACACAAACCATGTGCACATAAATCGGTGTATGTTATGCCATTTAGTATGCTGGTGCCCACGTCGCTCAAGAATAACATTAATATAATTTTGAATGGTGGTACGTACAACCCAAATTGTTAATCCACATGAGGCTTCCCGGAACTAAGAGTGGGGGCTAAAAAACTCTACCCCCTTCATGCGCTTCGTCGCTAGTTTGAAAAGAGGTACAATATTCCCTGGTAGCTCTAAAAATCGTGCACCGGCCTGGAGAAAATAAAAGAACAAGCGGGCATGTACATGTGGATAGACTAACGTTTATTCAGTTTTCAAGAATAAAATTAGTCAATATAAAAAATATATACCAAAATAATATGGTTATTAATTTAACCGTGTACACATATGTAGGCCTATCCAAAAGCATAAGAAAGGGGCAATAATATGTTAATCGTTTCTTTTCTTAGAAACATTCTCATGTTCACAAATACCGCCCCTGCGAAAAAGGAAGAAAGCTTGTAATTTGTGTAAAACATATGAACTATGTTGTAGTGAAAAGGGTAATCTAAGATGTAAAATAGCTCATCAGCGGGATATAATGATTAGGTCTACCCACGAATTGCCTTTCTCGTTAATAACCATAGTCGCTGAACCGCAACACGGAGATACGTACGCACCCTGACATTGAATGACACATACAAAAGTTTCATGCGATAAACTGTTATTATTTCAACACCTAACTGCACTAAAATGGCATATCCTGACAATTAAGATAATCTTTACAAAATGATGTTATATATTCTGACATTATCGTGTAATATCCGCTCATTTATTGCTTTAATTATTATAAAATTAGAATATGCTGTACTGGCATTACCAGATCCTGATATTATACTGTATAAATTATCACACAATTAAAATTAAATATTTGTAGATATATAAGTAACTATCATAACATTCCATTATCAAATTTTAAAAATACATGTACACTGCAATATATCGAAATGCTATTCCTGCATATTGATGCCATTCCTTGAAGTTTTATTCCTATTTATTTTATATTATACTGTCATGTCCCTATATAAAAATGTCATATCCTGACTTATGAGTTTGATAGCATATATTACAATATTGTGCCGCATCCTGGCATTAAAATGAAACACTCTGAAAAGTAAACTTTATTTCCTGACATTGGAATGTCATATCTTATTATCATAATGTCATACCCTGACATTTTAATTGCACATTTTGACATTTAAATGTATTATGCCGACAGCATATTGTCATATTCCTGGTATTATAATGCAATATACTGACACTATATTGTCATATCTGAGCACTATGGCGATATAACTTGTCATTATAGGGCTTTATTTATTCTAGCCCTAATATACCATATCCCAAAATTGTAATGCCAAATCCTGACATACCAATCCATTTGGCAAAAAATAGTCAGAGTATTCTCATGTCATAGCAGTATCATCCCATGCTGTCATCACAATATCACCTTTTGAAAATATGAAACTATATTATGAAATTATATTGTCATATTCCGCAATTATTATACATTATATTAAACGATAATATTATATTCAGTCGATTTAATGCCATTACCTAACATTGTAGCACAAAATATTGTTGGTAAAATGACATAATTGTTCTCACTTGAACATAGGTAGTAGTAAATTATTGCTTTGTGTCATTTTTCAGCACAAATAGTAATTCAAGTGGCATTGTAATACAATACAAAAATTGTAGTCAATTGTATGCAATTTAATGCTGAAACTCCGTGACACTTCGCACAGCTCCGCTATCCTGGGGTCAGATAGTCCCCAGAGTAACAATACCTAAGGGTTATTAACTCAATTCATCCCACGTAAGAAACATAATGTCTAACATTCTATTGCCGGTTGTTTCAAGGCTACCATTGCCAACATCAGTGCCTGCACTGCTGACAGCGCCTGTACTGATACGGAAGCTGCATTAGCACCGTTGTCGAACGATGGAACCAGGGTACGCCACTGGCAATCCGCCCGAAGATTATGGCCAGACTCGTGGAGGCATGCTGTAAAGCACACGACAGACAAAACAGATCCTTGTGACCTCCGGATGGGGATGAAAAGTACTACTATTAGCAATCATCCCAATACCCCACTTAAGCATAGGGTGTCACGTCCTCAAAAAACACTCCATATTCTCACATTAAAACTTGATACCTCTTAAATTTCAAATGTCGTTAGTTGTTTTTTCTCAGTTTACTTTTAAAAATAATGCGACCCATTGATCATAAATCACGACTATTATTATTATTTTTATTTTTTATCAACGCACATTATGTAAAAATTAAAAAAAAAACCTAATGTTGAGTTTTGAGATAGCGGGACAAAACTTCAAATTTCCATCCGACTTGGCACTTAAAGGGTTAATTTATATTTATTTATATAAATGTATACATAAATAAATCAAATGTAATTTTATCTATACATATGAGCTCATGCATAAACATGTAATTTGCAGTATTAGCATTTTCAAATAAACAGTATATGTAAGTTATTTTACCACTTATCTATTTTTATATACGCGGATATTTTGCTCAATTTTAACCTTCTCTGACATTTTTGTCCGATGTAATAATGTAACAAATATGACATGGTATATGACAAGGTATGACATTGCATGGAGTTATCTGAAAAATCCCTTTAATTTGACGTGGTATACGTTTTTTAAGTATTCAAAAATATCAAACCCCTAGAGGTTAAAGTGTCTATATAGTAAAATTTGAGCTCACTTAAAAAAAAGTACACCATATTTTTATGGTTCAGCATCAATTTATGTTAGAATTAATACATTTTGTTTGAATTAAACCCGAATTTCACTTAGTGAAAAAATTATGAAACACTATTTCTCATTACTTTCTGATACCAGAGGGTAGGTATCTATTTGGCTTCAAAATACTTCTTTTGGACAATTTCTCAGAGGGTTACCCGGTCTCAAATGAAAGGTAATATATTTATCTTCAAAACGGGACCAAGAAACATAATTGTCATGAGAGTTAGGCGAAATTCAAATTTATAGATATCAGCCCACCGACTAGTGGTAGGGAGATGTGCAAGCTAATCAGCAACATTCAGTTGAGTCTTGGCTGATCTGGTAAGCAATTTGAATTGATCCCGAAAGAATATATTTTCGTGTGCTCCCTGAGCTTGTTCGTGAGTGAATTACAGTGTCTGATGGTTCCTGAAAAAAAAAAGAATTTTGTCTTTGTTCTAGATTGATCGAAATGTGTTTAAAATTTGATTTCCATCTAGGACAAGCAAATTATTTTTAATTTTGAAGAGTTGTTTTTCCTTCTCCTCTCTTCAAGTGTTCACCATTCGCGCTTGGACAAGATGCCTGCCATACTAGTCTGTAGTAGTAGTCCCAGGTCATTACGTAGATCATAGCTCCATTGGTATAAACATACAAATATAAACCTATCGAAACACAAATATGATAGTTAAATATGTATACAATAGGCTAAGTTAAGAACAATACACGTTAAAATGGGTGCCATGTTTAGTTCAGACTGTAATACGGACCATCGATTAAATTCAATTCTCCGTCAAACATTCACTTACCTCCCATGCTGAGATCCACGCTATAGTTGGTCAGCTGCAGATTTAGATTGAGTGAGTCCTGACAGCAAAGCAAGTGACTGTAAAAAAAACAAAAAACTTTACATTGTTTAATATATGTCCATTTTGCCATATATTGGCATAACAATAAAAACTTAAACATTTCAAAAGACACATGTGTGAGCATCTTAGCTATCTCAATATATACTGTAAATATATATGTAAATGTATATGTCTATGTTATATTTAGCGTCTTATTACCACTTCCAGATATGAGATCTAGATATTTCGCCCTACGTTTTTGTCCTAATACAGCGCTGTTCAACGTAGTCGACACTGTTCACGTCACGAAAGAAGATATTTCGCCCTACGTTTTTGTCCTAATACATCGCTGTTCAATGTAGTCAACACTGCTCACGTCATGAAAGAAATAGAAGACATCCTACTACATGTAATATAGACACCTTGTGATACGTATATATACCTGAATTGCCAGTGTTTGCCTTAGCCAGTCACTGTGACCTGAACAGTGAAAACAACGTCGTCCAATCAAGGGTGATGGAATGGTGCACATATTATATATTACGAGCAAAGGCATTAGCACTACATACAAGTCTACAAAAGTTGTCTATGGGCGCCTATGAGTGTGGAAATAAATGAATAAATGAATGAATGAATGAATGAATGAATGAATGAATGAATGAATGAATGAATGAACGAACGAATGAATGAATGAATGAATGAATGAATGAATGAATGAATGAATGAATGAATGAATGAATGAATGAATGAATGAATGAAAGAATGAATGAAAGAATGAATTAATGAATGAATGAATGAATGAATGAATGAATGAATGAGCTCTAAAATACTTTTTTAAGCGTCAGGATTTCGCCTCAGTGGCGCATATTACAAATAATCTTAACTTTGATCCTATCCTCACTCTCTTTCATTTCCATTAGACAAGTTAGGATCAATCCGAATTTTTTAAGTCCGGAAATGGGAGTTAAAGTTAGGATTATATGCGCCCCCGACCACTGAGAGATCGTTTGACGGAGAAAAGTTACATTTGTTAATTATTATGTAACTGTTGATGTTAGCGAGATCTATTAAATGTTTATACCCTCAATGAATGTCCCTGTATGCATGTTTTTTCATCTAGTGTAGTTTTATTATTACATAATATAGTAATATACACATTTTTGCCGCCATATTAGCGGGAAATGTAAACTAAGCAAAAATCATGCAGCTGTTGATGATATGCGATGAATGCGAATCTGCTGTCGGCCTATAGTCCTAGACAGCATGGTAAAAATGGAGTTGCTGGAATAAAAAAATATGTATGTGTTATCATGGTTATAAAATCAACAATTATTAATAATACTATAAACATGTTTACTGTGTGATTTTTGCCATATCTCGAAATTTGTAATAATCCATTAACCAATGGAAGTGTCTATTTACCCCGTCACGGGGTGTGCAAAAAGACTAAAACCCTTATTTAACCCGACAATGACAACCAATCAAAATCGTTCTTTCAATGCCCTGTTGTCAATGTTTGTTTTTTGGCGCTCATTCACGGAACTGAATAGCCTACACCAAGACCTTTTCAATATGAACAGGTAAGTTATGCCGCGTAAAATAAACTTGTACAAATGTAAATATATCCCTGACTCCTGACAACTATTATCGCTTGCAACATTTACAAAAGCTATGAAAGCTGGATTACTACCAAATATTATGTGAATTGGCAACTACACGTATTATCGTCCGTGGCCGCATTTGATTTATGCTAAATTCCCATACAAACAGTAGTCGCAACAGGTTTGATTACGACGCCCGCTGTGCATTTTACATTGCTTAGTATCTGAGACATTTACCCAAGGTTACTTTATTGTTGGTCCACCGTCTACGACACTGGGCCAACAATAAACCAACATTGGGTAAATCTATAGTCAACTTAATGACGGGGAATGTCGGCCGCAGGTCCAGGCGGGGGAGGGGGGACGGCCCCGTTTTTTTCGACACATTATTTTAAAAAGCCACCTAAATTGGCCTTAGCATACCAACAAAAACTTGAGGGCCGGCACCAAGCCCCCCCCCCCCACGTTTTTTATTAAATCCTGAAAAACAACCTGGGCTAAATAACAATAAAAACGTTCTTATATAACCCACATAAAAACAAGTGGGTCATAAAGCTATTTCATTCTTCGTCTTCAACCCACATAAAATCACCCGGAATAATATGTGGCCTACTTATTTAACCCACAACAAAGCATCCAGGCTAAATAACTATTTCCACATCAAACAACCCGGGCTAAATAACAATTCCAACCTTCTTATTTAACCCGCAATTAAGAATCCAGACTATATACCTATTTCAACCTTCGTATTTAGTCCACAACAAAGCATCTGGGTTATAAACGTTTACAGCCTTATTATTTAACCCACAGAAAAGCAGCTGGGTAATAGAGAACTAGCTCAACCTTCATATTTCATCCACATAAAATCCACCGGGCTAGATAATTATCCCAACCTTCTTATTTAGCCCACATAAAATCACATACTGGGCTATTTACCTATTTGAACCTTCTATTTAACCCAAATAAAAGGTAGTAGGTTTTATATTTTTTCAACCGACATATTTAACCCACAGAAACATCCCGGGCTAAGTAACAATACAAACCTTCTTATATAACCCACATAAAACAAGTGGGTTATAGAGCTATTTCAATCTTCGTCTTCAACCCACATCAAATCACCGTGGTAAATAACTATGTCAACCTATGTACCTATGTACTTACTTAACACACAACAAAGCATACAGGCTAAATAACTATTTTCACACCAAACAACCCGGGCTAAATAACAATTCCAACCTTCTTATTTAACCCGCAATTAATAACCCCGATTATATACCTATTTCAACCTTTGTATTTAGCCCACAACAAAGCATCTGGGTTATAAACATTTACAACATTCCCATTTAACCCACAGAAAAGCAGCTGGGTAATATATACCTATCTCAACTTTGATATTTTATCCACACCAAATCCACCGGGTTAGATAACTATCCCAACCTTCTTATTTAGCCCACAGAAAATCACCTACTAGGCTATTTAACTATTTGAACCTTCTATTCAAGCCAAATAAAAGCAAGTAGGTTTTAGGCCTATAACTTTTCAATCGACATATTTAAAGGTATCCAGATTGAAAAAAAATATGTTCTATTTGTGTTACTCTACATAATAAAATTGTTAACATTTGATTTTTTTAGTTTTAAACATGTTCAAATTATTTTTTTATTTGATATATTTCTATTTCTCGCTAAATATGGATGACAATTGTGTAAATGGGGCGTTTCTGTGATGAACGTCACAGATTTCGTCACATTATATTTACACAAATGTTCATTTATGGTAACATTAAGAGTACCAGTTCACATGTACACCCCATTTTCAATAATAATTTGTTATCCTGAAATTTTTGTTCCCATGATAACCAGATAAAAACATTTCTCACAATGTTATAAACGTTTACAACATTCCCATTTAACCCACCGAAAAACAGCTGGGTAATATGGAACTATCTCAACCTTGATATTCTATCCACACCAAATCCACCGGGTTAAATAACCATCCCAACCTTCTTATTTAGCCCACAGAAAATCACCTACTGGGCTATTTAACTATTTGAACCTTCTATTCACCCCCAAATAAAAGGAAATAGGTTTTATATCTTTTCAACCGACATATTTAACCCACAGAAATATCCCGTGCTAAATAACAATACAAACCTTCTTATTATAACCCACATAAAACAAGTGGGTTATAGAGCTATTTCAATCTTCGTCTTCAACCCACATCAAATCACAGTGAATAAATAACTATTTTAACTTATGTATTTATTTAACACACAACAAAGCATACAGGCTAAATAACTATTTTCACACCAAACAAACCGGGCTAAATAACAATTCCAACCTTCTTATTTAACCCGCAATTAGTAACCCAGATTATATACCTATTTCAACCTTCGTATTTAGCCCACAACAAAGCATCTGGGTTATACACATTTACAACTTTCCCATTTAACCCACCGAAAAGCAGCTGGGTAATATAGAACTATCTCAACCTTGATATTTTATCCACACCAAATCAACCGGGTTAGATAACTATCCCAACCTTCTTATTTAGCCCACAGAAAATCACCTACTGGGCTATTTAACTATTTGAACCTTCTATTAACCCCAAATAAAAGCAAGTAGGTTTTAGGCCTATAACTTTTCAACCGACATATTTAACCCGCAGAAAACATCCCGGGCTAAATAACAATACAAACCTTCTTATATAACCCATATAAAACAAGTGAGTTATAGAACTATTTCAATCTTTGTCTTCAACCCACATCAAATCACAGTGAATAAATAACTATGTCAACCTATGTCCTTATTTACCCACAACAAAGCATCCAGGCTAAATAACTATTTCCACATCAAACAACCCAGGCTAAATAACAATTCTAACCTTCTTATTTAACCCGCAATTAATAACCCAGACTACATTGTATATTCTTATTTAAACCTTTCTAGCTTCCAGACCACAGAAAATCTATTTAACCCAAACAAAAGCAAGTAGGTTTTATAGCTTTTCAACCGACATATTTATTTAGCCCACAGAAAACAACCCGGGCTAAACAACAATTCCACTCTTCTTTATGCCTACACATAATAAAGCATCCAGACATATTTTAGCCTTATTTAGCCCACAACAATGCACCTGGGTTTTATAATATCACAACCTTCTTATTTAACACACAGGAAAACAGCTGGGTTTCAGAATGATTTTCCAATCTTAATATTTAATCCACAACAAATACACCGGGCTAGATAACTATCCCGACCTTCTTTTTTAACCCACAGAAAATCACCTGGGCTATTAAACTATTTAAACCTTATTTAACCTACAGGAAAAACAGCTGGTTGTAGAAATATTTTCGTATTTAATTCACACCAATTCCATTGGGTTAAATAACTATTCCAACCTTTCTTATTTAAACCACAGAAAAGCAGCAGGGTTATTTCAACATGTCTGAGCAAGTTAATCTACAGTATATCTGGTGCAAAATGCTCGCTATGAGCGCTAGAACATAAATCGTTGTTGCTACACAGTACACCTACGTAGCAGAATTGATTAAATTGTGATGATTAAATTGTGCTATAGTGATATTTGTTTTTGTTTTCTTTGTACAGGATAAAGGTACAGCGATACAATTTTTAGATCATTCTCCTGGAGACACGATTGCCCCGTGTACAGATGATACAGTAGTGTATGAGAGATAAATGTAGGTATGAATATGTACCTAATGTATGTGTTACCCAACACATATTTAGGTTCTTTTAGTTATTATATTGTAATTTTTTTATCAACATATTAAATGCAAATTTTCAATTTAATCACCACGAATAGAACATATTGAAAAAATAATTATGTTTCATTGATCCACTCATTATTTTATTTTCAGCGAGACGCCAGTGGTTTTAGAAGAATATATATGGACACTCTATATGAACACTCAAAGTCACTGGCTATTTTTGTTTTATCTGTATAAGAAACATAAACAAGATCTACAATATTTTATGTGTAATATGATTTTCTTCGTGTTTAAAATTTAATAAATGCTATTGCAACATTTGTAATTATTATTATCTCATCATTAACTTTATAATTGAATGTGTTCACATGGTCGCAGAGTGTCACAAAAGTTATCCACAAAAAGATTACCTACTTCTTGTCTGTACATTATCAAATTCTCTAGTAGCTATACCGACTACCATAATATCGTTCCGGGACAATTGTAAACAAAACACTAAATTCTAATACTTCCATTTGTATCAATTAAACAGGATAGTAGGCCTACCCCCTACACTTTTCGCCACCCAATGGAATACTAGTAAATGTACACAGTAGTAAAATACAGAAAATATGTGCCCCTGAGCCCTTGTTGAAAGGAAAATAAGATGTGTTTTCGCTATGGGGCGAAAATGAATGCATCTCTGCCAAGTATTTTAAAGAATGATTCAACTGCAAGACGCGCATGCCTGGGACGGTCAAATGTAGGCCAACAGTAGCCTATTGAGTACAGATTGACGGCATTAATATAGCCACTGAACTGATTACAAGATACTACTTAAACGGGACATTGATCCAATGATGTTTTAATGCTAGGCCAACGTCTGCGACGCTGGCCCAACATTGAACCAACATTGAATAAATGTACAATGTTTGAGAGAAAGTCCGCCTGCCCAGCAAACACAAGACATTTGTATAACATTTATACAACGTCGGCCCAACGTCTTCGACGTTGGTCCAACATTGCATAAAGTCATACAAATGTTTTGTGTTTACTGGGCATGTCAATACAAGCTTGGGTCAAGCAGTTTCAACATCCCCACAGTAATACAGTCAGTTTGTTTGCAAGCAAGCGACCAAGTAGGGGTAAGGGCCAATATCTTTGAATTATAAACTCATAGATGTCGCTGAAGTATATATGAACTTGCTGTGATTTGAGAACTTGCTCTTAATGAGGCTTTAGGTATGAAACGCATATTTAGTATTATTATGGAATAGGGACTTGGCCTACCCACGGGCACTATTGCCTTCTGGGGGACCCTTGTCCCGTGAATTTTAACAGTTGACTACACCTTTAATTGACAATCACTACAAATCATTACGCTATGACCAAAACCTTTTCATTTCGTACTCAGGCAGGTAAGTGCCTACATACAGGGCGGGGGCCCTAGGGTAGTGGTTAGCACCGCTGCCTTTCACGCCAGAGTCCGGGGTTCGGTTCCCGGTCTCGGCGGTTTGAAAGAAACAAAATTGTTTCTTCCCCATCCACGTGTGAAAGTTAGTATTGTGGGGAGCCTCCGTGACCGAGAGGTAGCGTGCTCGGCCTCAGACCGCCAGGGCTCGAATTTCGAATCCTGTGTCTGGAGGACAGTGTCATCTCAATCATCTCACCATCCTCAGGAGGTTCTCCTGGCCCAGTTTAGCCTATATGTGCACAAAGGTGGCCTAAAGCCCGATTCATTTCATTTCATTTTGCCTACATACAAAAGTATGAGGAATATGGACTAGCGGTACTTGGGATTACGCGTTCACAAAGTATTTTTGACTTTGTGGAAAAAAACAAATTCACCATACATTCTATAGTTCCTCAAATATTATTATAAATAAGTATAATTAACATAATGCTATTTTAAAACTTTTTGGTAAATCATAAATGGTACCTTGGATAAAGGCAATAATAACCTAATTTAAACAACCGATGATAATAGTGTTCACTTTGCCTTAATCAGTCTTAATACAAGGACAAATAGAACAGATTGTTACTACTTCCAGAAACTAATAGTCGTCACAGACAGGAGGAGGATAAACCATGGGCCTACTCATAAAACAGAAGGCGAATAGTATAAATTAATTCACAAATATGTATT
This sequence comes from Flabesymbios commensalis, assembly GCA_964017125.1. Classification (NCBI taxonomy): domain Eukaryota; kingdom Metazoa; phylum Annelida; class Polychaeta; order Terebellida; family Flabelligeridae; genus Flabesymbios; species Flabesymbios commensalis. Next base: position 41,297,722 of record OZ024908.1, on the reverse strand, counting down.
TTTTTGTTTATAACTAAATGTAATAATGATAACAGTAATTTGAAACATGTATTGCCGTTCTATGTGACCTCAGGAAAAAGTCGTCGCCATGGAGTGGTATAAAAAAAATATATTTAGGACTAAAATCTGATTTAACCCATCAACATTGCCTAGTTGAAAACAGGTCAGACGTTTCACTAACTGATTAAAAATATTCACTTTTGATGGCCCACATACCTTAGAACGTTGGCAAAATAAATATGAATTCATTAATGTCTAGATGGTTTAACACTTACAATGCTGAAATATTTGCGTATCAACCATGGAGACAATTTGAAATCATCACAAATAGCTTAGTTAGCTTTTCTGCTTCATTTGAATATCTATGTTATGGGTCTATGGTCATTACAATTTGCTAATTCCTTCAGCGCGGGGGTAGTTTACGTCTATAGACGGTCCCCGCACTGAAAGGGTTGAGAATAATTTAGGGGAAATATCACGGTAAAATATATGCTCCGAGCGTCCCCACCATAGCGGTATAGTGGCCAAAATTAGACAGTATGTCAAAGCTAGTAGGCTATAGACTAAACCAACTGAGAAGTTTCGCTCACTTATCAATAATATTTACCTTGACGACCCCAACCTTAGAACCATATGGGGGGAATAATGTAGGTGGGTCGTTGTGATTCGCTGAGTAAACATTTAGGGCGCCTAATACAAAGACAGGGATGCGCAATAAGGTCAACTTCGATAGGAGTGGGTCTATCGCAACGTAAATATTTTGATTCAGTGAAGTATAGTAGACTGAATAATAATCGGATAGGATAGATTATTTTATAGGCCTACACACATACTTGACCTCGCTTAGTATTGGTTAGTTTTGATAAAATTATGTAATATAACATAAAAAACACTTAATTATCATATTCCTGGTTATTATCAGAAGAGGGGACAGGCATGTACATCGATCGAGAGGTCATCCACAGTCACTCGTCATACGGACCCTCGGGCCAATGCACAGGCCCACGTCTTAGTGCAGAAGCATTTATTATTTAATTTGAAATAAACATATTCAGTGTGTAACAAGCCCCGTCTTCTCATCCCTGAGAGATGAGGTTTACCCAGTGTGCAGTGGGCCCCTTGTCCCAAACTGGGCCTAAAATATGAGGTCTACCCAGTGTGCAACCAGCTTCTCATCCATCCTAATTATCATATCCCTGCGCATGCACTTATATTCGAAAATGCAATTAGTTTTCGAGAATAAGTGCATGCACTTATATTCGAACATAAAGATACATTTTAAATTTATTCCAATTCGTTAAAATCGTAATTATTTGATTTCTTCCAATCCAAGGTAAACTGAGTTAACGCTAGTAATCACTGGGACAGTTACTTTGAAGTTACCTTGCAGGAGTGACTCCGAGAAATAGATGTTGACACTAACCGAACTGTTATATCACACCTCATTTGTCCCCACTGTTCAGCTATCACACCCATACCCTATCGCTTTGACGCCTTGAACTGCTGGCGCATATCTGTATTATAGGGCAATTCTCTCCTAATATCTACCCGTTAATGAATAATAAAAAATAATATTGTAGTTTGTGTTTACAATCAACATTTTTTTTAAATTATTATGGGCATTAACTAGTAGTAGTCTATAAGTCAATATACTCATATTATTATTATTCTCACCTGATGTCTTGAGTTACACCGTGGTACGCGTAGTAATTTTCGAATATAAATGCATGCACGTAGTATTCGAATATAGTTGCATGCACTTATAAGCGAACAAGAATATTTTTGGAGAAATGAGTGAATGCACGTTTATGCGCGGGGATACAGTAAGGATGAGGTTTAGCCAGTGTGGAATGGGCACCTCACCCCTTCTAATATATGAGGTCTACATAGTGTGCAGTCAGCCCCTCATTCTTGACACTGCATCAGAGATGATGTTTACCCAGTGTGCAGTGGGCCCCTCATCCCTGAGAGATGAAGTTTACCAGTGTGCAACCAGCCCCTTCTAAGGATTAGGTTTAGCCAGTGTACAATGAGCCCCCCCCTCCCCCCTAAGAGATGAAGTTTACCTTCCGAGAGATAATGTTTACAAATCCTAGTGTGGAGTTGGCCCCTCATACCCACATGAGTGTTGAGGTTTACCTAGTATGCATTGGCCCCTCATCCCTCCTGAGAGATGAGGTTTACCTAGTGTGCAGTGGGCACCTCATCCCTGACTCTGCCTGAGAGATGAAGCTCACCCAATCTGCAACCAGCCCACCCTACAGCCCCTACTTCTCCCTGAGATGAAGCTCACCAGTGTGCGAACAGCCTCTCATCCCTCCTAAGAGATAAGGTTTTTCCAGTGTGCAAAAATAACACAATAATAAAACAATTATTTTTAAAACTTTGATTACTATCAAAGTATTTTGCTAATTTTCTCTCTAACTCCCATTTGTCCACCTAGCTTTTCTAGCGTAGATAGCGTTGGGCCTAAGTTTCGTAAATATCTGCTTTTAAAATTCATCTGTCTAAAAAATATTTCAATTTGTAGCATTTGCTGGGTCTAGCTACAGAAGAAAATATATCAAAGCATGTGTGGCACCAGATGGTTAACATGGTTAATATGGGAGCAAGTTCATACTCTAGCCACCAGAAGATTATCATATGAGAAAACACTTCATACTCCAGCCTCCAGACAGTTAAAGCGACGCAATCAGGCTAAAATCATAAAAAATCCTTAATTTTATTTTGGCTTCTTAATATGACCATAATATGTGAACATGTCCATAAACTAGTATTGAGTATGTTTTTTTAAATTTTGTGTTGCGCATTTACCAGTTAAGCGAGAAATAAATACGCAATTTAATTTCAGACATGCATGTTTAAAATAAGAAATACAGAAATAACTGATAAACGGGGTTTTCCGCAACCTTGCTACGTTGCCACAGCAACCCAAAATTTAAAAGACTTCCGTAATTCTAGTCTATGGACATCTTCACATATGAAGGAAGTATATTAAAAAGCCAAAATAAAATTATTGATTTTTTGATGATTTTAGCCTGATTGTGTCGGCTTTAATACAGAGGACATGTAATACACTAGGCAACAGAAGGTTAACATTAGATATATATAATAGTCTAGTAGCAGAAGATTAATAGTTGAGACACGTGATACCAGAGACCCCAGAGGATTAATACATGTGTTACTCTAGTCCGGAAAGGATTAATAAATAAATCATATGATACTCTAGGTATGACAAGGTTAATATAGAAGAAATATGGTAATCTAGTCCACATCGGAGTAATACACGAGACACAGGTGATACTATCGAACCTCTGGACCTCAGAGGGTTAATACATGTCAAACTCTAGCCTATAGAGGGTTCAGAAATAACATCTATGAAGCTCTAGGCATGAGTAGGTTAAAAAAGATAAACATGATAAGACATAAGAAAAGTGATACTCCAGAGGGTTTATACTTGCGAAAATCAACAGAGGGTTAATAAATAAGACATGTGATACCCAAACACCAAAAGGTGAATATAGAAGCAATTTGATAGTCTACTCTACAGAGGGTTAGTATTTGAGACACGTGATACTATCGACTCTCTGGACCTCAGAGGGTTATTACACGCAATACTCCAGCCTATAGAGGGTTAATAAATAACATGTGATGAACTAGGTATCAGTAGATTAAAATAAGCTAAACATGATAGTGTAGTCCACATATGGTTAATATTTTAGAAACGTAATACACTAGACCACAGAGGGTTAATACTTGAGATAGTCTAGTCAACAGAGGGTTGATAAATAAGAAATGTGATACTCCAGATATCAAAAGGTTAATATGGAAGAAATTTAATAATCTAGTCCACATAGGGTTAATATTAGAAAAACGTGGTACTATCTACTCTCTGGTCCTCAGAGGGTTAATACATGTCAAACTGTAGCCTATAGAAGGTTAATCAATAACATTTATGATGCGCTAGGCATCAGTAGGTTAAAATAAGATAAACATGATAGTGTAGTCCACAGAGGGTTAACACATTAGACACGTGATACTCTAGACCAAAGAGGATTAATATGTGTGATACTCCAGTCCACAGAGGCCTAATAAATAAGATATGCGAACCTCTAGGCATCAGAAGGTTAACGCAGAGAAAATATAGTAGTTTAGTCCACAGAGGGTTGTCACATGAGACATGTCATACTCTAGACCACAGAGAGTTAATACATGCGATACTCTAGAATGGAGAGTGCTAATACATGAGATATGTGATATTCTAGACATCAGAATGTTATTATAGGGAAAATCTGATAACCTCATCTCTTAGAGATGAGGGGCTCACTACACACTGTGTAAACTTCACCCTGAGAGAGTGAAAGGCTCGCTACACACTGGGTGAACCTCATCTTTCAGGCCCAGTTATGGATGAGGGGCTCACTGCACACTGCCGGCTAAATCTCATCTTCAGGGTGGGTGAGGGCTCGCTGCACACTGACTAAACCCTTATCTCTCAGAAGGGATGAGGGGCCCACTACACGCTAGGTACATCTCATCTATTAGGAGGAATGAGAGGACCACTGCACACGCTAAACCTCATCCTTAGGATGGATGAGGGGCTGGTTGCACACTGGGTAAACCTCATCTTTCAGGGCCAGTCAGGGATCAGGGGCCCACTGCACACTGGGTAAACCTCATCTCTCAGGTGGGATGAGGGGCCCACTGCACACTAGGTAAACCTCATCTCGGAAGAGGGATGAGGGGCCCACTGCACACTAGGTAAACCTCATCTCTCAGGAGGGATGAGGGGCCCACTGCACACTAGGTAAACCTCATCTCTGAGGAGGGATGAGGGGCCCACTGCACACTGGGTAAACCTCCTCTCTCAAGAGGGATGAAGGGCCCATTGCACACTGGGTAAACCTCCTGTCTGAAGAGGGATGAAGGGCCCACAGCACAGTAGGTATAAGCCTCCTCTCTCAAAAGGGATGAAGGGCCCACTGCACACTAGGTATAAGCCTCCTCTCTCAAGAATGAGGAAGGGCCCACTGCACACTGGGTAAACCTCTCTCAGGAGGGATGAGGGGCCCGCTGCACACTGGGTGAACCTCCGCTCTCAAGAGGAACGAAGGGCCCATTGCACACTGGGTAAACCTCCTATCTCAAGAGGGATGAAGGGCCCACTGCACAGTAGGTATACACCTCCTCTCTCAAGAGGGATGAAGGGCCCACTGCACACTTGGTAAAAGCCTCCTCTCTCAAGAGGGAGAAAGGGCCCACTGCACACTAGGTATAAGCCTCCTCTCTCAAGAGGGAGGAAGGGCCAATTGCACACTGGGTAAACCTCCTCTCTCAGGAGGGATGAGGGGCCCGCTGCACACTGGGTAAACCTCCGCTCTCAAGAGGGACGAAGGGCCCACTGCACGCTGGGTAAACCTCCTCTAGCAAGAGGGATGAAGGGCCCACTGCACAGTAGGTATAAGCCTCCTCTCTCAAGAGGGAGGAGGGGCCCACTGCGCACTGGGTAAACCTTCTCTCACAACAGGTATGAAGGGCCCATTGCACACTGGGTAAACCTCCTTTCTCAAGAGGGATGAAGGGCCCACTGCACAGTAGGTATAAGCCTCCTCTCTCAAGAGGGATGAAGGGCCTACTGCACGCCGGGTAAACCTCCTCTTTCAGGAGGGATAAGGGGCCCACTGCACACCGGGCAAACCTCCTCTCTCAAGAGAGATGAAGGGCGCACTGCACACTGAGTAAACCTCCTCTCTCAAGAGGGATTTAGGGCCCACTGCAAACTAGGTAAACCTCCTTTCTCAGGAGAGATGAGGGGCCCACTACAGACTGGGTAAACCTCCTCTCTCATGAGGGATGAAGGGCCCACTGCACACTGGGTAAACCTCCTCTCTCATGAGGGATTTAGGGCCCACTGCACACTAGGTAAACCTCCTTTCTCAGGAGAGATGAGGGGCCCACTACACACTGGGTAAACCTCCTCTCTCAAGAGGGATGAAGGGCCCGCTGCACACTGGGTAAACCTCCGCTCTCAAGAGGGATGAAGAGCCCACTGCACACTAGGTAAACCTCCTTTCTCAGGAGGGATGAGGGGCTCACTGCACACTGGGTAAACCTCCTCTCTCAAGAGGGATGAAGGGCTCACTGCGCACTGGGTAAACCTCCTCTCTCAAGAGGGATGAAGGGCCCACTGCACACTGGGTAAACCTCCTCTCTCAAGAGGGTTGAAGGGCCCACTGCACACTAGGTAAACCTCCACTCTCAGAAGGGATGAGGGGCTCACTGCACACTGGGTAAACCTCCTCTCTCAGGCGGGGCTTGCTACACACTGTATATGTTTATTTCGAATTGAATATCAAATGCTCCCTACACTAAGATGTAGACCTGTCCATTGGCCCCTCGGGGCCGCATGACGAGTTACTGTGGATGATCTCATGATCGATGTACAAGCCTATCAGCCTCGGAGTGCCAGATGGAACATACTCCACTAATCGATGTAGTTGCTTTTGAAAATTAGAAATGCGAACATATTTATTGTGCTAGTCGAATGGACACAATGTAATGCTTCTTTTGACAACCAATAAGAAACCCCGTTACATCATTCACGGGGTGCCCAAGGACACTTTAATTATCTTGCATACACCGCAGCGGGCTGTATAACTCTAATTTTCCTTTATTTCGGCCGCCACGGTGTATCGAAGGGACAAAATCAGCGGTTCCACGCCCCGTCACGGGACATGGAAGAGCATTTAACTGTTATTTGCCCCGTCACGGGTTATCCAACACACTTTTCTTGCCTTGTGTGCCCCGTGACGGGGCAAATAGACCCGGCCTTAACCAATACATGTAATACCAGAACCTGGTTACGAATAAGATGTTTCTACGATGCCGTATAATAGCGATATAACAATTCACAACTTTCTGTTACACAATACTTATATTTATTATGGGAAGTGAAGTGTTCATACAAAGATATTTAGTAAATAGTTTTAAGTGCACTTTAATGTATTTAAGGGATGTACTGTAGTGTATTCTGATCATCATAGCAGTTGTATTATTAGTCATTCTGTTAGTTCGTGACAATATTGCATTTGTAGCAAACTTACTTCATTGGCAAAATAATAGTCACAAAAATCTTACAGTTTAAGATCAAATGATCAAATCAAATGTGATGTTTCAGTAAGATAACTGTTAGAGATGATTTGTTTCCAATGTATTTATGACACATGGTTTAATTTTTAGCTGGTGTAATTTGACAATTGTCCGAATATTTACCCAATGCTCTATCATGCGTAAAATTGCTTCATTATTTCATGTTCAATAGTCATTTGTTGTTAATAAGTACAGAAGAGCTAATATCAAAAGATAACATTGGGTCTTATGCAGTTTCTCACATTCTATGCTGTGCCTTTCAAAATGTTTGCGCTGAATTTATGATTCGTTTCACACATCTTTGAATTAACACTGATTATGTATCCCCAAGAACCATGCATTTGTTTGTCATAAATATACTATAATCATTACTACTGGTAGATGAATCACATTAGATAGACCACATTGAACTCCAAATCTTCAATCTCTCCCTCCATGTGTTTAAGGCATGTTATAATGTGAAATATCATCATTATAGCCTCGTCTAAAAGAAAGAACGCAGAACATAGAATAATAATATTTATTATGATGGAAATAATCCAATCTCTCCCCCTTATGTTGACCTCATATTTAAAGACTTTATGTCAAACTTTATGGTTTGTAGATGGCAGAGAGCCATAATCGATGACACTCTCTTTATTAGTGAATCGGCTGGATAGAGAGCATATATAGTATTACTGATGCTCTTAGACTTGTCAGCTTCTTTTGATAACATAGATCATTGTACACTTCTAAATCGCCTATCATGTTCGTATGGAATATATGGATCTGCCCTTAAGTGGTTTTCAAAATGTTTCTTCTGGTCCTGTTGTTATCTCACACTTCGTCCCACAAGGGTTCAGTCCTCGGGCCTGTGCTTTTCACACCATACACCACACCTCTTAGTCAAATTATGACAAATAGCGAGGTCAGTCACGATCTCTATTCTGACGACACACAGATTTATAAATGATTATTAAGACCGAATGATCTAATTTCTTTAGAAAAAACATCAAACGTGTTCACGAAATGTTTTCACGAAATGTATGGCCGAGTCAAATTGAACCCCAATACAACTAAGAAGTAACGGGGATTTTTTTCCACATTGTTGCCACTATTTTATAGCTGGATCATAAAACCTCACCAGGTCAAAAATCCAGGTGTTATATTTGATTGCGATTGAAACTTTAACCGATTAAATCTATTAGATTTGCAGATCCTCCTTGTAATATATCGGTGATCTACGACGCATTCGCAAACATCTTTCTCGTGATGCTGCTAAGACGATCGCTGTTGCATTAAGAAGGGATGTGCCATAGTACAGATGATGATGTGAGAATACGGGTGATAGGGTATGGTGGGTTATTGAGAACGTTTTCCTTTGCTCGCCCGATAAGGGTTTCTGGGCATGTCTAGGGGATTTACCAACAGACATGCCCAGACGGCCGGGGACTTGGATTTCGCCACGCAATTTAAAGCTGAAACTCCGTGGCATTTCGCACAGCTCCGCTATCCTCGGGTCGGATAGTCCCCAGAGTAACAATAGCAAGGGTAACTCCATTCATCCCACGTGAGAGACCTAATGCCAAACACTCTATTTCCGGTTATTCAAGGCTACCACAGCCTACACCAGTGCCTGCACTGATGCGGATGCTTCATTGGCTCCGCTGTTGAGAGGAGGGATCAGGGTACTTCACTGGCAATCCGCCCGAAGATTATGGCCAGATACTAGGAAGCTGCAGCTTCCCTTGGATGATTGCTGTAGTATGCTAGTGCTTCCGTACCATGCCGTACAATATGCAACAGACGGAACAGATCCCTAATGACCCTCATCGGTTGAGAGCGAAAGTACTACTACTATCAATCATCCCAGTACTCCGTCATGTACCATAGCCTTTCTTGCACTCACAATCCAAGAACCCTCAGACACACAAGGAATGGATCAAGGGCCTAATTTGTAGCTGCACCAACACTATGGAACGCGCCTTATTCTGCAATGAGAAACAGGACGTACTTCTAAACCCATGACTTCTTTCCGACAACTACACTCGTCTATTCTCATCTATTCCGTCATTTCCACCCCTGCTCCTCGATGAACCAGTGGCTTGTTGGCGACTATATATTCTGAACCTGGCCATTGGCATTTAAGATTTTCCGAGGAGTTATAGGCTCCTTAGAAGGTATATAAATGATTGATTGATTGATTGATTGATTGATTGACAATCGCTCGATTGATCGATTGATTGATTGATTGATTGACAATCGATTGATTGATTGATTGATTGATTGATTGATTGATTGATTGATTGATTGATTGATTGATTGATTGATTGATTGATTGATTGATTGATTGATTGATTGATTGATTGATTGATTGATTGATTGATTGATTGATTGATTGATTGATTGATTGATTGATTGATTGATTGATTGATTGATTGATTGATTGATTGATTGATTGATTGATTGATTGATTGATTGATTGATTGATTGATTGATTGATTGATTGATTGATTGATTGATTGATTGATTGATTGATTGATTGATTGATTGATTGATTGATTGATTGATTGATTGATTGATTGATTGATTGATTGATTGATTGATTGATTGATTGATTGATTGATTGATTGATTGATTGATTGATTGATTGATTGATTGATTGATTATACCATCCCAGTAAACACAAGACATTTGATAACATTTGTACAATGTTGGACCAACGTCGAAGATGTTGGACCGACATTGTACAAATGCTATACAAATGTTTTGTACTATTATTGCGGGATGATGACCGCCTAAGAAAACCCACTATAATGTTATGCGGCCATGGTGTCATAGAGAGATTAAAACCGCACATAAAAATGCCGGATATCGCGATTTAGCAGTGGTTGGTTTTCTGTATTCACAGTCTAATCAGGTGTCCTCATAATGCCATTTGAGGCCATATTCCGCGAATGTCTTGGTCACGGGGTCATTGTATGCCAAATAAGCTGACACGGGGTGACGCACGCGCGATTACGCTTCGGTACGCGTCTCAAAATGCCATCATGCTTTCAGTTTTCCTTTGTCCTATTCATCTGATCAACAATGGGCATACATTTGGAAACGATTTCTATATTCAACTAACTATACTACAACTATAGTTTACATTTCGGTATGGAATCAGCCATGTCTATGATTCCGTGTCCACAGCTCGGTATAAAAAAAATATTACCAACATAAAATTGAGCTTGTGAAAGTTACTATGTACTGCCCACTTGTGGCAAATAATCTAAGAATGCAATGGAAAGACCAGATCATCTCCATATTGAGCTGTTAGTGGAAATTTTTTTTTCCAATATATGTTATATATATATATGTCTGTCTGATTCTGCAATTACCAAATCGTATCAACACGCGTACATTTTTACAGCGCACAAAAAAAATATTAACAATTTAAAAACATAAGAAATTACATTTTTATTTGATATGTACAAATTTGTATTGCTAGTATGTAGAAAAGTATGTACACAATATGTGATATTTCCTCAATATGAAACTTAGTTTCACACTGCTGCAGAGCGTATTAAACAGTAGTTTCGTGTGGAATATAATAAATTACAAAAACATCGTATCGTATCGTTTAGGCTACATGCAATGATATCAACAGATTATGGCGAAGATAAGTTCCCATATAGCGACGCTTGACTTCTTTATGTTCATTGTATTTTATGTAATGTATTTCGTAGATACCAAAATATCACATTACTTTACGCCAACGCTGAAATAATGTGAGAATATCAATAATAAAGACTCTTATGTAACTAAACAGCTGCTTTCATTGCTACATATAAATAACAACATCCCTTGATATGATTTATCTGAAAAAATAGTTGCATTACTTCCAGTCTCTAACATAAAGCACATGCTACAAGTTTTCAAACCTTTATGCTTTTTTGTACACAACATATCATGTTGACTCAATTACCATGATTGTCGGAGATGGTGACACACCATTGAACGCGTAGTGGTATAGGTTTAACGGTACATGCTGCAATATAGAAGTTGTTTCCAAAATAGAAAGCATGATTCACATAATAAATAGGTCCCATATTCTCGTACAAGTTGAGATAGATCGTATAGGCTTCGGATTGGTCGAGATGGCCAACTCGACCAATCCGAAGCCTACGATATATATCGTAACTTGTACGATCATACAGGCCAGGGACCGTATTCTCGTACAAGTTACGATATATCGTAGGCTTCTGATTGGTCGAGATGGCCATCTCGACCAATCAGAAACCTACGATGTATCGTAACTTGCACGAGAATACGGGCCCAGTACTGTATCTTAATGGTTTTAAATGCATAAAATGCGATGAGTATGACGCGTCGTTTACTGCTTTGTAGTGTAAAGCCAAAATATGGTGAATGCTTAGTTTTAATGTCATCACTGACTGCCTTTTGGCTTTGTGGATCAGTGCTGTGAGACAAACGTCAGATAATTTTTATAATTTATAACAAACTGCGAACAAAACATTGCATGATTAAAGTACCATCTAGAAAACTAGATATAATAATACATAGTATTATCATGATAATGAAGGATTTCCTTGGTGGATATTTTATTGTTTCAATGCGGGTTCGTGTGGAGTTTCAGATGTCTTTTCCTCATCGTAGAATTTGTCTATAGTTTCACTGTACAAATCTATCACAATATTTCTTCTTAACTTCATTGTGGGTCCTACAAAACAAAGAATAATATTGGTAAAAATTATTGCAGGTCGTGAATACATGGCTTGTTATGTCTCCCCCTCTGTAGACAGAAAGGGGGCATGATTGTTTGCTTCTGCCCAATCAATGTGTCCGTGTCAACGTCTGTATGACCACGTCTGTGTGAGCGCACCCCAGCAAACACGATGCGTTGGCCCAGTGTTGGGCTGATGTTGAGCCAGCGTCGCAGACGATGGGCCAACATCAGCCCAACATTGGGCCAGCGCCTCGTGTTTGCTGGGACAGCCACAGCCTGCTATCACACGAGGTCGGGGATTTTCCTGCGGTTTCTATGTGCAGACACAGAAGGCAGCGTGTCGTGTTTGGTGTCAGGGCTGATGCAATATGTCACGTGCATTAGTCCTATGTCGGGCATTGTTTACTATGCTGGCCAACACCTAAACAGTTTTGGGGCGGTGTGAGCGTGCATATTATGTGGACTCGCTTCCACCAGCATAAATCACTGCACAGGGCTGAATGGATGCTGGCCAGCACCAGCGACGATGGCCTAACATTCACCAGAAATTGGGTTGGTGTCAGCTTGTACTCTGTGCACAGACCACCGCCAGCAAGAAGCACTGGCCAGTGTTGAATGGTAGCTGGCCAGAGCCAACAACAGTGGACCAGCGTTGAATCGGGATTGGGTTAACGTGTTGTGCTTGCTGGGCATAGTGTGGTAGGTGACTCTGCGCCACTGATCCGGGTCCATTTAGTAGGCGTCTCACTGACCTGACTCTTTCACCACCGTTTAAATGAGATAGTTAAAATACATATATCCAATAATGCTTTAATGACAGGCCAGCGTGGCAGAGAATGTCCCAGCTTTGAACCAACATTTGGTGATTGATTTGGACAGTAGAAATCTTTCAAAGGCTACATTTCACAACAAAAATGACATTAATTTTGTAATTACAGAGGGGATATATCTATGTCCCCAAGTGTCCCAAGTATCTCAAGTGCCCTATGTGTTCTAAGTGTCTCATATGGCCCAAGTATCTCATATCTCCCAAGCGTCCCATGTGTACCAAGTGTCCCAAAGGTCCCAAAAGTCTCAACTGTCCCATGTATCCCAAATGGCCAATGTGTCCCAAATGTCCCATGTGTCTCAAATACCCGATATGTCCCAAATGTCCCATATATCCCCTAAATGTCCCATGTGTTCCATATGTCCCAAATGTTCCATATGTCCCGAATGCCCTATGTGTTTCAAATGTTCCAAGTGTCCTAAATGTCCCAAGTGACCCAAATGTCCCAGGTGTCTCAAATATCCCATGTGTCCCAAATGTCCCATGTGTCCCATATATCCCATAAATGACCCATGTGTCCTAAATGTCCCATGTGTCCCAAATACCCATGTATCCAAAATGTCCCGTGTGTCTCAAATGTCCCATGTGTCCCAAATATCCTATGTTTCCCAAATGTCCCAAGTGTCCTAAATAGCTCAAATTTCCCATGTGTCGAAATGTCCCATATGGCCCAAATGTCCCATGTGTCCCAAATGTCCCATGTTTCCCAAATATCTCAAGTGTCCCAAGTGTCCATTTCTGCCGAAAAGTGACGTAAAGCAATACATTGCTACTACTACTACTCACGTGTCCCCCCAAAAAAAACAAAGCCTAAAGACCATATTTATGCAATGGCAAATATAAGTCACATGGGAGGTCAGAGCCATTTATTATGTGAAACACAGTGACGTCACTCAGTGAAAACAATGTTATATAAGAACTCTCCCCCATATTTCATTGTATTAGCCAGCTCGGTGAAAACAAAGGAGGTCGAGGTCATTGAGTTTTACAGAATTAACAATAATTACAAAAGCCATTGACACTACATATATAAGCTATCAACCTTCATGCTGTGGGAGGGGAGACATCTGCCCTTCTAGTTAATCCTAATAGCTGGACAAGTGACGATTACTTGTGGGATAATAACAGGCCCAGCTTAAAGATTCATACAGCTTTGAAACGCGCATGTGTGGGACGGTCAAGTGTAGGCCTACATTAGCCTATAGAGTACACTTTGACGGCATTAATATCAGCGACTGAACTGATTACAAGATACTACTACAACGAGGAATTGGCCCAATGCTGTTTTAATGCTAGTCCAACGTCTGCGACGTTGGCCGACATTAAACAAACATTTGGTGAGTGTGCCGTGTTGGCTGGGAAAGCTCTTACTGTCAATATGCTGGAGGTAAACTGTTTCCAAACCCCAATGGTAACATAACCTTTTGTGTCCAACACAGAGCCCACATAAGAGAAATGGTGAATTATTGCCTCATAGATGTCGCTCAAGTATATAGAGTTTATATGATTTGGGAACTTGCTCTTAATGCGGCGATGGGTATGAAACGCATATAGTATTATTATCTTGGCTGATAACTGTGGATGTGGGGTGATATGTCATTGTGGAATGTCCAGGGGCCACTGATGCATTCTGGGGACCACATTGTCCAGCGTATTTTGACAGTTGACTACACCTTTAAACGGGCGCTATCGAGGATAATCATCTGCACCAGTCCAGTCTCAATACACGCAGAGCGTAGCGTGCCGCAAATCATATGACAGAGTGAAGATGAGGATAATGGACATCAGGAAGGTTAAGTCAACACTGAATCAACGCCCCTTGTTTGATATGTAGTCATGCAGTGATCCCCACAAATACAAGACATCAACCCAATATCTAGTCAATGTTGGTCTACCGTCTGCAACGTTGGCGCAACATTGACCCAACAATAAGTCAATGCCTAGTGTTTAGTGGGATATATTCAGACGACCAGCGATATCCTCGCCAGCATGAGGCGTTAACCCTTTCAATCCTGAATCTACCATTGCCATCTTCATCTACTACAAGTCGCGAATCGCTGTCGCAATTCTCGACTTGTAGTGGATGATGAGGACTTGAAATTGGTGTCAAATGAAAACATATAATTATTGTTATTAATAAAACAGCTCCATGAACATTTTCGTTCTAAAATCCCAATAGGTTTTAAGAAATTAAGTCATTCTTCAGACATGCAAATGATCCTTTGATACATCGTGAGGGTGACCTCCAATAAACCAACATTAACTCAACATCACAGTGTTTCTTAATTTAACAGACCTAATTCTCCTCCTGGAATGGAGAAGTCTCTGGGTAATATGGTCCACTTCTGTATCTTGGCTGCTCTGGAGATGGCATGCTCGTTAGCCTTGTCTATTCCATCCTGGATCCCCTTGATCAGGTTCTTGTCACCGCCCTCCAGGATTTCTGACACAGTAGTTACTGGGCTGCCACGAGCCTTGCACCAATCACGGGATTCTGGGGTCAGGGAATCCAGAGGGGCAGCTGTGGCCGGATCAACATCCGTCTGAAAATAAGAAAACGATAAAGTGATGTACACGTAATACCGTCTGAATTCATTAATTTCAACTACCCAGCAAACACAAAACATTTTTATGACATTTGTACAATGTTGGACCAACGTCGAAGACGTTGGGCCGACATTGTACAAATGTGATAAAAATGTTTTGTGTTTGCTGGGATAACAACGTAAACACAAAGCAATCGAAAATCACAGCTTGTTTTGAATTCTTCGAGCTGGTTTTGCAGAATTAACGATAGTTTCAGTGACATTTCAAAAGTAAAAGTTAATTCTCATGATTGTACGAATATTATAAAATGATTATCTAGTTTAACCCTCATCTGTATCAGCCCTTTCTGTGCGGGGACCGACTTTAGGTGTCAGGATCTGACGTCCGTAGACGTCATATTCTGACGTCTAAAGTCGACCCCCGCACTGACAGCGTAAATTTTATACAAAGGCCGTAGCCCCGTGACATAGACATTCAAATGGAAAGAAGCGAAAAGAGCTGGTTATAGTTCATTTATGATTTAAGAAAATATTACCTTGAACGCCAGAAGTATTGTCAGATATTTTCTTCTGTCCCCTATCACCATACAGTTATTTATGCAGGGTAACTCTTTCTTCACCGTGTCTTCTATTCGGACAGGAACTATATTTTCAGCACCAGCAGTTATTATAATCTCTGAATGACAAACCAGACTTAGAATAATTTTATTCTGGATTCTTAATATGTCCATATGATGTAAACATGTCCATAGACTAGAACTGCAAGTTTTTTAATTTTTGCGTTGCGCATTTACCAGTTGAGCGAGATATAAAGACGAAATTCCCGTATTTCTTATTTTGGACATGAATGTGATTAATACTAACACGAATTGTCGTTCCTAAATGACCAAATGGACGAGGTTAGTACTTTAATGGTCAAATACGGTTTCAGAGATTTATTTCTACCTTTGATCCTGCCTGTGATATAGAGGAAGCCCTCGTCGTCCAGTTTGCCCACATCTCCTGTGTGCAGCCAGCCATCTTCTTCAAGGGCCTCGTTAGTTTTCTCTTCCGCATTGATGTAGCCCATGAATACATGCCGACCCTTCATTAAAATCTAAACATAGATCATTCCATTACGATATTGTGCTTGTATAGGGGAATTTGGATTGGAATTTGTTCAAAGACATGTCTCTTTATTTTCCACGTCCTTAATCATATTAACATTTTAACCCTTTAACCGTCCGTGCCGCATATATTCGGGTTTTCTTTTTTTTATTAGCACATTAAGTATCACATTTTAAATATGTTAAAGATAAAAGGTGACATCAATCAGCAAAATTTGAAAAGAGTTGACCTCCATTTTGTCAAATCTGAATAATTTTCACTCACTTGAAGTTGTGGATCGCGTCAGCGAGACACAACTTCAAGTGGGTGAAAATTCAAATTGAATAATTTGGCAGTTAAAGGGTTAATTAGGTGTTAATCACGTCTATAGCCGTTTTTAGTCTTTGAATTTGTCCTTTCAAAAATAAATATTGAAAGAGAAATCAGCATCAAATTTGCGATATTAGCATATATTTTGACTGAATTGTACATCATTTTATGTCAGTAATTTGTGTACTTGAAGTTGTGGATGGCGGTAGCGAGACACATTTCCAGAGCTTAGCGCTTTAAGGGTTAATGTAGGCATTATATTTGTGTTATAAATATAAATATAATCTAGTGGACAAAAACATTGTGATAATTCACAGGATATCAGTGACATTACTACTTCCCTAAACTAAAATCAATCCACTCGGCTTTTAATTAAAATTTCGCACAGCTGATATAGAACATTACCTCACAATTTTGTTACCGTTGAAGAGCGAGCTAAACACGTCTATAACCATTTTCTTTTCCTTTTTGTTCTTAAAACTAATTTGAACAAGAAATTAACATTCAATTTGCTATATTGGTATACTTTTTGATTCAAACTGTACAGATGAAAGTATTGCTCATCCACTTCTGACCACTTCTTGTTTTTGTATTGCGTTAACGAGACTTCAGGTGGGTAACAATTTAAATTTTATGATTTGGCGCTTTAACAGTTTAAAGGTATACATATGTATTAATAAACATAGACCGACAAGCTGCTTAGTTTAAAAACAAAAGTTGTTATGATCACGATTATTCCCAGGCTCCCGTCCACCTTCTTAAACAAAATTACTTACGTCTCCCCCGAATTGCTACGCGACTGAAGCCAAGATAGGTAACATATTTCATCTCATGTACATGTACTTTTATAATGGCTGAGAATAGAGACTAGTTCCATTTAATTTATAAATACACGTCATTAGATAAAATATTTTGCTGGATCACTTACTTCACCGTTGCCGTCGGCGTCCGGTTCATTGATTCTATTTCTCACGTGGGGTACCACAGTACCTACTGATCCCAGTTTAACCTTCCAGGGTAGTCCCAGTGAGTGGGGACCTGAATGAAAATATATATTCATAATTAAAAACAATTAAATCACATGTTTTTGTGGAAACCGATTTGGAAGGAGTGCAGATGTAGAGATTGGTGCTCTCATTTCAGTAAACTAGGTCAGACCCAGAAGATGGAGGCCGGTGAATTAGAATGTCAGTTTTCCCAGCAAACACAAAACATTTGTATGTCATTTGTACAATGTTGGCCCAACGTCGAAGACGTTGGGTCGACGTTGCACAAATGTCATACAAATGTTTTGTGTTTGCTGGGTTATTCTTAACCCTTTGAGCGCTAAGCTCGACCAAAATCGTTTTGATTCTATTTTATTAGCATATTAAATCACTCTTATTGATAATAAAATGTGCTTCATCATCAACATTTACAATTTGTTATCTCAAATTTAACAAATATGAGTATTTTTCATCCACTTGAAATTGTGAGTTGCGGTAGCCACATTCAAGTTAAGGCCTATGCATCTAGGTTTCCTTGATCATATGTAATAGGGGAGGGGGGGGGGGTGCATTAGCCGTGTCCACATTGCTACATGTACAATATGTTTAACGACAGCATTTATTTGTGACTCTGAATATAATATGTATTTTAAAAGCTGCATACTGGCGCTCTAAAATCAATATCAACTCCACCCTCATATTAGAAATGTGAGAAGTCGCAATAAGTACAGCATTATTACTCATGACATGAAAAACGTCACGCTAGATCCAAGTTAACTTCTTATAGCTGTAGAGATAAGATATACCAGAGAAAACAACTGTTTATAATGGGCTGTTGACTAATTCGGTGGTTTGATCAAGTCGTCTTACGCTGTTGATTCTTAAGATATTCACCATTAACATTATCTAATTCCTTTCCAAAACACTAAAATCTCTACTGCATCCAAAATAGGTACTTTTTGGAAAAAAACTAGGTCTAGATGTTTGTGTACATTAAATATTTACACTATATGGCATTATTCTTCCCCAACTGTTAACTGTTCACTATTAATTTATACACCACGTGGCGTAGTTTGACAACAAAACGATGTTGCAAAAATAGGTGTAATCCATTACAGTAAGACCGTTACCATCATTTAGTTCTCTTGATGTGAGAATTGCGGCAGCAATTCACACCACAGTTGAATGAAAACCAGAAGCTATGCGTGTGTGTCAAGAGGGTGTAGTTATATCTAACAAGATCTAAGAGTTTTTAGTAGATTGATGTAAGGCATCAGCTTCAAGTTTTCAGAATTGATTTGTCATACTATACAGATTACTTGGATATATTTTTCATTGAACGGAATAATATTTTTTTCTCTGATGGATCCACTCACTTGTTCTGCGTGAGGTGAGAATGTACTATTATATCCATAATACAACTATGCCGCACACAGTCCATGTTCTTAACGATCATGTTGCCAGCCTGCAGAGCGTACAGCAAGGCACAGTGTGTGCGTTATGATCCGGCTGTGTTATTCCCGGGATCGGCTACTGAGCCTGTCAGACAGGCAGAACGGACAGTCAAAACCCCTGCTGTTAGATTCAGGCGTATATAAAACCCTGAAGAATTACGGAATATATATGTACCCTTCAACTCGGAGAGGATGTAGAGCGGGTCGAAATAAGAGAAAGAATGACTATTGTAAAAATACTGGACCTAATCGGCTTATTGATCTTAACAGTAAAGTGGGCCCAAACATCTCAAACAATCGTAAAACTCGTGGTATCAGACTGGCTTTGATTAATGCGCAATCTGTGCGTGATAAAACTGACATGATAGTTGATCATATAATTGATAATGATATCGATGTTTTGTGTATCAGAGAAAGTTGATTATGTGAATCTGGTGATGAAAAAGTGATCAAAGATCTGACACCTGACGGTTACATTTTCATCAATGTCCCAAGGAGCAAAGGGTGCAAAGAAAAACATGGAGGTGGCATCAGTATCCTCTACAGAGCATCGTATAAACTTAATACTAAGACTGAGTTTAATGCTTCTTCTTTCGAAAATTGTTAAATTACGCTCAATTCATCATCTAGATCATTACGTATCGCAATTATTTACAGGAGACCGCCATCTAAAAAACACAAAATTTCTTCTGGTGAATTCTTTGAACAATTCAGTGAATTTCTCGTAAATACATGTATGCTTATGGTACTAATAATTGCATGATAATCGGCGATTTCAATTATCATCGGAATAAGCCAGACGACACGAATACAAATCGTCTGAGACTTCTTTTAGCTGGTCTCAATTTCGCTCAGCATGTGACTGAGCCCACACGTACTAGTGGTCATACATTGGATCTTGTAATTACACCACGCTAGTCCACATTTCTCCATTCAGTATGCACATCATCGTACATATCTGACCATGATGCAATACAGTGTGATTTAGACATTCAAAAACAACCACCTGGAGAGTTAAGAGGATCCCACCTTATATCTTGAATGAGTGCTGTTTTGTCCCATCACACCCAAATTAAACCGTTTGAATAGCATTTTGTTTGGTGAAATGGATTTCATATGCACATTATGTGAAATACATGCATAATCGCAACAGAATAGCTACATTCAGAAGATATAACAAAATTAACAACATTTTATTCAGATCTCGCTGCTTGCTTTCTTGACACTTCATCTGACCTGGATGGTCTGATTGATCAATTCACGTCATCAATTACTGACATTATTAACAAACATGCTCCGCTCACCACCAGAAAAATTCCCATCAGACCATTCTTTCCCTGGTATTCGATCGACATTAATCTTGCAAAGCAAGAACGTAGAAAAGTAGAACGAAGATGGAATCACACTGGGCTAACTATTCATAGAGACATTTTCAAATACCATTGCCGCAAAGTGAAGCAGTTAATAGCTAAAGCAATAGCAAAATATTATCAAGATGCCATTATTGAATGCGTAAATCAGAGCCAAAACTTCCATCTTTCACATCAGCTGAAGATCTCTCAAATAGATTTGCAAATTTTTGCTGGGATAAAATTATTAACATCCGCACAGTGATACTTGAGAAGCAAAAACAAGATGATTATGATTATGAATCACCTAGTGTGAATACACCAAAATTGATCTCAGCTTTGATACTTTCTGTCCTGTAACAGTTGAATAAATTTGCAAAACCATCATGTGTTGCCCCACAACATCATGTGTGCTAGACCCACTTCCAACGCAATTGTTAAAAATTGCATAAAAAATATTGATTTTTTTTATCACCTGTTATCACACGAATAGTCTATTTAGCTCTAACCACTGGAAAATGTCCTCCTTCACAAAAATCAGCAATAATAACACCATTGCTAAAAAAGGCCTCACTCGATCCGGAATCATTGAAAAATTATCATCCTGTGTCTAATCTGACATTTGTTTCAAAATTACTTGAGAGAATTGTAGCGAAACAAATGCAGGATAATATTTTACAACATCAGCTGTATGAGAAGCATCAGTCAGAATATCGGAAACGCCATAGTACTGAAACGGCATTAACACGTGTTCAAAATGACATCCTGAGAGCTATGGATGACAGTAAGACAACAGTCTTGGTGTACTTGATCTCTCTGCAGCTTTTGACACTGTTGACCATAATTTCTTGTTGGAGAGATCGAAGCAGTATTTCAGGTACAGCTCAGTCTTGGTTCAAATCTTACTTGGAAGATAGATCTCAACAGGTTCACCTTCATGGAAGCAGCTCAGCTTCGTCATCATTAAGATTCGGTGTTCCACAAGGGTCTGTGCTGGGTCCAATTTTATTCGCGATCTATACCATCCCCCTGGGAGAGATATGTCGCCGGCATGGTGTCCAATATCATCTCTATGCTGCTGAAACTCAACTGTATGTATCCTTTAAGGTCGGTGATGCAGTGGATCTCTTGGAGGCTCAACGTCGAATCGATATTGCATAGTTGAGATAAAAGCATAGATGGTGATGTTCATGGTAAAGTGAAATGACAATAAAAGAGAATTAGTTATCATAGCACTACCATATTTTCTTCAGCACAATAAGGTATTACTGTCTAGTGTGCAAGTGGGAGATAGTGGAATATCAACATCTAAATGTGCCCGTAACATCGGCATAGTGTTTGATCATCATATGGATATGACTACACAGGTCATTAGGATGTGTCAAGCAGCAGAAACATTAGATCAGTCAGATCCAGTCTTACAAAGGAGGCGACACTGAGGCTTGTTTGTGCCCATATCACTCCTCATCTCCGTGATCTACACTGGCTACCAGTCAAATCCAGAATAAAGTACAAAATCCTTGTGAAAACATACCGTCCTCTTCATAACGAAGCGCCGGCCTAAATTTCTGAAATGTTGACTCATTATACTCCCCCAAGAACATTAAGATCTACCAATACGTCTCTGTTAACTGTGCCAACAACACACACGAAACACGGAGACAGAACATTTTCCTGTGTTGCTCCCAGGTTATGGAATGAACTGACAATATCTCAAACAATCTGTCAAAATTTATCTTTATAATCGAGCCTATTGCTGATGCCTTATTGGTATAAACATATTTATTTGGATTTCCAAGTAGCACAAGTTTTAATGCAAGGGATTATGCCTTAGTGTTGACTGTTTAGAACTCCTGCGAACGGCCCAAAAGGCTGATGTATGGCGCTATATCAAATGCTTTATATTGTTATTATTATTATTATAAAAACCTGGAGGATACACAAGGACAACCGGTCCATATAATCTTACACATACACAGATATATATGATCGTTTTATTCACCTGTATTTTCACTCATGCCATACACCTCACAGATCAGGATATCTAAACTCATGAAGAAATCCAGAGTGGTCCGCGTCAGAGGTGCCGCTCCGGATATACAAATCTTACAGCGGTCCAGTCCCAGCTGAGCTTTCACTTTGTTGAACACCAGCATGTTGGCCACCGTCCAGCTGAACCTCCCTGGTCCGTCCGCAGTACTGATACACAACAATCACAATTAATTTAATAATAATGTAATATTATGTAGCTAATTCGGTGTTTTTGGTGACAAAAATAAGTGTATGAAGAGGTAGGCCCTTAGCTATTACATTACATGTTGACTATAGGTAAACAATAATAATTGAGCTGATTGATCGAAGTTTGACATCGTCCATGTTTGACATGCATGCCGAGCGTGGTGTGGTGCTCCCATGCTGCTGCAGTGCTCCAAATGACTGCTGCAGTGATCCCAACAACTGCTGCGTTGCTCCCATAAGCTGTATGCTGCAGTGCTCCCATAAGTTTCTGCGGTGCTTCCAGCGATTGCTGCCGTGCTCCCAGCAGCTGCTGCGGTGCTCCAATGAGCTGCTTTGGTGCTCGCAACAGCTGCTGTGCTCTAATAAGCTGTTGCAGTATTATCCTTATTGTTATTGGCAAAAATATTCTGTTTCACATATATAACTCTTCATATAGGTATCATGCCTTAAAATATATATAGTAGTAAAATATCCACATACCCTCTCGTGCATAGTGTCCCATATATGGGACAGCTGTAATTTCCAATACTGCAGATAACCAAAATGTTGTAAGCATGCATGTCATTAGAGGCCCCCATAAGGGGTATAAATTCACCGTACATTTTTTAAAATATTAAAAAAATTATATTCATGCACTGCTTAAGATGATCAATCTTACTTCCGTTTTAAGGATTTAAACTAATGTATTAACGTTACTTCTTTCTGCAAGAAAATGGTTGAAGCTGGTACTGCTATGTATCTTTCTAGAAAGCAAGATACGTTGAACCAATGCTGACTTAATGTTGGCCCTCCGTCTGCGACGCCAGCCCATCAGTAGCTCGGCATCTCGTGTTTGCTGGATTCTGGCATAGGACTCCCAGCAAACACAGGGCATTCACCCAATGCTGTTTCAATGTTGGCTCACCGTCTTCGACGCTGGCCCAAAATTACAACATCATTGGGTGGATACCCCGTGTTTGCTGGGCTACTACTTATAATCTACTCACCCACTTATTTTCGCCTGGTTACCCCTGAAACCCACGTCTTTTGCCCACATGGCAATCCTCTTTTTAAAGTTGGACGCTTCGCGGCCAGCTGCCATCATTTTCTCTTGGATCTTTTCCCAGACACGTGGCACTCCAAAGAACACAGTGGGCCTCACCTCACGCAGGGTATCACCCAGGCTGCCCTGACAATAATAACAGTTAACAAAGGGTTTCATTATCATGATTATTAAATCTACTATATTGAGAATCAACTGACTACCAGTGTATGAGCATAAAATTACAACGTCATCCCTTCTCAAAACAGGATACGTTGATGTCTTGATTTAATGTTGGTACTCCTTAAGCAAATGGGACGACGGGTGCCAAAAATATCTGAACATGGCAAAGGCGAAAGGATTTATGTGATCTCATGCACTGCATCTTTAAGACGCATTTACTTAAAAATTCTATGTTTTATCTCTAAATGCGCTTGATGTTTTCATTTAGCCGTATCTTCGATAGTACTAGACCAATTTTCATAAAATTTGTATGAGCAAGAACATAAGTATGTTCAAATCTGGGGTCAATCAAAAAATTTCGCAGCACGCCTGATTTTGGTAATATATATAATTTGTTGATTGATGCCGTTGGTCATGTTACTATTAGGCTATACCTTTAGAGCATCAGGCTGAGCGAAATGTACCGTGGCTGCCAAATTGATCCCAACATAAAGATCGAGTACTTGTGCAGCTACGTGGCTGAGTGGGAGGTAGCTCAGGATGTGGTCTTCTCCCAAACCCAATTTCATGTCGGTACATATCTTCCTCGTTACCCATGTCAGCTGCGGAACATAAAAATCAGTTTATTGTAGGCAAATAAAATATTTCGAGGGACATATCAAGGATGGAGATTACGATGCAAATGATTCCTTTGGCATGGACATGGTATGGTATTATTGGTTCCCGCTCCATTCACCCTGTTGATTTGATTGTGTTTGCTTTAAAGTAGGTCTGTGAAGCTTTTCTATATAGACCTACTTTAAAAAAACACAATCCAGTCAACACAATGGAACGTCAAGCTTCATAATTCATTCTCAATGATTATGTTTCACCCTATCACGAAATATGCACAACGTAATAAATAAATAATCGACTTGTGCTTTTTATACAGCTACATGTAAAATAAAGCTAAAGATAGGGATACAAGACTAATTCACTTTTTAGCGACAAAACCTAACAGACAGTCGCATGCATGTAAAAACATTTAAATGTCAGCATTCAGAAAACTAAAATTAAAGAAAATGAATGAAAACATATCCAATTTCCCTATTATCGTGATTAATGTGGTAAATAAGTATGTCTATGTAAGTCTAATAGTTACAGAAATATTCAGCTTGTCATTCCGGATATTTGGATTCTGAATGGGTAAATTTTGACGACTATTAACATGATTACGGCCAGAAAATAAATTTAAGCGCATTTTCTTTTCTCTATTTTGTGTGAATCTTATTCATCCTCCTACATAAACTCACAAAGATGCACACACAAATGCTTTCATTTCCTGACACATAACAGCATAATTATGTGGATAGAAAATCAAGGTTAAAAATGTCCATTTTTGTGTAAAAAACACAAAGAAGTGGAGCTCTTCTGGAGATTTGTCGCTCCTTTAGTGTGGCAATCAGTAAGACAGTGCGATAGATAAGTTACCGACTGTAACAAAACCATGCACACAGGCGGCTGTTTGTTAATTATGGCTGCGAAAATATTGCTTGCATTAATGAATGAATTCGGCCTTAGCACACATTTGTACACATACAGGCTAAATAGGGCCGCCAGGACAACCTCCAAACACAGGATTAGAAATTTCAACCCTGGAGGTCTGAGGTCGAGCACGCTACCTCTCGGTCACGGAGGCTCCCCACAATACTGAGCATTGCTTACATAGTAGAGCGATTCCAGAAAAACAATACACATTAACATGGTTAATTATAGTCATCGTATAATTATACATCACTCGTGGGTTACATCAGTGTACATCATCATATCCATTTTATTTTAACATTTATATAAATGTATAATTGATGTACACACTTTAATGAGTTTACTCACATTATCATGACTCAGCATAACGCCTTTTGGATTTCCCGTTGTTCCAGACTAAAAAAACAAAACAAAACAAATATAAACCAGGCAATAAATAATGTCAAGAATGCTCGCTTAGAACTGGACTGTACTATTTTCAGAATGAAGTGGATGGAGACACAGAATGCCTTAAACGTATATGTTGATTAATCGTTCTCTAGGCGTAGGTAACATTTAAACATATATGTGTACATGTAGTTTTACGTATAATTAAAACCGTAGACGTCTAACTGTCAAAATATAACATCGAAGCTAGTCAAAATGGGCTAGGAGAACCTCCTGAGGATCGTGAGATGAATTTAGATGACACAGGAGTTGAAATTCGATTCCTGGCGGTCTGAGGTCGTGTACGCTACCACTCTGTCAGGGAGGCTCCCCACAATCCTGAATATGTACTAGTCAGCGACGAAAAAACATTTGTTTATCTGGGACCAGAATGCCAGAGCGATGAACGAATCCGCGAGTTCCGACTTTACAGGAGGCAGCTACCGCGACCCACAATTTCAATTGGTTTTGGAAAATTAACGAGATTTTATTAATTTGAGACCAAAGATTATATTTTTTGGCAAATCTTGATGTCTAAACACACATTTCGTTCCCATTAACAGTTGTTAAATCGGCTAATACAAACAGATTAAAAACGACTACATGTATATTGGCGTGCTTAACGCTTAAAGGGTTAGAATGCCAGTCATGGCTAATTCTTTCCCAGCAAACACGAGAAGTTGAACCAATGTTGGGTGGATGTTGACCCGACGTCGTAAACGGGTTTGCTGGGATGAGAGCTTGTGACTCAGTAAAGTGGCAAATTTGGGCTATACCAGGTTCTTACCGTATATATAAGGGTGGCACATTTGTTTGGTGCGTGCAGGCCCACTCTTTCGTTTAGGATGGATTCAGGAACATCTTCTCCTAAAGCTATGAACTCTTTCCACTGAAATCAAGAAAACAAACGTTAATACATTGTAAACCGTCATCTTATATGCACAGGTAGCATACTTGTTTTTGTTAATGAAATATACTTATGTAAAGTGATATAAGCATGATAGAAATGGCTTTGTCTGCATAGAAATTTAATTACATAGTGTAATATAATTGAATACATCATAAATACAATGTACGTTAATTATAATAGAGGGAAATAAAGTAGACAGGATATGCTGATATTAATATTTTTTGTAATTGTTTTTTCACCTAAAACTTGTACAAATAGTAATGATACTGATATGCATAATTTTTTAAACTGTTTTTTTTTCACTTCGAACTTGTACAAATAGTAAAAGATGGTACCGGAAACTTTAAAGAAATTATCAAAATAGGAAAGAAAAATCAAATAAGATTTCATATATGTATGCATTCACAGTACATATACAATATACAGTACAGAAAAAAAAAAAATAATACGTAAGACATATGAAAAAAACAAAAGAAAAACATAAAACAAAAACAAAAAACTTTGCTTTATCTCTGTGAAGTGTTTCAGGTGGTTATTATATGATTGGTTAATAAGAATTAAAAACTGGCCCAGCGTCCAAACAAACCCCGGCCAACGTCTCGCGTTCAACAGGCATTATTTTCAAATAATTCCAGCAGATACAAGATAATAAGGCGAACAACCATGAACATATCTTCGCTTCGGAGCTAAATGATCCTATCTGCCACTCTAACGAGTGTCAGATAGGACCCTTTAGCTCCGTGGCGACGATATACATTTATGACATCAAAGAGTGTGGCGCTGATTGCTCATTACTATAATTATGATCTTACAGAGTAAACATTGGCATTGTCCACGCCAGGCTGGCCATCCCATTGTACAATAGCCTTCACATGTGGCAGATCATCCCAGACTTTGAGAACTTTCTGCAGCTGGTAATCATTTTCCACAATGACCACATCACAGTCACAGTCGATCATCACATATTGACAAGCTTCAGGTGTATTAGTAATGTATATGCCCGCAGGTAGACCCCTAGATCAAGTAAAAAACATCAGGGATCAATGCTTCACGAATATATTAGATTCATTTGGAGTAGTGTCATGTATTATGATGACACGACTGGTGAAGTATGAAAAGAAAAAGATAACGTACACCTTTGTACACATACAAATGATATGTATATACACTTCTAAACTTTTCTTTATTTGACCATATAATATAATATCGTGCATACATTATTTTTTTGTGCTGTGTACATGTACACAAGATAGATGTATACATGATACATTATATTCTCCAGAAGAAAATAAATTATACATTGATACTCATAGTTGTGACATTGTATTTGGTGCAATACCTAATCACCCTACTTTTTGTTTCCTAACACAAAATATCTCCACAAAATATTGATCAGGAACCGAAATAAAATAATTACCATTACCCCGACCTGTCCGCATTTCTTAATGTATCCAGCCATGAACAGTACAATAATGTTTACATTTGATCACCAAGAGTGTAAAATTCAATAAACAGCAAAACTGATCGGATAATGCTGGGTGCAACTAATTAAGCAATACGCTTCGCCACATACTGTACTGTACAAGGAATTGACCAGTGCAAACACCAGAAAAGTCATACATGAATATAGTTTACATTCCGTGATTGAAGATAACATGTTTATTATTGTTTCCTCGTATCGTCGATCGCCGCGCTGTGAGGGTTAAATACCATCATAATATGCCGTCAACCTCAATGAGGGTATAATCATTATTATACATGATAATGCAGATGTGGGAATCATGTCGACGATATTTACTGGCGTAATATTTCAAATTCTGGAAAGTTGGAGGCCCATATAATTAGCTTACTGGTTAACACTGCTATCCAGGGCCCGTATTCGCGTATAAGTTACGATATATCGTGGGCTTCTGATTGGTCGAGATGGCCATCTCGACCAATCAGAAGCCTACGATATATCGTAACTTGTACGCGAATACGGGCCCAGACTGATACATTAAATACTTTTTGGTTTTCATATTTTTTTTTATATGAAGAGTGATATATATGTATATCATAATTGGACCTACATTATTTCAAAAACTCGATGCAAAGCATTTATTTTATTAAAAAAACGTTGAAAGAAGCAATGCATGGATATCCAAGAGAAACCGAAATATACACACCTGTGGAGAAACTGGCTAGAAAGTAAAGTAATGGGCTACAATGTCTGTGCATCTGGTTAATTGGCGTGAGGCATTGCTAGCAAGCCTCTCTGGTGTTACAACTGACCTTTCTGTGGCCTTTTATGTGAGAGTCCCAGTAAGATGATGCGTTTTATCGAAAAAGAGTGAAAATGTGTCCTCTATTTGTTTGCAAAATAAGCCAATGGTAATTACTGTAGTGGAAATTGTGTGTTTGCATGAATTCTTGACATTGGGAGTAATGGCAATGCGAAACACATTACCACACTAGTGGAAATAAATGGTGTTTTTGTTAATATGTGAGAGCCGTGACATGTTTAACAAACAATACAATAGCCACGACGACCAATTGTTCATGAACAGTGTATATAACACCATGAACACTATGGCACCAAGGAAAACAGGGAACCTCCTTGCAATATTATAGTAGTCACATGACCTGATTACATCATGGTGGGTTCTTCATCAGATGTGGTAGACGGCTATGTGGAACTTGTACGTGCGATCGCCAAAGTTCACTGATTGAATCCACCATAGAAAATGCATGTCACAAATGAAATGAAATAAATGGGGTTTTAGGCCACCTTTGTGCACAAATAGGCTAAACTGGGCCAGGAGAACCTATTGAAGATGGTAAGATTAATGAGATGACACTGCCCTCCAGACACAGAATTTTGCAATTCGAACCCTGGCGGTTTGAGGCCGAGCTCGCTATTTCTTGGTCACGGAGGCTCTCCAGAATATTGAATCTTTACAAGTGATCAGGGTAGAAACATTTTGTTTCTTTAAAACTTGAATGCCAGAGCGGGGTTCGAGCAGGCAGCTGTAACCACTGCACCAGGGCCCCCGCCCTAATTGCGTGTCACAATTTAGCATGGTGCAAACGTGACCGGGACCATGCCCGCTGTATAAGTATATGTATATGTATAAGTTATTTATTTGATCACTCACCCTGCATGTATGGTAGCGAGTTGTGAGATGAACCACTCTGGCGAGTTAAACCCGATGATACACACCCCGTGGTGGGGTTCGAGTCCAAGCTGAAACACAACCAGCACATTTAATCACTGTCTTGCGTTGTTAATAAAACAAAATATGCAAATAAATCATAGGAATTATTTCCATATGAAGTTGTACCTCGCCCCCGCGACCCTCAAATTTCAGTGAGACCAAGCGATTCAATTCAAATCTAATATTATTTAATGTAAGACTCTAAACACTATAATATTAGTTGTTTGGGTCAGATGTTATACTGATTATCGACAATTTACATCGAATGAAATACATATTGTTTAGTTGCATTGTTTAAATAGGAGCTAACCATTCAGGTGAGTGTTCAATAATAATAATAATTTGCGGTCAACATGGTCAAGCTATCATGCTCGACAGTGTAACTAAAAGTAAACACCACCAGAGTTGGGGTCAATTCCTTTTCATCAATTCCAAATTCCATTCCAATTCTTTTTTATCAATTCCTGAGTCAATTCCAATTCCTTTGGTGTTAAAAAAAGTCAATTCTAATTCAATTCCAATTCCTAAAAAGTCAATTCCTTATCAATTCCACCCAAAAATGAGACTTTTAATACAAATAGAACAGCTGTATAATAACTTGAAATGACAAAAATAATAACACCTGATATAAAATAAAATACATTTTATTTATTATCTTGCAAACATATTTAAACATGTACACTTACTAGATTTTAATATTAGTAGGGTGGAGTACATCTTTAATACCTGATGTAGGAGTTGTACTCGTGTGGACGCGGATGTGAGCGCGTTATTTCTATAGACTAACGCCACAATTGCTATCAACACGGTGTGTAATTAACACAATGTCTCGCGACAAGCCGTGCTACTTAAAACTCTGATAAGTCTGACCCTGTGGTGGCTACGGCGTGTCGACCCACACCTCACTCAAATAAACTCGTATTAAAAATAAAGCAGCGTAGGATCTATTGTTGTATTTTAATTGATGCAATTATTCACATTATTTATTTTCCGATTATACTATTTTTTAATATCTAATTCTAGCATGTGGCAATTAAAAATACCCTAAGAAAATATATCAGGATAACCTCTAGGGCCAAAAGGCATATTAGAGAAGTAATCAAAGGGTCAATTAGAGCGCTTGGCTACGCTGCATAACATCCTTCCTACTAACACTGGATGTATCCCAATGTTGCGTTAATGCTGCCCCACCGTCTTCAGCGTTTTTCCAATGTTTAATCAGCATTGGCTCAACGTCTGTTGGGAACGCATTCGTCTCAAGGTCCCGAAATTTCTTTTGTTCTACTAACTCTAAGGGACAAGCAATTGTTATGTTCTAAGCCATTCATTCACCTAAGTCTAATCATGACTCGTGATTGTTTTATAAACTATAGACGTCCATACGACAAAATATAACAAATACGAGAACTAAAATTATGCATTACTTTTTAAATACAATTGTTAAAAAATGCTGTTAAGTGACACAAAAGTGGTAGTTAAACAGTGTGATCATGCTTGCGCGAATACATGTATATAAGGAAAACATTAATAAAATAATAGTACAATTATTTCCAGAACTTTAAGCCAGCAAACACGAAACATTGACCCAATGTTGATATATTGTTGGCTCGTCGTTTGCGATGATAGCACAACATTAAACCAACGCCGGCTCGGCGTCTCATTTTGCTGATAATTCAGCCACTCGATGGTAATTCTCTAACACTATATACACAGTAGGTGTTGACGCTAGTTGAGTTGTCATGAGTCGCACTTTTCGGCAAAACTGTTACCGGCTGGTTACACCAGTCCACGGGAGTAAATCAAACTTGCTGTATACAAGTAACAACAAGTAACAAGCATACACGCACACACCAATCTCTGATTGTTAGATTGAATTGCTCCAACTTAGCATGAGCAATCTTGTTACAAATATTATTTGGATTACACATTACATTCTTATTTAATCTACAAGGTCATTTAAATGAGTATTTTTACATAACACAGATCAGGTAAAATTCTACTGCGATGACAAGTGATGATCACTCATGCGTTTAATAGCGCTTAAAAAATAAACATGGATAAAAAAAGTCAATTCCTTTATCAATTCCGGGCATATTTTGTCAATTCCAATTCAATTCCAATTCCTTTTTTTTTCAATTCCTAGTCCAATTCCAGGAATTGAGTCAGGAATTGAGTTCCCATTCAATTCCGGAATTGACCCCAACTCTGAACACCACAAGTACAGATTATCGGGTCAATAATTTTGCAGCGAGCAACGTCATTAAACGATCCCACTTTGTTTTTGTTTTACTTGTCATCCGCCTGTTATTTATCTATACAGATAGGCCTACAATAAAGTATGTTAAGTTACATCATCTTAAACGGCAAATATTTTGTAAACATCAATCTGAGTAGGCTCTGAAACGCCTTCTATTTGTCTGGCTTTAATACTATAAAAATATATATTTAAATCATTTGACAGCAATATTCGTGATATTCTGGAGTATTGATTTGAGATTTATAATAAAATTCAAACGTCAGCACATATGCCAAATTCGTCTTTAAACATATGGATTGTCAATTCGCCTACTGGTTGGGATGATATCGCCAGCCAGTTGAGAGCTAAACAAATGCACTCACGACCTGTAGTTATTCAATTAAAGCATATCTTGTTTTGCAACTCAAGGACATTTTTTAATAGGTGAATCACAAAGGTTGTCACCTTCACTTTTGTCAGTTTCAACATGGTCAAGAGATGAGAAGGGAAATGCCGTATATACTGTGAAGATGGGCTTACCTTGATTAAAGACTTGGCTGCCATTTGCACGTCCGCATAGTATTGTGCGTACGTCCAGGTTTTCCACTGGCCTTCTCGCTTGACAGCTGTGCAAAATGAACAAGTTAAATGAAATTAATGTTTAACAATGAAGATTTGCAAATGCTATGTAATTTTCACCCACTAAAAGTTGTTGCTCGCAGCAGCGATTGCTCGCAGCAGCGAGACTCAACTTCAAGTGGGTGAAAATTTAAATAAAATAATTTAGAGGGGAAACGGTTAAAGTCTCGCGTTGGTTGGAATGGAAAATTGGTACAGACTCAGTGTAGATTGAATAGTTCGCTATGTTATTTTCGGAGTATATTATTCAAGATGATGTGCTTAAATTAATACTTTCTGTTTCGAACCTATACAGCAAAGAACATAATACAAATATGGAGGGAACAGCAAACAACACAATAGGTCAAGAAGATATATTGCATCATGTTTTGGTACTTGGGAAATATGAAAGAAATGGTCACAAGCTCACCCATGGCTGTGTGGTCTGGTGATTTCATGGCTGTGTTCTTGAACATGGATATCACAGAGATAGGAGGAAGAGGTGGCTGTGATTCTGAGTCCAGGTCCAACTTCACACATCCGTCTCTGGCTGTGGTCCAGCGTTTGTCTGCAGGCAACATCGTCTCTCCTGAAATCACGATATAAGGAAAAACTAAATAAGTACATGGTGGAGATTCACATAATTTAAAATGTGAAACGGTAGTGATCACAACCCAGCAAACACAAAACATTTGCATAACATGTGTACAACGTCGGTCCAACGCTGGACCAACATTGTACAAATGTTATGCAGATATTTTGTGTTTACTGGGAATGACTAGTTTAGCACAGCGTACAGTTATGCTTAATTATATGTGTTAATCATATTTATGAACAATGCAAGTGTAATGTTCTTGCAGGAACTTCATCAAACCCAAAGCTTGATGAAGTGCTGTATTTGGACTCAAATATGACATTCAATACTATTCAATATTGCTAGCAGCAACTAAATGACTGCAGTAACTAGCTGATCTCTTCACGTGATCGAGCCACACTTTCATATGTCGAGGGTATAGTACTAAATTTGAACGATTGTTACTTAATGTCTCCTAGCAGTCAATGTGCCTCTTAAATAAAACATACAACGCTTTAACTGTTAGGGAACGACACGCAACATTATTTTAAGTGGGGTCATACCATATAATACACTACTGCCGACAATCACATATTATGTTGTGAAAACCACCCACTACAACAATGTTGTTTAACGTTGACCGCCCGTCTGTCACGCTGGCCCAACAATAATTCAACAAGGTAAGACCGCGGTGTACGGAAACATGGGTTAGAATGATTATATTATCTACACAATGTCCATCCAATTACTCATTAGCTTTCACAAGATGATGATGGAACCCCGAAGGCGCTGACAGTACCAATGCTGGTTTAATGTTGGGCCAGCGTCGTAGACGGTGGCCCAGCATTAAGACAGCATTGGTTCAATAAGCCAACCATTGTATTTTGGCGCTTAATTCCATAAGCCTTTTTTATCTTTTACTTAGATATCGTTGTCACATAATAGTGTCGTCCGTTGTTGTCGTTGTCCTGTTTGTAAAATGTAGTTATTTCAGCCATTTTTGAGCATTTATTTTATTATGACCTATAGCTCTGATAAATGCTAAAAGTTGTGAGGTTGTCTTACATGTCTCATTGCTCTGTAAATAGTGGGAATTATTGGCGCACCTTTTAATCTCTGTTATTACGTCGTGAAACAGAACGTCTGTCAATGTACCCGATCAGCGTCATTGGAGTTTGGTTCCAGGGGGACCATTAATAGATTTAACAGAATGGTTGACCACCGAGCCAATACCACAGGATAAAACAGTGGAATTTTAGCATCCTGTCCGCTGAATTTATTCGGAGTACGATAAATTGATAAATTGCATTTATCCACCCACGTGCGGCACTAGCTGTCCGGTTGGCTGTGTCAGTGAGTGGGTGGGTTTTAAAATAATAAAACTAGCCCTAAGCTTAATAAAAGAATAATTCCAGGGTGAATGCCATTTAATATAATATATTAGGTGGCATTTCACACCGATGTTCAGTGTTTCATCTAGGATTCAGAAGGGGCATGGCGCCACCTATCACTAGGGGCACCTTATCATGCACGCTGGGCACCCAATTAGGCGTTTCTAACACCCCCCCCCCCCCAATTAAGGGTATAAATAGGATCAGTTAGGTACAGTATGTATACATCTAGGGTTCCCTAACTAACTAACTGTGAACATCGCCAGTTATTACTACTATGTACCCAGGCCGTAATCAGGTATTGCGTCATAGGTGTGAGCGCGTGACATCAGTGACTCATCTGGGGTGTTTTCCATTGTCACAATGGCCTGGGTGTGTTGAATATGACGTAACAATAGTTCAAAGAGGCATTTCACTGTCTGAATATTAGAAAGGCAACATGGCGCACATGAAGGGCACCATGGCACTCATAAAGGGCAACATGGCGCTCACAAAAGGCAACATGGCGCTGCGCCATGCTAGAAAGAGCTAGATGAAACACTGATGTTCAACGTCTGATCATAAAATGTGTTCTTAAGTTTCTCAGAGTGACATTAAAGCAAGAGCTGTTGTTTTATTGTTGCTGTTTGCTGCTACTCCCATCAACCTCGCTGCTGAGTTTAAAGAATCATAGCTAACCCTCCTCCCCCCCCCCCCAGCAACTCACACAACATAGGTTGCAGTAAAATAGATGATAAGCAACGTAGGCCTATATATTAAGTATTGGTCTTATAAATTGTTTCCGAGCATAGCGAAAAGCTGTCTCGCAGAAGATATTTTGTTTGTTGTTACATAACATGTTGATTTCCATACTGTGTCTTGTAGTTTTCTAATAATTCGTCTAGAACATCAAATTTTGTTTTGACCCTCTTCTTTATCGCATTATGTAGACCCTTTTGGAGTTTGAAGTGTTTGGAGTGTTCTTCTAATGTGTATAAATTTGTTCGCTGATGAATGGAATCAATTTAACGGGTTCCCTTTCTGCTAGCTCATGTATTTTGTGTGTGCGGGTATTCCACGGCAGGCGGTATTAGCTATCTTGATAGCCTTTTTTAGTACCATTTTTTTTCATCCTTTCTAGTGTTGTTTTAGGTGCCGATGGGAGAGTTCTCGCTCCACATTTTAGGACTTGTCTGACTAGTTTGTATAACTGTATGATAATTTTAAGTTTACATCCCCAGTTAGTCCACTTAGAAGTCTACTCGTCTACTTGTTTTGAATATTGCCATTTTTCTATGTGATCGAAATTTGAATTTTTTTTTGTGGTAGCCACTCCCAGCAGTGTTGCCTCTTCCATATGATCTATTTCTTCTCCGAATAATTGAAGGCAACTTTCACGTTTTGCATCCCGTTGTTTTCAAGCACAATTAGCTGCGTATTTTTAGCATTTAATGTTAATTATCCATTTGGAGCACCATAGTCGAGACTCCATTTCCGAAACGAAGCCTATAAAAAGGTCCACGCGGACATTATGAGTAAAATATGGAGACATCCTCATTCTTATAGGAAATTTTCAGTAGAATGCGAAAAGCACTGTCTCCAAGCTGAAATATAATCCGATCACGGTCAAATTAGGCATTTTCAAAATGGCCGCCCCAAATTTTCTGTAAAAAAATCAAATCCTAATAGCTGGCCTAAAAATACATTAAAACGCTATATTAATACTAGTCTATTAGTGCAGAAATTATGGCCGGCACAGTTGTTACTTTGTTGCTCATATAAATTGTTCAAATTCAAGATGGCCGTCAAAATTGCTGACAAATCGTGTTTTTGATCATAACTTTCAAATCACGCTCAGGTATAGGTGATTTCATTAAGCCAGTGGACCATGTTTGTGTTTGGTAAGGTGATCTATCTGAGAGTATAGGAAATGAAAGATGGGCTACTTGTAGTCACAGTGGTGAAAAGGTCAAAACAGGTAATTTAATGTCATCATCCAAGGTCATTTCAAAATATAAGTGTGATTTAACTAAAAACTTTGATCAAGTTCGGGTCTGGTATCATTGGAAAGAATATCTGTCTGGCCCGTGGGAGTCTGACAAATAGACATTGAGATGCTGGCAGTGGTGGGACTGGTCACCAGAGGTTATTAAAGGTCACTAACCAAGATCATTTGAAAAGATAAATTGATTAAACTGTAAACTTTGACTAGGTATGTGTTTATTTATCTATATTGGTGAATGCGAAATGGCTGTTGGAGTGTCACTAGTGGTACACTACTTCCCCAGAGGTTATTTTAGATCATTACCAAGGGCAATTGAAGTGAAGAGGGAAATTTGAGTTTTGTGTTCGGTCTCATCTTTGAATCAGACGCGGAATGGAACTGTTCATTTTTATTTAGAGCATCCTCTTCCAGAATCAAATTGCAGACAATATTCCAGTTTAGTGATGTTTAATATGACTGTACAGTATCTCATATTCATTGTGTTTAGAGCACCCTTGCTACCTTCTTCATCTGTTTGTATAATTAAAATGTTTTTCATATAACTATAGTAGTGATTATTAAGTAAGTGGATGTATTATAAATTTGGGAGACACAGAGACAACTGGGGCAATATATAATGATAGGTTTTAGTTGAACTTTCAACTTCGTTAGCGTCCCACTTCTTCACGTAAGTGTCCAATACTTCTTCATAACCTGAATATTTATTGTGTAAATGTGTTCATATACGGTTTTAATCATTCAGGCCTGTTTACAATGCCCTTATTTCTAGTATCGATTGGTCTACAAAGATATATAAACTGTCCCACTTTACCCCATTAGCTATTCCACTTCTTACTGAGCCGTCACTCTTCGTCCCGTTTTAATATTTTTTTTGCAGGTGCAGAATGTGCTTGCCATTATATCTCACAAAATGATAGTGGGTAACATTATTCCCCATTCTACATGCTGGGTACAATCAAACTTACAAAAGTCGATCGAATGACGACAGTGAAATTGTATTTCAGCTCTACTGGCCATTCACTAATTTTCTTAAATTTATCTGAGGCATATCAGCTTCCACCTCTTGATTCTGAAATCGTCAATAATACAGCAAGATAATGAGTTGGGCACACTCCATTTTGCAATGAGATAGTTGCATCAAAGTCTCATAATAAGAAACTGACCATTAAATGCATGACTTCTGCACAGCAGCAACACCTGCAGATACTTTGAAGCGCTGTACCTCACTACATTACGTGTTGAATTCACATGTCGAATGAAAGACAATATAAATAGTTTGAGGCTGCTTAACAATATATATGAAGTGTAATTATAAAATTGATATATCTATATGTATATATCAATTTTATAATTACACTTCAAAAATATATCACTATACCTATATTACTTGATAAGTAGTTACATGCTCGTTTTATTATTAATTAACTATGAAAACATATGTAAAGACACCAATTTCACAGATCTACAAAAAATATTGTTAGTTTTATTTTGCTATTGGTAAAAGTTTGCTTTCAGGTAATGTGTTAATTCTTTGTATTTTTTTGTAAAATGTCGGGAAAATATCTAGCGCAGAGCAGAGTAAAAACTGATTATTTTTAAAATTTGGTCTAGTTTAGTGTCTAAATGCAATAGTGAGTCCAGATGTGGGTGATGTGGGTGATTCGTCGCCTGACAGACTTTTTGTTTGTATATATTCAAGCCAGTTTAGTGCACCTTTTACAATAATTTGGCAAAAAATAGCTGTGTGAGAATCCCCCCTTCACAAACCCTCAGGGATACGCCTCTGTTTTTTATTAAAATAACTGCAAATACCATTAATAATTTTTGTTTATTAATTACTCAATTTGTTTGAAAAAAAGGTGGAGCTAAAATGACCTGGTGGAAGCTCTTACACTACAGCTACAAATTGGTTCTCCTTCCAGTATGGACTAGTGTAGCCTATCTGTGCAGCTATTATCACATTTTGAACCATTTTACTCAATTAAGTTACTAGGCTACTCCCATTCCAATATAAATTAGAATAACATCTCCCGCACTATGGTTCAGCCCCTGTTTTAATTAAATAAACTGCTAAAAGCATTAATAAACGGTTCTGTGGACATTTATGGTGAAACATATATTTTTTCAAAATATTTACTTGAATTAATTAAAAAAGTAAGGGGGGTTGAAAATGTCCTGAAAAGAGCTCCTACATTACAGCTACAAGGTGGTTCCCTTACCAATAAGGATCAGTATACACTAGTGCAGCTCTGTGCCAAATTTGGTGCTTTTAACAAAATATTACTTAAATCCGCAGTACTAATACGCAGGTTATGATAAAACATGATTTGGCAGTCATTTTGTCGGCCATTTTGAATTTGGACAATTCATATGAGCAATAAAGCAAAAATAATACCGGCAATGAATTATTGTACATTCATATATTAGTAGGGGCCTAAAATTAGAGGGTTTTAATGGAATCTTAGGCCGTTTATGAAGATTATAAATTGGTACGGTAAACTCTTGGCGGCCTTTTTGAAAATGGATAATTTAACTATGAGTGGACAATATTTCAGCTTGGAGACAGTGATTTCTGAAATCTACGCAAAATTTCCTAAAAGAATGATGCTGTCTCCAAATTCTACTCATGATGTCCGCATGGGCTGTAATTTACCGGAATGGAGTCTCGACTACCACTTTTCTTGAGCCGATTATGTTTTATGAATCCGATATTGAATATACGGCTGAAGGGACAAGAAAATTTAATAATCGTCAATAAAATATATTTTCATTTAAAAACAGCAAAACGAAATGCATGACATTACACGGCTGAAGGGGTAAGTAATTAAAAAAATGGACAATACAAGTTATTTGTATGTTACGAAACGGCAAAAACCGAAGTAATTAAACGTAATAAACGGCTGAAGGGAGAATTTAATTAAAGGGTTAATTGAATTATTTCTCACGAGATGGTTTACAGTCATTTTTCACACTTCCTGGTCGTGGATAGTATCAGAGGGAGTGCCAGGCTGATTAGTGATAACGAGCGATGCATGTGACGTGTGGGGAGGGGGGGGGGTAATTTAATTATTTAATTATCGCGATGGTTTACAGTCATATTTCACACTTCCTGGTGTTAGAACAGATTTCAGTGATAACAGTGATAACAGTGATAACAGCAACAGCAACAGCAACAGCAACAGCAACAGCAACAGCAGCAACAACAACAACCACCATTGTATCAGAACACGAAGCAAGCCATTCAAGGATTGTTGTATGTGACCCATATAGATGCCAGCAGAAACTATGGCAAAAATGTCATCTGTACAGAGATCTCTCATGCGCAGTGGTGAATCATAATTTAAAGCATGCATCATTCGGAGGGTTTTAGAAAAGAATTAAATCTAAAGTAATATAACTTTTTGGATAAAATGAACAACAAACATCCACTATGATCCTATTTATTTTTTCGCAATCCCATGATGCAAAATTTGGCATTACTTAATTCTACTTCCTCCAAAATCTCAGATTTTTGTTGTTTAACAAACTTGCTAATGTCCAAAAAGAAATGTACAGGTATCAAACATTGTTAAATAATTTGTCTAGTTTCTCCACAATTAGTTAGTGTGCCGATAAATACTGGCTAAATTATGCTACAACAAATAGTTATTTTTATTTGAGTTTTCTCAACAAAAAATGAGTATTTTGGGTATTCGCAACAACAAAAAATATTGAAAAAGTATGAAAAATGATGTTGTCCTATTATTTTGCACTTTCATGCTTGAAATTTCAAATGTGACCTCCACCACTACAACTCACTGTTCAAAAATTCTCAGATATAATTGTTTGAGACAGTTTACCCTTCCTCTTGGAGTATTGTAAAATTCTAATTTGCAAATCAAGGGAATGGATGAAACATCTTTATAGAAGTTGCTCAGTTTCTACACTATCGATCGTTACACGTTTCGGTGGAATACTTAGGATTTATCAAAGAAACAACCAGCATTCAGACACCATCAACAATGTACTGTTTATCATAATACAGATTAAATAATGCAATCAAAAATAATTGTTTGAATTTGAATTTTTCTCGTATCTGCGACCAAAAGATGATCGGAAACGTATAACAAATGTGCTTCGTTGTGGATTTTAAAGAAACTACAACACAGAACTACACATTTTTATGGGCGCCATTGGTTGACTGATTCCCAAAATATGGGTATAGACACCAAACTCCTGACTCTAGCTGTGCTGGAACTATTTTGCATGGCAAAATTGACTTACTTAGCCAAATATATTTCAGCTTGTCACACATCGGAATTCGATTGTTCATACCCGATCAGGCGGAAAACGTTGACAAATTAATTCTAAAATGGTTCCTACTTTCGGTCAGTATAATTATTTTCCCAAATCAACCTTTCTAGGTTATCTACATAGCCCCCTCGACACCCTCAACCCACAACCCTCGACCCAGAACCCCTTCGACCCTTGACCCACAACACCCGCGACCCACAACCCCCACGATTTCTAAGTATAGTGAGGGTTTGTTAGCGGTAACGGATCGAGGAGGTAATTCTGATGAACACAAGGTTATCTGCAATACCCCCTCAACCCCTCGTTAACGGTTGTTATGTATATTTATTACGATAGTTAGCAGTGGCTATGTATAGTTAGGAGTAAGTTAAGGGTAAGTTAAGGGTTGTTGAGTGTAGTTATGCATCGTAATTATAGCCAACGGTAGTTACGGGTAGTGAAAAATATACGTTAAGGGTATTTAAAATTTCGGAAAGCGATTTAACGGTACTTAAGGGTAGTTAATGATATTTATTTTTGAAAATCAATAGTGTAAGCAATCACAAAAGCAAAGTTTCCAAAGTTTTCATCTGGGGGGCGTAGAGTCTTGTTTTTAACGACTAAACCCACATTTGTACAGTCTAGGAATCCAGTGGGACCAAGTACAATAAGCTAAACGTAACCGAATGCGGTCATATATTAGAAATACCCGCCTTAAAAAATGGGTGTTTATCAATATCTCAATATCTAGGGGACCTAGAGTCTTGACTTTAACGTCTGGACCGACATTTGTAGGGTAAGGAATCTGGTGGTGGCACCAAGTACAATAATCTAAACGTAATAACAAAGCAAATTATCATGTTTATTTAATTTTATTATTTAGGGGATGATCTGAATGACTGAGCCTGAGATTCCGATTTTTATTTTCGGAGCCTGCTCGGAAGAGGACGAATATGCAAGTAGGCCGCATCTGCAAATGAAGCCAATACAGGCTCCTTCAAACCCTGACCAGTGCTAAAGTAGTGGAGATATGCCATGCCTGGAAAATTGAGAAATCGAAGAATAACATGTTGAAATCAATGAGCTACCTGCACCGAGTGGAGACGGTCGTTTTCTTAGTGGCAGCATCCTGTAATACTGAACTCGCGCTCCATCTCGAGTACTGAGCAAGATGTTTTGCTGTAGACCGAATCAAGCACAAACGACCCTGGCCCAGGTACATCGCAGACCTGCGAACCAACCACCCAAACACCTGGAGGGAATTGGAAGCTTGCAATATATCCGTCACCAAGAACGAGATACCGTTTGTATCCATTGTTGCAAACCACGCATGCGAACATCTGAACAAGCTGATGAAGGTCAGTGTCATTGGCATCTTAAACAAAGTCATGCACCGCCAGACAAGGGTTCTTCGTGTCTGCACCAGAAGTTCATGCCCGTCAAGAGAGTTCAAAAGTCAGTTTAGTGTGAGAATTGATAAGGCCACAGAGCATTCTCACTTCGGACCAAGTGCAGTCAAGATAGGAAAAACGCGATCGATAAAATCAAGGCTGCGATCCTGTGTCATGGCAAATCATTTGCCACTGAAAGTGACCAGCTGCACAATCTGACCACTCATGTCTACATCCCAGAGAGTCCGTGCCTCGTATCCGAAACATTGACGCCACCAGGGAGAAGTTGTATGAAGTTTATGTGTCAGAGAGAATCAATGGGGACGTCAGCCTGTGTGCACCAGTGAAAAAACAGAGCAACAAGATGTACTTATCTGGCAACAAGAAAGAATGTGTGGAAATCCTGGACAAGACGCAGATCTGAAGGAGACCAAGTATCCCTACGACAGGTTGATGGTCCCCGCCAGGTC
The DNA here is from genome assembly GCA_964017125.1 of Flabesymbios commensalis. Classification (NCBI taxonomy): domain Eukaryota; kingdom Metazoa; phylum Annelida; class Polychaeta; order Terebellida; family Flabelligeridae; genus Flabesymbios; species Flabesymbios commensalis. The sequence continues at coordinate 41,254,850 of OZ024908.1, read as the reverse complement.
CAACCGAGGCATTACCAGAACTACTCTAGAAATTAGTTAACACCGAGGGCACTGTTCGTGCCAAACGGAGCAATGCTGCCATGGACTGACAAGTCAAAGCTCATTGAGAAATTGGGGACAGCCGAACCACTCGATGATGATCAGCAGCAGTTGTAAGATGGAAGTGGTCTGGAGCGTGATGCAGTGGATCATCAAACAACGGACTTTACACACACTGAAGTAGTCGCATTAGAGCCTCAGTAAATGCTACACTACAAGACTGATGTCTTTGACAAGAGTGAATATCGCTTTACGTCGCTTTCTCCACATTGAAGCAATATCGCGACAGAAGGAGGCCCGAAACCGGAACTATGGCTTACTCTTATTTCGAATGACTTCAAGGGTTCTTTATAGTGCACAGTACCATCGACAGCACTGTAAACTCCATGCATTTGAACAGTTTTGGGCACTGTATATGCACAAGCACGATGACAAATATCCGCCCCGACCGGGATTCAAACCTGGTACCTTCAGGTTACAAGCCCCAGTCGATGCAAATGAGCCATCAGGGGCCGGCCGATGTCTCTGACAAGAGACTGTGATGAGATCATTCTGGTGTTTGACACTTACAAGACTCCCTGAAGAGTGCCACAAGGGAAACACGGAGACAATGGAAGGATCCTATCCAATATCAGATCAGATATAACACCAGCACTAAACACACGAGCCGTTTCCTTTCACATGACGAAGGCTTGTCTGACTGCGTATCTGGCAGCAATAACCCTGGAGTACGACAGACAACACTGCAAGATATAGGCATATAGGCAAGGCAACTTGGCTGCAACTCTACATCAAAGCAGATGGAGAAATCGTCAATGCTTTGCAGATTATATCGGATGCCACTCATCTCCGATGAACTTCTCTCTATGTTGATTACATTGTCACCAAAACTGCATCCAGAGTGCGAGCATCCCCGAGCTGCTATTGCAAGCATACGGTTCTCTCGAGCAGCACATCCCCCGAGTCCCGATCCAGGTCACATTCATGTGGTCAGAGAAGCGTTGCACAGCAGCTGCTCTTCTGAAGCACAGCTTCCACAAGAACACAACTGATCAGGTCAAACCAGTCACTACTGAGGTGCTCCCAGCACCCAGGGCCATCACTGTTCTACAGCTCGATGTTCGATGTCCTTGCAAGTCCAAGAACCTATCGTACACAGACATCTGCCTGAGCGGCACTCAGTGTCATAATGTTGAGGACTCTCGGGCCGACATGTTGTTGCCCATTGACAGTGATGATGATGAATGGGAGTACTAGGTGGTGATGACCCTTGCCCTTGAAGTTAAATGATACATAATTCTGCTTAATCATACTTTAGTATACTATGTTATAAAAATAAGCTAGTTTGTTAGTTTAAGACGGAAGTGAAATTTCTGGCTCAGTCATTCATATCATCTACTTCATAATACAATAAACATGATAATTGGCTTTGTTATTATGTTTAGCTTATTGTACTTGGTGTCACTGGACTCCTTGTCCCTGCAAATGTCGCTTTAGCCGTTAAAATCAAGACTATAGGTCCCATAGATGTTGAGATATTGAGAACCACACATTTGAGTGTGGCCATTTTGAAAATCCAAGACAGCATATTTTCCTTGGTTAAAATGACCACAGTATTGTTGGTAAATAATCCTTTGCTGTCAACTTGCACCCTTTTATTGGTAGTTCAAAAGTGCCCGCTAGGATGCGCCTTCACGGATAACAATCGGAAAAACTAGACACACAATGAACGCCAAACACGATCCTCAATTATTCCTACCACACATGACAAGCATAATACATTTATTTTTAAAATAATTAGTTTTTCATTGCGACAAGACCCACTTTTATTTTGCTAGTTTTTTTCACACGTATATGTACGTACGTGTTTAGCAACGTCATGAAACGTATATATACGTGTTTAGCAGTCTAAAGGTTAATTATGACATAAAAACCATGTGTTTGATCGAGAAATGAGTTTTTCATGGCCAGTCATTCAGAAATAATACATCACATGTAGGCCGATAGTAAAAGGTTGTATTTTCAGTATGATCGCTGGTGGCAGTTTTGTATCATTGTGTGTTGTTTGGAGGTCATAAGGCCAGCTCAGAGGCGCAATCCATCCTTATCAAATTCCAAAGAAGAGTCAAGGGAAATAAGCATGGTCGTCATCAGGGAGCCGGGACTTGCGGAATCTGCTGGATTCATCTCATTGTCCAACACCGCAAAGGGAAAAGGTTAATAAACTTCTCCCTATGCTATTTCAAGCCAATGAGAAGAAACTTAGTCTTGCTAGGATTGAGTTTTAGTTTGGATTGAGCCATCCAAGCAGATACAAGTAATACAGCTCTGAAGCATTTTTAATGACTCAGTAGCTCAGTAGTGTCACCTGTTAAGGAGATGTAAATTTGTGTATCATCGGCGTATAAGTGATGACTCAATCCATAACTTGAAATAATGGTGCTTAGAGGAGCGGTGTACAAACTGAAAAGCAGAGGACCAAGTACACTGCGGCACTCCATGCTCAAGCAAACTAGAGTCAGAAAAATATTTCTCAATTTTAATTTTTTGATGCCTGCCACAAAGGTAGGACTTAAACCAAGCCAAAGCCATTCCAGAGACACCATACCACTCAGCTAGTCTACTTGTTAGAGTGTTGTGGTCGATAGTATCGAACGCCGCAGACAAATCAAGTAAAGTCAAAGCTGTGACATGGCCCTTGTCAAGAGAAACTGAGATGTCATTGTGAACTCTTAACAGGGCTGTCTCAGTGGAATGGAATTTCCGGTACGCAGACTGCATTGGATTGTTCAATTTGTTGGAGTTTATGTGAGCTTGTAAACGGTTGGAAACAACTTTTTCAATAATTTTTAGAAATGAAACTTAGATTGGAGACTGGTCTATAATTTTTGAGGTTATTAACAGGAAGGTTTGATTTCTTTAGTAAAGGTGTGACATGAGCCTCTTTGAATGACAGTGGGAATGTTCCAGATTCTAGAGATAAATTAATTAGTTGTTATGGGTTTGATTAAAATATCCAACAAGGCTTTAAGGATGTTCGTTGGAATCGGATCAAGGTCACATGATTTTGATGCAGACTTCATAATGATCATCCTGACCTCGTCCTCTGATGCTGGTTCTAAATTAAAAAGTTTATTCCTTATTTTAGGCTTCTGAACAGATGGTACATCATCCACCTGATTTGAAAAATTGGCCCGGATCGTTCTGATTTTGTCACAAAAATATTTTGCGAAATGCTCACAAAGGGACTTTACATTATTTGATTCCGGCAGTGCGGCAGCTGGCGTTCTATGTAAAATTTTGTTAATGGTGTCCCAAAGGCGGCGAGGGTTTTCCGAATTTTCATCTATGAAATTTGAAAAATATTGAGATTTGGCCTCTGTCATAAGACGATTGCATAAATTTTGATACTTATCAGGCGACTGAACGAAAACATTCTTAATAATCCACAATGCCCTATCATCCCATCCTCACCTAATTATTTGTACATCATTAGATCACGGATTGCACTGTTTTTAACGCATTAGAATGTCACTTAAATGAAAAGTAACACAAAACGTTTTTTTACTGCTGCTATTAATTTAATCGTCAATGACATATTATAGTTAAAAATGTACCTTTAGTAATAAAGTTATAGTTTCACATTTACCGGCGCTGGTGTTGTTTTTTCATCTTGATGTGTTTTTTAGTCCTATATTAAGGGTGCCTATAATGACATTATTGATATCATGAATGCATTTTGAGTCAGCCAGAAATAATTACATACCCCATAGCTATTGTGCCATTAGCAGAAACCTGTTTTTTTTTCCACCCTGACCGCCGATCGCTCTTTTTTAACTTCATGTGGTGTTTGATGGTCACAGAAGCCTAGAATTGTAATGTTAAGCCCAGAAATGGGTTCCACACCGTGAAGCTAGTCAAAATGAAGTATTAAAATGAACCCGGAAACAGATTTGTCTTGCAGTAAAACCTAGAAAAGTTTGTATTTCACAATGCTCTGCTTTAAACAAGAGCTAAAATATTACATTTATTAATTTTGAGGGTTGTTTTGGCGGTCATTTTGAATTTCATCACAGGTCACCATAATTCACGCCCATTTTGTTTGCTTTGGATTTTTAAAACACACTTCCCATACCTGAGGCCATACCAAATTTAGAAAAAAACTGAACAATTCATGTAAGACAGTTTTTTACTATTGCAATATATGGTAGTCAATTTCAAACTCATACGTGACTTTGAACAACACCTTTGACCTTAAAAACCCCTGATTGCATTAAAATGACCCCCGACGCTGATTTATCATGTCGCAAAGCATACAAAAAATGAAATATTCTACTACAAAAAGCAGCGGAGATATTACATTTATTCGTTTTCATGGTCGTTTTGGCACCAGAGGTCACGCCCATTTTGTTTGCGATGTATTCTGAAAACACACTTCCCATACCTGACACCATGCAAAAAATGAAATATTCTACTTCAAAAAGCAGCGGAGATATTACATTTATTCGTTTTCATGGTCGTTTTGGCACCAGAGGTCACGCCCATTTTGTTTGCGATGTATTTTGAAAACACACTTCCCATACCTGACACCATGCAACATTTTAAAAACTTTTCACCAAGTGCACGATTGGCATGAATTCCCTGCCCGCTACATGTATTTTTATGTCAGCCTATTTGCATGTTTAAAATATGACGTTATTAAATTAGTTTGCATAAATAGATTTTCATATATAATCAATTACAAATTTTTACCTGTACATTTCTTGTTAAAACAACCTGCTAAAGTAAACGGTATACCATGTATAATGCTCTTGAAATTTGTAAGCTTGGCTCTACTACATTGCCGTGCAAGGTAGAAAGTATCTGCTTACTTCTGAAAGTATCTGCTTAAAAAAAAGTATCTGCTTACTACTGGAATGTCACACGGCACGGACGGTGATGTTTTCTGCTCACGATATTTCACACTTTTATGAATATTTCATAAAGCTACATCAAAGATAAGTGTATATTTCTCTCGCATTCAAGATATAGTTTATAACAGTATATTGTGTGCAAAAGAGACCAGTTTGTTAATGTGTGTATTTTTAATATTTGAATTTGTGAATGTGTACAGTATAGTAAATTGAGCGATAATACATCCCTCATCCACTACACACAACAAGCTAATGACAAATACATTTATGTTTGACGCAATAAACTATAGTTTTCAGACCTAGTTTACTATAAGTCTATTATATTAATTCTAAAATTTAATTTAACTTTTATTTTGTTGATCCAAAGTACTGCCGAAAGTTTTTTTTTTCTCTGCTCGCAGAATTTCTGTACGCGATTTGGAGCTCAAAGGGTCCCTGGCCAACCTCCCAACAAGGTGTGATCAACATACTGTCGGCTACCTAATATACATACAACCGCTAGACCTTGTTGACCATGGCAACAGCTACCAGCCCTTCCAGTCAGCTGACCGACGTACACCAGGTACAGATGTTGTCCCTCAAACAACAATACATGACCTTCATCGACGACATGAGCGACTCCGAGCTGGAGAATTACGATATGAACTCATGTCAAACCAGCATCGTCGAAGAGGTTGTTGGCATGTTCGGACATACCGTCTCAGATCAGCAGGTGATCAGTGAGTGTTCACGCTTGAACAATGAGCTGACTGCTAGGCGTACAGCTCGTCTGACAGCTTCTAATAAGAAGTCAGTTCGGGGACGTCTGTCAGCCTTGTTTATGACCCCCCTGAACGCCATCAAACAGAGACTGAGCCTCTCTTCGGCACGTGCCACACACGCGCCAATGACACATGCTAACAGCTCTGAGTCTCTGTGTGAGCTTTTAAATGAGTCCCAGCAGCCACATAACACCAGTCTGGCCTGGGAATACGAAATTGGAGATTCTGTTCTCGGAACTTTAACTTCACAAATTCCAAGACTGCCAAATCTTGAAGAAGAAGAAGAGGTTCAACCTACAACAGAACTAAACGAGGAGGGGAAGACTGTGGATCAGTTGGGATTATTGTCTGATTCCAACTGCATCATAGCCCCTTCACAGCCTTCTGCTGGCGGCAAGCGCAGAATCAAGAGACAGTTACGAAGGAGCACACGTCTAAATAAAGCTCACCTCGTCACTGACTCTAACGTGTCCGTTATACCCGACACACAACACTTGACACAGGTAAAAAAGAGTAAAACCAAAAAGCCCAAAAAGAGCACAGCACATGTGGACACACAACCACTAGGTGACGCTGACAAGTTCACATCTACCGGAGCCAGACCTAAAAACATTGCTGCCACAGGAAAGATCAGAGCCCCTCCAGCTAAGGGACATAAAAAGCAAAAGAAGTTGCATCAATCGAAAGAAATTACGTTATATTGTTTAGAGACTGGATGCAAACATAATCGCCAATCTACTCAAGAAATGGTACAGTGCTCTCACTGTGCCATTTGGCACCATCTGGACTGCGTAGACCTACATAGGTCTGAAAGCATTGGCGTCTGGCCTTGTCCGCGGTGCCGCTGCCAGACAGACATACTGCAGCAATGTCAACGTGCACTGCAGGATGTAAGCAGTCAGGTTGTGGCACTCCAGCTCCTACAAGATGAAGTGCACAAGGGTTTGGCTAAACTTATGCACGTTGAAACTCTTGAACAATCTAACCTAGACCTAGTCAAACTCATTGGGTCTAAAATGGGTGAGTGTGATGACCTGAAGGCCAAAAATGCCGAGCTCGAGCGCCAGCTCAGCAATTCGGATAAAGCAAATCCTATTCCAAAGATAAAGGCTTTAAATCAGAAGAGTTTACCTATCATTAAAACGTTACTGATTGGTGACTCAATAATACGAGATTTCATTAACACTGACCCAGCCAAAACTTCAGTCCGGAGCCTTCCTGGTGGACACATAAACGATGTGAAGAAGTCATTAAAACAACCTAAGAATGTTTACAAGGATATTGTGCTTCATGTAGGAAGTAACGATTGCTCTGACAGTGTCGATGTTAAAGCAATCCTTGGACAGTACAATGAGCTTATCGACCTTGCTGCTACTGCTGTCACTGATACAGGTACAGTGAGGGTTAGTAGCGTATGTCCTCGCTCTAATCCAGAAACACAAGCTCGAATTGATACATTCAATAGTGGTCTGTCTGAATTATGCCAAAGTAGAAACATCCAGTTTATCGACAATGATGACAATTTTAAAACTCGCAATGGCTTGAGTAACTATGCCCTGATCGCAAAAGATGGGATTCACCTAAACGCGAGCGGCACTGCTGTCTTGGCTAAAAACCTAGATATCAACATACAGTTCAAAAAAGACAATTCTAAGAAAAAACAGGCGGTTAACAACAATGCCACCCAAGTAAACCGTTTGCCCTCTTTTCAACCCAATCAAGGGACAGTACGCAAGTCTCACAAACAGATTAATGACGACAAGCTAAAACAACCTAAAAAACATGTTCAAAACAATAAAAAATATCAACAGCAGGTTGCTGACCAACCTAAAACCTTAAGTGAACAACCGCTGTGTGATTTCTGCGGGGTCACAGGGCACATGTCTAAAGCTTGCCGTTTCGGATCTGTTGTGACTTGCTACCTGTGTGGCGAACAGAAACATAACGCGAATCGGTGCCCAAACAAATAGGAATCCGGCCAAGATGAGTGTGCCGGAAAAAACTGCACTAACTCTCCATCCCTAGCCAGTGTTCCAGGTAAGCCAAAAATTCCCACAAGCACAAATGCATCAAGGCGGAACTACAAATGTAAAAATAGTACTGACAATCGAACTTCTGTATTATACCTTAATGCGAGAAGCGTCAAATCTGTGTCAAAGAACAGAAATAAACTTCACCAACTGAAAGACGCTGTCACTTTGGGTAGATTTGACATTGTTGCAATTTCAGAGACATGGCTAGACAGCAAGGTGAATGACAGTGAGCTCATGCACCCAAATTATAGTGTGTACAGACGAGACAGGCATGATATTTTGAGTGATAAAATTGGTGGCGGTGTAGCCTTATGTATAAATAACAACATATCATCCTGTCGACGTCATGACTTAGAACCTCAAGAAGAGATTGTTGTGTGTGAAGTTAAACCGAACAATCAAAGTAAAATTCTGTTCATTCTCGCATATAAGCCACCTAATGGAGATGTATCACAATTTATATGTAACGTTTCTCCTTTACTAAAAGCAGCTACATCCAACTTTAAAAACGTTTGCTTACTGGGTGATTTTAACATGCGAAATATTGACTGGTCTTATTACTCGTCAAAGTCTGAATCTGGTAATTCATTTTGTAATATGATAAAAGAGAACTCCCTCTTTCAGATGAATAACGTAATTTCAAATAAGCATGGCAGTCTTCTTGATTTGGTGTTCACTACTGAGCCAAATCTAGTGGACGAGCCCGTCGAATGTCCCATCGACTTTGATACAGACCATTCAATACTTACGTTTAAACTCAATCTTTCAGGCTGCAACAAACGAAAAATACCCAGAGTAGTGTATAATTTTAAACAAGCTGATTTTAGTGCTCTGCGATCACTGATTACAAATAGTAATAGGTCCCTCAATACTTCACTAAATCATTCTACCCATATGAACGAAGCTTGGTCCATCTGGAGCTCAACAGTCACTGAACATATTAATCAATGTATACCACGGGTGCCAGTGAAAAATAGTTCTAAACATCCATGGATGGATGGTGAAGTACGACACATGCATAACTGTAAACACACTGCTTGGGCTGCAGCCAAACGAACAAACAATGTACAGATGTGGAACAAATTTAAATATTTGCGAAACAAATTAAAACTAATGCTCAGAGATAAACGTAACAGTTTTATGTCTGATCTAGCCCTATCACTGAAGAATAATGCTAAGCGCTTCTGGACATTTTGTCGTCTGAATACCAATTCTCACCAAATACCTGCAGTGGTATCTGATGGCCAAAACGATGTCACTGACGCCGCTGATAAAGCAAAAATGTTTAATGATTATTTTCACTCTGTATTTTCCACTCCAAAAACAGGAATTGCTCTACCTGCTGTTTCAGTTAAGTCAGACAACATGCTTGCTAATATAGTTTTTTCTGAAATTGATGTAATCAATGTACTGAAAGGGTTAGATGTTAACAAAGGCTCTGGTCCCGATGACATACCCCTAAAGGTGTTGAGAGAGTGTGCCGATGAATTAGCCCCCTCTCTAACCACACTGTTTAACCTCAGTATGTCAACTTGTACATTACCTGAAGTGTGGAAGTATTCAAATGTTGTACCAATTCACAAAAAAGGCAAGAAATGCAAAGTCGATAATTACAGACCAATATCACTTCTCAACAGTGTGAGTAAAGTTATGGAACGACTTGTTTTCAATCACATTTATCCGGTTGTCAGTCCACAAATTAATTCGGCTCAACATGGTTTTATGAAACATCGCTCTACTACCACACAACTAATTAATACATATTCTGATATCAGTAGAAATTTAGACTCTGGAAGTCAAACAGACATTATATTTCTTGATTTTGCTAAAGCCTTTGATTCTGTACCGCACGACCTGATAGTTCACAAGCTTAAAACATTTGGCTTTGGCAGTAACTTATTGCAGTGGATTGAAAATTATCTGCAAGGTCGGTATCAGTCAGTTATGATAGAAGGTCAGGTATCATCACCTTTACCTGTAACATCAGGTGTACCGCAAGGTTCCATTATTGGACCACTATTATTTGTTTTATACATAAATGATATCTGCGATGTTTGTACATCATTTATGAAATTATATGCTGACGATGCCAAACTTTATCGAAATATAAAGTCAAGACAAGATGTACTTTCCCTTCAGAATGATCTTAATGCACTGTTTCTGTGGAGCAAAATTTGGAGAATGAACTTCAACATATCAAAATGTAAATTCATGTCGATATGCAGTAAAGTAAAAATAGATTTTGACTACTCCATTGATAATAATATCTTATCTGGAGTAACTGAATTTAATGATCTTGGAATAACCATCACTAGTAAATTATCTTGGTGTGAGAATGTGAAAACTGTTTCATCAAAAGCCCATTCTATGGTAGGAATGATAAAACGTTCTGTTGGCTTTAATAGCCCTATTGATGTTAAGCGCCAATTATATTTGGCCCATGTCAGAAGTATTCTTGAGTACTGTAGTCCGATGTGGAGTCCCAATCATGTTAAAGACATAATCAAATTAGAACGGGTGCAACGTCAAGCTTCAAAATTCATTCTCAATGATTATGTTTCACCCTATCACGAAAGATGCACAGCATTATCTATCTTGCCTTTGTGCTTCCGTCGAGAAATAATCGACTTGTGTTTTTTATACAGCTACCTTCACGGTAAACTATCTTGTGATTACTCTAGTAATTTTGAGTTAGCTTGTCCGCATAATGGCCTCAGATCTGCTCAACAGGGTGTTCTATTCAAATTACCTCTGTGCAAGACTGTTCAGTTCCAATGTACGTATTTTTATCGCACTGTTCGCTTATGGAACACTTTACCTTTTGTTATCCGAGATGCTAGTAGCTTGCAGATTTTTAAGAAGAACCTGAATGAATTATATCTCACCATGGTAAACTTATTTGATGTGAATAATCGATGTACCTGGAGCCTGGCTTGTGCTTGTGTGAATTGTCGAATATAGCGGAACATTTCTTGTCTTAAACTACCTGTGCAATTTGAATCGGCTGTGAGACGGCTATTTGAGCTGTCACCAGCCACTCATGACTAAGGACGGAGGGCTCCGTTGTCGATACGCATGTGTTGGCAGATGACAAACCGCCCTGCCTTACTTATACTCGTGTATTGAATATATATCTATTTATTTAGCACAAATGGTACCTTAAGTGATCGACCTATGAACGATAATCTGCGAATGTTGCTTTGTGTTGTCTGTCTGGCTCGAATTCAGGCCGGAGACAGTCTCTGATACTGTTCGGAGCAGACCGACATCACTCTACATGATCACGCTTGTCATGATCTGACTTAGAGTATTACCACATGGCATGGATGGCTGTTCCCCTCAAAATTATTATTTGTCTTTTTTCTGTTTTATTTTTAGGTTTAGTGATTTTTCAGTAGCCTTTGTTTCCAGACCAAGTGGGTCCTTATGCTGAATTTCAAAGATCTCTAATCAACTGATTTACTTCTTGAGTTTGGGATTATTTTTCCTCCAGTCTAAAATTGCATATGTGGTACTACTCAGCATATTTCGGCTGCGCGACGGCTATATGAGCTGACGTCAGTAGATGTATTCTAGGTTTATAGTATTACTTTTATTTAGGGATGTATGTAGGCCTATGTTAAAATTAAGAGGTTAAGAGGTTTTAATTAGGTTTTCTACGCTTTCCAGAGTGTCCTTTTTTGCTACACGGTGTAGAGCACAGTGTAGCTATTTTATCTCTGGTTTTAGTGCAGGAAACAGATGACAGACAATTGTCGGTTATTTTATTTTATGTGTACAAATAGTAAACTTTATAATCTATACTATGTACATTTTTAAATTGTTTTTGCTATTTTAAACAATGGATATTATTTTATTCTATAATTTTAATTCACTTATATGGTTGACAGGCATTGTAGAGGTCGTCTCGACCTGTTCCCGTCAACCAAAGTTATTACCATGTTCAAAAAATGATAATAATAATTATAATGTACCATTTTTGCATGTTCTTAACTGGAAGTCAAATAAATAAATAAATAAATAAACTTCACAAGTAAGCAGATACTGCCTTTTGGCTTTGCAATACACTATAATTATGAGAGACCTGGTGGAGTGGTTAAAGCTGCCTCCTTGGAAAGTTAGAGATCCCGAGATCGAACCCCACTCTGGCCTTCAAGTTTCAAAGAAACAAAATAATTTTCCCCCGCTCACTCGAAAATGCTTAAAACACTGGAAAATCAATTTCGCTTCGTCCTTTCAGGGTCACTTTTAAAGCACAATGTCTACATGGAGTATGCACACTGAATTGTTTTTCACTACATTTATTTGAAAAAAATGTTCAGCCATGAAAACGTTAACAGCTGTAATGTGTGACTTTTCAAGTAAACATTTACGGTTTTTCTATTGCAATGTAGAACTACTCACGTGTCAGTTCAAACTAAATAATGAGCAATGAGGCATTCTCAGATTGAGGCACATTTGAAACTTCTAAATAAGATAAAATAATTGTATTATATTATTTCATATTATTTATAAACAGTAAAGTTACCGAAGTTGAGAGCAGGTTATGTTCATATACATATTATAAAGCTTTGATGTGATTTTTTTTGAGAGCATTGAATGGGCCTATTATTAATAAAACATTTTCATTTAAACTGTCGTTATCACGTTGTATCTTTAAAATATGCAGCTCATGCCACCAATAGGTAACGAAGTTGACGTGTCTGATTTTTCTTATCCAGTCCATTTGTAATTAAATAATATTATTGTTTATTATAAGTGAGTATTTTGCAACCAATTCAATATCATGTTGTTTTCTTCGCAAGTAAGCTCATACTTTAAATTTACCTGCAGCTTCGAAACAAAATGAAATTTAATGTCAGCATTGCTTCACACCATAAGGGTATGATTTTAACTGATTAATATTAATGAAATTTTTCCACAATTTGGATTGTTTACACATACATATGACCATCATGCATGCATGTACGTTGCGTGCATGTATACCAGCTTCGACAAATTTAAAGCAAAGTGGGCTTAGTGATCAATACAATGTTTTTTATAAATAAGTTGAAAAGACCTGTTAAAAATATCATTGGTGACAGTGTTGGTTCATTTTTATTTATTATTTTATTTATTATTTTACATCTCTAACATGTCTATGGCAAAATATGGCAATTTGATTGCGTCTTTCAAATTGCCAAGGCTAGCTGCATTCATGCTTAGTATAATTTATATTTATTTATACTTCAGCTCCGATGTGACGATCGTTATAAACCTACCTTCCATGGTGGTACAGGGTTGACTTTCGTTGTTATGAAGATTGAAGACGATGCGTCCTGAGCAGCAACACCTGGAATGAAAGGTAAAGGTGAACATACTTTGTGCATCATCGCAATAACTAATGATGCGCCTATTTGATATGTGGCTGAGGGTTATTATATAAATGCGGGATGCTCGTATAATCCACACTTTTTAACCCTTTCAAGCCTAAAATCACCAAACAAAGTATTGTAATCTTCAACCACTACAAGCCGCGAATGGCCCTTCCTAATTTACTTCACAACGCTTACCTTAAAAAGTTCAGCATGTTTTGTCAAATATTTTATATTTTCTAAGGCTGATACTTTTTCCAATTTCATATGATCTAGATGCGGTATCGCATAGCGTATGCATAAATATGAGAGAATGTGCAATACGAAATCCAATTACTCTCTTAAAAATGTTTATACTAGTAGGCCTATGTTTGATCAATATTTGCATACATGCTCGTCGCCTTGTGAATAATGATAGAGCCAAAGCACAAGTAGGTTTGTATTCACTACAATGACAATATAATCGGTCTGGATGATGCAATGTTGCAAGCGGACACAGAAATTGTCACATCGGCATCACCAGAGGAATGCATCACGTATACTCTTTTCCCAGCTGTGTTCTTAGTAAAACTGAAAAAATTCTTAACTAAGAATGTGTTTTATCTTTGGTTGCTCAAATTCTGTATATACATAAAATTATTTACCTACTCTCCTGATATATGTCTAGTCATTAGTTAAAGGACTGATCACATGTCAAACACTATCAGGACAGTATTGAAAGTATCACTGATCCATTTTGCACATCATAGTTTATTTTGTCAAATAGTGATGTAGTGTAGAGTTCCTAGGCATTCATCACGATATTTTCTTTCGAAGAAACAAAACGTTTCTTCTCCGCTCACTCGTAAAGAATAACTCTCAGATCTTGAAGGCGTGATGAATGTACATATCATGCTAGAGCATCATCAATGATAATGGTCAGCCCAGACTCTTACCACGAGATTAAAACATCTGGTACATTTTCAATAATCGTTTTCTAATTGGACGGTGATCTAACCTGAAACTCACCCATGATGATGTGCTAGCAGCTACATTACGGATGGAAACGTTATACATTTGCAAAGTGGCAATTATGATTTCTAATCCATCAACTAGCAGCGAGGGACAACCTTCTCGCTGAACATATGACCTGATAGGCCTAAAAGACTTAACCCTTTAACAGCCGGTGCCAAATATATTCGGGTTTTCATTTTTATTAGCCCATTAAGTACCTCCTTTTAAACATGTTAAAGATAAAATGAGACATCGATCAGCAAGATTTGAGAACAGTTGACCTCCATTTTGTCAAATCTGAATAATTTTCACTCACTTGAAGTTGTGGATCGCGTCAGCGAGGCACAACTTCAAGGGGGTGAAAATTCAAATAATTTGGCGGTGAAAGGGTTAAGCAAGCCCGAGCTGGCCATCAGCCCACCTATTCCTTCCCAGAAATAATTATTCCTGTATAAGATTAATGCTAGCCACAAAACGCAAGTTCTATTTTACACATCGCACTTCTTGTGGCTGTGACAAGGAAATCAAGCATATTATTGATAATAAGAAGCTAGAATGGGTGTGCTATTATATTCTTTAGCGTGGTCAGCTACATACTCCAGTGTCATATGAACCCGTAGATGTCGGGTCTGATAGAGTTATAACAATGGTAAGTATCATAATGAGCTTTTACCTCGATAAGGGAGTTGAGCATGTAGTATCTGCATGGTGCAGACTAAAAAATGTAACATTATATTTCGCATAATATCAAGCTTTCATTTCTTGATTTCTTATTTTCACATCCTCAATGTTAAAGTTTACCCTATACTAGGAACTGGACATATTGTCATCATATCATGTACTGTTCCGTAGCTATCAAGTGGTTTATACCCATGGTCAATAGTGTATGCATGATTGTCACATGACAAACGCATATTCAATATCACCAATCGCATCAATATCTAAAACATAAAGTGTCTACATTTGTTTACATGTATCACTATACTTACATGACTATGTGTAAGATGGGCAGCAACCAAATGTGATAATCATTTATTATACTACAACGTCAGAACAATTATACATGTTAGGGTTATGCAGAACACCTTGACGGATCAACGTTAAATTTTGCACAAACATAGTCCTTGCCCCAGAGGGTGGCCAATGTGCATTAATTTTGTAATAACATAATTGATTCCTACTGATTAGACTTATTGATTGCCCCTAATTAGCGCCAATACATTTTCTACATCTCTATTGTAAAAACACCATACGGGCCTACGGGATTAACACTTATGAGACATATTTGTACTGGTGGGGACAATGATCTTGGGCATGTTGACTGTATCACAGTTTTATGTGCATATCTTATGGCAAAAACGTAATAAATGGCAGCTTTATTTGATTTTAGCTCAAAAATTGTAAGCGTGTGCTAATTAAAGCAACACAATCAGGCTAAAATGATAAGAAAATCTTTATTTTTATTTTGGTTTTTGAATATGACCATATATGATGTAAACATGTGCATAGGCTAGAACTGCAAAAGTTTTTACATTTTTGTGTTTCGCATTTACCAGTTAAGCGAGATATAAAGACGAAATTCCCGATTTCTTATTTCGGACATGCATGTCCAAAATAAGAAATTTCGGAATTTCGTCTTTAAATTGATGTGGGGACTCTCCGTAACCGAAAGGTAGGGTGCTCGGCCTCAGACCTCCAGGGTTTGAATTTCGAATCCTGTGTCTGGATGGCAGTGTCAGGTTATCTTAGCCTGTATGTGAACAAAAGGGGCCTAAAGCCCGATTCATTTCATTTTTGCTGAACAACACGAGATTATAGACTATGGTGTATCGTTGCAATATGATTATGGCATGCAAAACCTATATTGTGCAAGATCATTCTTAGGCGAGGCCGTGGTGCAGTGGTTAAAGCTGTCTGCTTGGAAAGGAGGAGATCGCAGGTTGGAGTCCCACTCTGGCCTCTAAGTTTCAAAGAAACAAAATGTTTCTTCTCTCTGCTCACTCGTGAAGATTCAATATTGTGGGGAGCTTCCGTGGCCGAAAGGTAGGGCGCGCGGCCTCACACCGTCAGGACTCGTTTTTTAATCCCGTGTCTGAAGGGCAGTGTCATCTCATTCATCTCAGCATCCTCAGGAGGTTCTCCTGGTCCAGTTCAGCCTATATGTGCACAAAGGTTGCCTAAAGATTTGCAAGATAATCCTTATAACATTAAGGGTCATTTTAAAATAAGCCAAAGAGATTTTTCAATGAGAAATGTTTGAACTTCAACTTTGTCAGATCTCACTAGTTATTAGAAATACGATGTTTCGTTATTCATAGTCATACTAACATGTTTGCTAAGGTTTTAAAAGAAATAAAATCCACCCGTGACGTCAGACTATTGTTAAAACTATCGATTCGGATTTACGAATCTACTGTTATTTTTAATACTGAACATTCCCGCACAATGTACAGGTTTATTCATAAACCTGTACAGGTTTATTCATAAACCAGTATTGTCTATGTTGCATGATTTAACCATGCGATTAAAAATGGATTTTTTACCAAATACCAAATCGTGTAACATGATGCCTATTTTGTGTATTTTAGGTCAAAGATCATATTGCATTGATCGCTTCACAAAATAATATATAGGTGCCGACATGATATTACAGATCCATCATCAAAACTATCAGCTATCATAAACCATAAATACTGCCCAATAAACATGTTAAACAGGAGATGTTGTTTCGGTGATTGAGTATCAAGAGTATGCTATCTGCGACGCTGGTCCAAACATGGGTGTAAAATTAGAAGGTGCATACGTTAATACTAGTATAATACAGGAACGCTATTTATTAGCGAGGAACAATACGAGTGTTAACACAAGCTAGGATATTTTCCGTTATCATAGTTTATCATTAAATATATGAAAATGCTTCAGATACAATTGTCTTACAGATGATGGCGAATTACGCGAGTTATATAGCAATACGCAATGTGTAATAAGATAACATCACTCTCACCAGAGCATAAGAATCGAATTCAGAACCACAGTTTAATTGTATTTCCACGTTTCACGTGCAAAGGTATGCGTCGTTGTCGCTGTGTGCACGAATAAACGCAATAATCCCAAATAAGCAATGTCCAGAGATCTCTACGATGGGCCGTCGCTGGTTCAATGCTGGGCAACGCCGTCTCAGCATCCCGTGTTACTTTACATAGGGATCACTGGTGCGTGACTGCCAAGCCAAGTGTGTTTTCTAAATGATATATGTATAGGCAAGAGATACAGCTGTAACGTTAGATCATTATTATTGAGGCACATGAGCACCCACCCGTGACAGCTATAGATAGATCTATAATTCGCCCCCCCCCCCCTTGGATATGTAAGGGTGTATCTGCCACTAAGCGGCAGATACACCCTTACATATCCAAGGGGACGCATTGTATCCACGGCAATGAGTAATATAGCGTAATCATAACGTGGAGACGCGACCGGTGCGGTGGCTAAGCTAGTAGCTCGTCAGCCCACGACTTCCGTAGCATTACCTTACGTATATAATTGCATGGTTGAGAACATATTTCTTATGCCTAAATATATTCTGCTAAAAGTATACACAATTCACCAGTTACAGGCTAACTCTTGTCTTGTGGGAACGTGTGTAACTACGTTTTTTATTTTGGAGTCTATTTATTCCGGATGGAAACATTTTTCGTCATTTGAAGCTGGAAATTGCGTTAGTAATTCCAGCTTCAAATGACGAAAAATGGAAACAATTAGCAATCTATTATGAGATTATTCAACAAATTACGTAGACTATTACATAAACATGTTCCTGCCGTACAGACAGATATTTTATTGACATAGATACTAGTCATTACAGATTTAATTTGTCAAGTAAATAAATTATATTATGTACATGTATATACAACAAAATAGTTAGTTTGGTAAAATCACATACGGAATTAAAATCCTAAGTGGCATTGTCGTAATAAAAGACTGCATATTTTACAAAAATGTAAATGATGGCTACTTAAATAAAGTTTATTAGCAATACCAATATATGAAGATGTTTTCCGCACTAAAACCAGAGATAAAATAGCTACGGTAACTATGTATAATACACAAAAATGTACAACACATAGATTGTTGTTGTTGTACAAAATGCTCGTCTGGATATCAGCCCAGCCATTATCTTACATTGATCCAACGTCAAAAAACAGTGACCCAGCATGAAACAGCGTATGACGAGAGCCTGACGTGTGCGCTGTTGCATTTTCTACCCGGATTTTCTCTGTGGGGCTAGTTTACAATAAAAAATAAAAAATCTCAAATGCAGTGCAAAGATATCTGTGATATTAATCAATACGTTCTCTTCTCTTCCAAACAATTATGTGGAGATGTAGTCGATATAGCTCCAGTAGTTTTCTGCATGCTCGTATAGCCTAGTATTGACCTAAAATCCGAGCACTGTCTAACACTCTCTCCATGGGCATAAATAAATAAAATGGATATTTGACTATTGGCAACGGTAATACCAAATAAAACAACGTTGCTAATACAAATCGGTAATATAGCGCTGAACATGTTTAACTAGCGACTACAGGGTTGCACAGCAACATCAACTAAATCGCATCAGAATAATACCCAACATTAGTACACATAGTTATATTATATAAAAACAGTATAACATGGTGGTGTATTTTACACTTGATCTACATATCAGCGACAGTGGTAATAGCTATATTATCACAGTGAAATAATTGCAACTGTTAGTGTGCATGCAGTAAGTGCATTTGTCATTAATAGATCATGTATTTGCTTTAGTATTGCAATGATATGCACATGATCATTAAATGCTGAAATATAACATCGAGAGGCTCATTTTAAATCGTAATATTTGGAAGTAAATATAAAATAATTTATAAAAATAGCGGCCCAGTTAACACAAAACATTTGTATAACATTTATACAACGCCGACCCAACGTGTTAGTCCAACATTGTATAAATGATATGCAAATGTTTTGTATTTGCTGGGGGTAATCTCAAATTCGCGACAAAAAAAACAGAAAAAATTGTCTCACCTCTATCTAACTGCCTTCGTGGCGACACACTAAAGTGTAGGTATACAGTCGTGGAGACTGTCACATATACATATGTTATGAACACGCCGCTGTACGGGCGTTTTTGTTATCGTCACGGTGCCAGCAAACACAAAACATTTGTATAACATTTGTACAACGTCGGCACAACGTCTTCTACGTTGGTCCAACATTGTACAAATGTTATACAAATGTTTTGTGTTTACTGGGGTGTTGCAGTCTTCCCGGCTTCGTCACGGAGATATAAGCCTGTCTCGACGCACCGTGACACCGGCGTTGTCACGCAGTTTTGAGCTCTTTAAGAGGTAACGGCTCATTATTCGCCTACTGTAGCAGATTTTGTTTCCTCAGAATTAATCCATCTATGAGGCGTATTATTCAAAGTATCAGGTTAACCATAGCGGCAGGCCAAGGGTGAGCATGGGCGTGCACTGGGGGTGGGTCGTCAAAGGGTTACTGAACCCTCCCCCTTGAGCTTTTTGTTATTTCTTTAGATTTCGGCGGAAGCCCCATTTTTTATCTAAATTGTATTTCTTGGCCCCCTATATATGAAAGCTGCGCACGCCCTAGAGAGGGGCGATCCTATTCATCCGGATTAATTTTATTTGTGAGAGTGTACATATATCGTTTAGCTGGGGGCGGCTAGTGTAGGCCGTAACTGCGCGCAAAGCCAACATGCAGTAACTGTTTGCTTGAATAGTAATCAGCTAGTGGCGTTTGGTTTTGCAGAGCAGTGGAGTTGTTAGCGCTACCGTCCTGCTACGAAAGAAATGGCAGGTTCGTTCTCTCTCTCTGTGTTCAGGTGTCATTATAAATAATATTTATCTAACCTTAAACATCGTACAGATTCAATATATTGATGGGAGCCTATGTGAGATAGCATGGTCTAATATAACCGGGTATCGTTGCCGTAAAGTTGATGTTTGACATTTTGTCCCTGAATTACATAGCTAAGGTTGTGTGTG
Source organism: Flabesymbios commensalis (assembly GCA_964017125.1). Lineage (NCBI taxonomy): Eukaryota > Metazoa > Annelida > Polychaeta > Terebellida > Flabelligeridae > Flabesymbios > Flabesymbios commensalis. Next base: position 41,234,707 of record OZ024908.1, on the reverse strand, counting down.
TGTGTGTGTGGGGGGGGGGGGGGGGTGTAGAGAGTGAACAACAACGGGCCGGGTAGGGATGGGGTACCACACAAGTGACTTCGGCTGAACTGCATAAATCCATTAATTTCACCTTCTGTTCACGACCTGACAGGTAAGACACAAACCACTCAAGGGCGATACCATCGATATCATACCAGGTTGACAAGAGACCGGTGATACTGCTGTGGTATTGAAATTGTGCAATTTTTTTAGGTGCACTTATTGTTCACTGACCTAAGAATATGCAAACAGTTTTTTTTGAAATTTGATGACAACATCCATCAAGTCAGCTAGATAGGTTTACTACGAAGATTCCCATGTCCCGTCCTTTCGTCCTTATAGACAACATACATAATCTAAAGAAAACGTGGTATTTTATTAAAGATGTATTAACAAAAATAAAAAGAAAACAGTATCTTTAGCAGGTAAGTTTATTATCAGTGGTAATACTGTCACGGACAATATTACCATGGCTAAACATTTTAGTAAATATTTCTTAAACGTAAATTCTGAACTTGCTTGTAACAATCCAAATGCTAACAAATCTTCTGGATAGTGTTTTTAAGGGAAAGTCGCAAAAATTATTAAAGCAGCCCCTTGGGATGTCATCAATTTTCGTTTTTACTTCCGCACTGAAGTAGTGTATCCCACGGATCATGTTTTTATTTTTGTCTGAATTTTCTTATTTTTATAAATATTTTTAATCCACATTTCTATGAAACCAGGAGTAACCCTAACAAACTATTTGTATATCTGAAGGACTGCGGCGACTGCTCTGACCTTACCGTCTGATACGTGGGAATATGTGATGCAAAGTGATGAATATTGCTTTGTTTACATGGCAATATACGACCTAGAAATACAACTATTTCACTCTTTTTTGGTTCTTTAAAATTGTTTTTTGACTCTTTCATATTTTCAGTTAAGATCAGTAGGCTATACAGCTTCATATAAATTAAATTTGCAAAATTGAAAACATTGAAAATGTCTCATCCCAAGGGGACCCTTTAAGTCTACAAAAAATCATGTCTTGGTGGGATAATGTCCAGTCCAATGTTACAAGAGATACAGCTGATTTATTTTGCTTGCTCCTTACACATTTTCTTCAATAATCTATTACACAAGAAATTTTGCTTAATGAGCTTAAAATAACCAAAGTTATTCCTATTTTTCAAAGTGGTGATTATGCAAAAATAAGTAATAATACACTCGTCTTACTGTTCCCTTTTTTCTTAAAAATGTATCAACTTGATATATACATTGTGTAAGGTTGTTCTCTTTCATAGATCAATCTGATTAATTATATAATCAGTTCGGTTTCAGATAAGGTTGTGGCACAGGTATTGCATTGGTTGTTTTAATTGATAAGATGTTGAAAGGTATAGTTGATGCAGAAATTGTGTTTTTCTGGACTTTAGTACGGCTTTCGATACTGTAAATCATGCAATAAATTGTACGCCATTAGAGGTATGGCACTGTTGGTACATGTTTGGCTTACAAATCATCTATGTGCGAGAAAACAATATGTTTCATTTTATAAGCTTGATTCTTCTTATAAGAAAGTTTATTCTGGAGTACTACATGTTACAGATAAATATGTAGAGTTTTTTATTAGTTTAATGAACACGGAGTTAAGAAAACTGTAATATGGCTAAATGCCTAAAAGCTCTTGATGTTAAAAAAACTCTTTTTTTTATATTCAGTTTTTTTCGAATTAGCGAATATAGTGGGGCAGATAAGTGAAACAATCGTGCAAATGGTGATACAAGCACTAAACTTGGTATATATACTCATTAAAGTATACTTCTTCAAAAAAAATTGTTAGCCACCTAAATTTCTAAATGGCTGTTATTTTCCAAGATGGCCGCCATTGGCGATGCAGAAATACTTTATTTCGTCATAAAATTTGACTCAATGAACCGATTTTAATGATGTTAGAATAAAAAATTATGTGTTTGACCATAGAGAAGCTACATCTACCACTTTATAGTATAAAAAATCATTTAAAATGTATTTATAATAAAATATATATGCTAATTTAATGTAAATTACATAAAATATACATCGCGATGCAAATATGTGATATAATCGTGCAAGTTTCAAATTTAATATGAACATGCGAAGAGCCGGCTGACAGGGGTACTAAAAGTGAGTCATCCCACTTAGACTAATGAGCAAAAAATGTTATCACTTAATAATTTCAAAATGGCTGTCATTTATTAGGATGAGCACCACGAAAATACACTTTTATTGATGTTAATTCTGATATATAGATGTCGCGTATAAATGATATTGATGGTAATTCCTATTTTTAAAACACCCGCAACACCCACTTCATACTTTTTTGCATCCACATATGGGCAATGCTTGGCAGCTGGTTGCCACTGGTGACACGGTCGTCCAGACGATTTTCCATTCATATCCATCTTTCTTCTATCCCCAGTCAGATGTATTTCCAGATGGCTGACTATAGCCTGCTACATCCTCTCTGTTGGAGGGATGGCATCGTAGGATCTCTGCTTGCGAGCAAACATATCCAACTTAGCAGTAGGCCTATATACATTAGTTGCTTCACCCGATTTGTCAATACATGACCACCATGAACCACGAGTCTGGTGAAGGTAGAAGACACTTCTGAGCAGACGATCCAAGGGTGTGCCATGACCTCGGAATACAGATACAACGTCACATCCAGTGAAGGCGTGAAAAATATGAACTCCTTGGTACTTCTGTGATCCAATCTGGGATACTAGCTCATGAAACGGGATCCAACATAACGTCCTCCCTTGTCCAAATCCAATCCACATTCTCTCCAGATCAAGTTCCTGCAGGGATGCAATGACAGAGAAAGCAATGACAACCACATCTGTGGCTTCAATTATCGGTGCTGTGTAGCCCTCTATTGTGGCATGTTTAACGTGTACACAAACCGACGTATCTGCCTCTTCATGTGGGTCTTTGCCCCTGTGGTCCTCACGAGGTCAGCCATGCTGGGTTAGCCAGCCATATCTTTGGTATCAAGCACAAGCAAATCAGTTGAGTTTTCCATGAAAGGATTTCACATCTCACTAAATACAGAATACGATCTCCTTACATTGCCAAGGAAGGATAATTGAGCAGTGCTGCTCATGGTGCCGTTTGTTGGATGTTGCATCTTTCATGCCATATGCCTTCTCATACCCATCGTCTTAATGCAGAATTATCGTCAGTTAACCCAACGGCACCACCATCAGCCTTGATCAGTGCATTGTTCTGTTCATGTGCGTGTGCAATGGCCAAAGCAGAGAACACTCTCAGTATTGTTTATAACAGCTGTCCCTTGTAAAATATCATAGCTATCTGTGGGTGATTCTGGCTGGGATGCGTCATATCTCTAAGGCAAAGGCAGATCCATCGTGCATAATTCACGTTGCTGTTCGCAAAAAAAACAGAGTCAGATTGGGGAGTGCAGATCAAAATCTGCCTCCCTGAATGACCGAATCAAGGCAAATATTAGAACAATATTCCAGTATTAAATGTGTGGGTGCTCCTCCCTTCGTTTTGAACGCCAGTCCTCGAAGCTTAGAATTTCTTCTACGCTGCCTTGTTGGCCATTAGGCTTACAGTAGTTGATGTATGCAGTCATCATTAAATGTAGAGACTACAGATCGTAAATTGATGGACTTGCCTACATGTAGTTCTAGTAATATTTGAGGCAGACAGAAAAGAACCAGCACTTCCAGATGAGGCTACATCTGCTTCAACAAGAGATGATGTCCATCCACTGTTACGTAGGAGAGTTCCAATGGATCTCAATGCCCCCAAATATTATGAAAAAGTTGGCTTCGCCATATTTATCAGGCCAACGCTCTACTGAATTTGTTTGGCCAAAGCATAAGTCGGCTGGTCAGCAGCAAAAACAGAGACTTGTGTGGGATTCATAAATGTATTTGATTTTGTCCATCAAATGGCGTATGGTAGCCACAGAGTGAGTTGCTCACGAAGAAGGGTAGTAGTGAGGTTATGCTGATTTTGAAATCACGGCCTCTTTCAAAAGCCGCATGATGTGCTGACCAGGTCACGTTAACTGTTCCACCTATTTCTTCGGTGAGACTTTTTACAGCCATTGATTGTCGTTGGTATGTAGTGGTATGGGCAAGATAGTGTCTGGTACAGAAGGATACCGAGTGTGGACCAGTGGGTTCTTCTTTGAGGCAGTGGGTTCTTCTTTGAGAAGTATGAAAGCGGTAGGCTACATTGGTGAAAGACTCCGGTACTTCGCGTAATTCACCTTCCAGATTCGAAGTTTGATGTTGAAAAACAGAAATACTAGTAGGACAGGAAGGTGGTATTTGCTGTCATATTATGATTAATAATTATTGTCCATGGCTGATGTTGTGAAAAATTATTTTCTTAAAACAAGTGGACACACCACCCCATCTTCTTCAAACTGACGGCCTGATGCATCACCCAGTTGTGCTGAAATCTGGATCACTCTGTGGTAAGAAATGCTGACCCCATTATATTGGAGCATATCCACCAAACACATCTTCTCCATGGAATGCTGTCAGTTGGTGCACCGTCTTTATACTTTTCGTAAAGGTTGTATTGCAACAGACAGGCTGTCTTGTATGCTCCAAATCTCATGTTATTTAATGAGATGGCTGTAACAAAAAAACATACCCCACATCATTCTGGAAAGCGGGTAGGATATCCCGTCCTTTCTGATGAGAATTCAGTCCAGGCATTTCAACCAACAGATTTTCTTTTAATCTTGTTGGGTGGACATTTGGTGTTTCTATGCTCATCTGTTGGAGTCTCTGCTTGTACAATTTCACAGGATCTAAAAGTTTGAATGTAGGATGAGTCACTCATTGTATGTGACGGGCCAATGGATAGTTATATCTTTCGGGAGATTATCTAGTATTCCTCTATTTTTCTATGGCAGTCTGTCTTTCTCTGTTATATAACGCTGTCAAACGAGCAGCATGATACATAAGCTCTATAAGCTCCTGTGCAATGACATCACCTGAGATCAACTTTGCAAGAAGCGTTCCGTCATTCAGAGAAATGACTGGTGTAGTCGCTGGTTGAGCTGTTTTGTCATGGCATGTGTAAGTGCAGATGGGGGAGCCTCTTCCTCTCACAAGATACATTCAAACTGGACTCCAAGTATTGTTCTTTTTTGTTATTGGTCCCATCTTGGCTACTTGAGGCAGTACTGGCTCTTTTCTTGGTCTGTGATAAATTTGTATCGTTGAAGAGCAAACCGCAACTTGGGTTATATTTAGCATTGTGTTTTCTTAACCCGTATGTTGCCGGGATTGTATATTATGCGTTTTCAAACAAATTTCAGACCAAATAAATTCAACGCAAATTTCTAAAATGCTTTGTGGCAAGTGCTTAGTTAATCTAATAATTACATTTCGAAGATGTATATGGTTTGCATAAATATAATTATTTTTCGTCATTTGGAGCTGGAAATTGCGTTAGCAATTCCAGCTCCTAATGAATGAAAAAAGGTCCGATACAATTTTCGGCAGCATGAGGGTAATGTCTCCTTTATGCCACAACCTTTATCTGATTGTGCTGGATCTAGCTTCATTGGCATATGAAAGATGGCTTGAAAGTGGTATAAAATATTTGCAGCAATCATTGAATATCCATCTTGCCGACTAATTAATAGCTTCATCCGTCTTTTCTCCTTGTCAAAAAACACTTTGCCATTTAGTTTTCCATTTTCGTGGTAATTGAATACTACTAATCATTTTCAATATGTTACATGTTTAACTGGCCGAGGGATTGTCATGTTATCACCATTGACGACATAGGCACTTTTATATTATGGAATACACCTATGTTCCGAAAAACTAATACATGTACTAGTAGATCACCTACACCTAGTCTGATCGTTCATCAAGTGTCATTTCAGTCCTGTGCGATCTGTACACTATTCGAGTATAGGCCCACGAAGACCCATTACCCTTGGCTGACGGCTCTCTCACACTAGCACATCATGTCGATTCAGGGGCGGCTGTCTAATTGTGTCATGCTAGGGCTCATTAGACAGCATTTGGGACAATAAATTGTACAATAGTACTGTGTCATCGCAGTAAAACTACTATTTGTTTCCAATAATATTATATAATGATGTGGGGTTAATAAATTTAGCTGATACTAAACCTTATGCTGAGTTTGACAGCAGTGATGCCAGCAAGCACTATCCCCGCTGCTATGCTATTGGTCATTCCTCATCCTGTAGACTTTGTGCACCGTTTTGGGATCAGATCATACTCCCTCACATGCAGAGGTTCTCCACATGATGTGGCCGTTGCTGTGCACAAGCAACTGATTGGATCTACAGATGAGATTTAGGTAGGTGACTAGCGAGGACTAATGCCAGGAGTCCATCTAAAAAATAAAGACGTTAACTGATGGCTTTAACTCAGAAAATGTGCGCAGCTAGTGCAGTGTAAAGGCATAATCATGTCTAGCGTTTTAAGTTTTAAGATTAAGAAAAATAGTTATTTAGTGGTAATATCTTAGTATGTGTAACTGCCATACCATACAATTTTTTAAAAATGTGGTTATTCGGAGGACACTCAGAAGTCCTCAAGGATGACTGGCCATTTTAAAGTTACATAATCATACTAAAAAGCGAACACGCAAACCAGTCATGTGCACGCAAAGACCTCAAAATGACCTCCAATCAACTACCCCATTCCTGGGGGGGGGGGGATACTACTACACCCCAAAGTGCTAATAATGCTTATTGTCTGGTATGTTAACTATCATTTAGCGTAATGTTTGTTCTATATATGCACAAAAAGGTACAAACACATATTTTGTAGGCTTTTAAGGACGCAATTTGTATTCTCCATGATTGAAAACGCACAAAAAATCATTCAAATCGATCCAGTGATTAAAATTTTATGGCAAATAGTAGATTTTTGCATAGTCAAAGGTGGCCATCCTGAAAAAATGGCGGCCATTTTGTTCTGCACGAAAAGCTACAAATACATATTTAGTAGGCTTTAAAGGACGTGATTGAAATGATTGAAAACATATGTTTAGCACAAAAAATCATCCAGATCGGTTCAGTGATTGCAATTTTATGGCAAATAGTTGATTTTTGCATAGTCAATAGCGGTTATCTTGAAAAATGGCGGCCATTTTGTTCTATATATGCACGAAAAGGTACAAATACATAATTTGTAGGCTATAAAGGACGACATTTGGATTCTCCTTGATTAAAAATATATGTTTAGCACAAAAAATCATTCAAATCGGTCCAGTGATTGAAATTTTATGGCAAATAGTAGATTTTTGCATAGTCAATGGCGGCCATCTTAAAAAATGGCGGCCATTTTGAAAATTTGCGTGGCTAACAATTTTTTTCGAAAGAGTAAGCACTAAAGAGCATATATGCCAATTTTGGTTCTTGTATCACTATTTGCACGATTGGTCTCATATAATTTTATGCACTTTATCTGCTGCACTAATAGTAATTACAAATGATATATAATCGTAGATGGTGCCTGTTATGGCTAAAAAAATCTTAACAAATAATGACTGTCATTCCCACCCTACTCGTGGTGGAAGCAATCTATGTCTTCTGCGATGTCAAAAGTCAGCAGGAAAATAATCTATAAAAGCAGGTAATGTTTTGATTGCATTGTTTCAATGTACTTTATCAGGCCACGCTGATTGATATTAGCTTTTCTGTATGACGACGACAGCTTAGAATATTCCGAGAAAATATATTTCTAGATTTGAATCTACTCTTCCGAGTACTGAAGTCAGACAGACAGATATTTTATTGACAGAAAGAAAGTCAATCCAGACTTATTTGTCATAGAAATAGAGATATGTACATGTATATACAACATTGTTAATTTGTTAAAATCATATGACAATATACATAGTATGACATACATAACTAAAATCATGTTAACTGGCATTGCCATAAGAAACACTGGGTATATACTTAAAATAGGATTGAAAGGCATTGCCAGGGTAACATAAGGTCTATCATTTTGTTTCCCGCACCAAAACCAGAGATAAAATAGCTACTATGTATGACATGCTAATTATATATATAGTAGCAAAAAAGACACCCTGGAAAGCGTAGAAACCTAGAATATATACAGGTGCATAATTATGCTACAGTAATTTGAGAATGTATTGAGACAATGTTAAAAAATTACACGATATTTTTAAAAATCAAATATCGTATCATGCAAGTACAATCAATGTGACAATCTGCGACACAGGTAGCTCCGAGCCATGTGACCATGCAAGCACAGTCGCTATGAACTCGGCGATTCCCTGATATAGACTAGTGATGCAAATTTAACAACATAATAACACTAATACCACCGAAACACCATATATACATACTAATAAAAGTCGGACATGAGAAGCACTGTCGCTCATTAGTCAGATTTGAAGTTGAAATATTGCAAACAGAACTTCAAACGAGGAAAATATTGCAAAATTATTTTAATAAACGAATATTAGATCCGAAATGCTACTAATTTAATCAATTTTCTTCTTGCCCTGCCCTATGTTCTATCATTCATTCAATTAAAGCTAGATGAAAAAAGCTATAAATGACGAAACTATTTACATTATTTCATAAAAACATAGACAAATTCAAAATAAATTATTTGATTAGCTGATCATCTATTACAAAATGTTCTCACTAATATCGGGTTTATGTATTTGCTTGGAAGCTTGAATATACGGACCCATCATCACAAGAGTTTGATTCTTACTGATTGAAATTCTTACTGATTGTAATACTGTACAGCCCTATCATAGCTTAGCTATATAGGTAGAATCGCAATGCAGCGTTAGGTTGGTTACAAAGTCCTTATAAATTTTGATCTCATATTTGCATAGTACGTACCATAATTTTTCCTAATTTTGTGAAAAATCACATGAACTATAATAATTTGACTTTTACTGACTGACATAATTAAATGTAATAGCATTATCCAGTATAAGCATTCGATAATGTATCAGTGAAAGCTATGGTTGAAGTGCGATCCCAGTAGATACAAAACAAAATCGTCGACTTTGGTCCAACATGTATACATTTTATGCAAATATTATGTGTTTTATAGGATTGGCCATGACCGCACGTGGCTTTCACTAGATATTATAGATAACGTGTATCTCAAGCGTAGTTTTGTTTCATTGGCTAATCACCAGGTGCTGCTAGTAGAGAAATATGGATTGGGGATGAAGCGAGGCATCAACCAATGTTGTGTTAACACTTTTCCTGCTGATCACGACTATTGAATTAAAAAAAATATTTGTCATTAGTAGACCAAATCACTGTTATTCATCTTATTTGGAATTAATAGTCAGGGGGTCAAATGCATATTTTTGGTCGAACCTGGAAAGTGGGTCCAAAGTTTTTTTCTCAATGTTTTCATGTTATATAGGTATTGTACTCCATGAAACTGCATGATGGCATTCTTACAACATTGAGCATTTTTATATAACACGTTTTAAAAAATTGCGTCAATCGGGTTGCAAAATAATGGTTTTACACGGTTCGAAAAATACAAATATTTATATAAAGCGCCAAACTAATCTATATTTGCCATCATTGGAAAAAGTATGTCTTCAGTGTTAACAAAAGTGAAGTCCTAATTGTACAAATTGATTGAACCAGCAGTTTTGAGTTATGTGAACCCTTTGACCCCAATGCCTTTCATAAATATAATTACCAGTGTAAAGACCTCAAATTTCACAATAATGTTAGAGTGTGACCTGTCAAAATGAAATGAATTTCATTACGAACCTGAATATGATGTCGTAGATTAACTATAAGACATATGTACCGCAATAATTAATATTCTATATATATATCGGTGAGATATATAATGTATAATTTTAGCCATACGTTTTAAAATTTTGTATACTACGTCATCCAACGATTTTAACACTTAACATCAAAACATTTGTTCAGAGATTTATACAATTTTTAAAGAAATCATTGTGTGGTGTATTGCCTCTGCCAAAGGAGTTTATGTTTTTGGTCGCGATGGTTTGTCTGTCCGTCAGTAGGATTATTTACAAAGCAATGAATGGATTTGCATGAAACTTTTATCAGAGGTGCGTCTCGGGCCAAGGAACAATCCAGTAAATTTGAAAATGATCCTGTTTAGCTTACGACCCGGATCCAATACACAATCACTGCGGCGGAAGTTTGCAGTCTCTGACTGACTGTCTAGTTCTATTTGATTTGTCTATGTTTCTGCAAGTAACACCTATAACATTATACCTTTATGGCAACGTATGGGTGCTATATGGCTAGATTCAATTGATGACAGGTATTGTATCCCCCATCTAAGTGTTATGCTTTGTGAATAAAAATAAATTTGAAATTATTTTCATTCATTTGGAATTACTTGTGCGAACTGTTCGTCGTGATTGATAATTCAGACCAAGAGGGCTCAGCAGCGAATGACAGGAAATCATGACCCATCCACAGTCTATGTTTTCTTTTAAACGCGATAAAACAACAATTAAAAGGTTTTCAAAAGAGTTATCAAGACGACCGCGGATTATCATGATTTTGATAAAGTGTTTATCAGATACTATGATCAAAAAAATTGTGACATGCCTTTCGCTCTACCAGAGTTGCCACTAAACCAAGAGAGCGAGGTAAACATGTTAGAGATGGGCCAATGAAGGGTCAATTTTATGGGCATTTTTTCATGAAATCTACAAACCATCAAACTGTCAAACTGAATAATTTTAGAAAAGCAGACAGTGTGTGACACTCATAACACTCGTAGCATAATTATACATAATTGTATAGGCTTACCACATATTGATATGCCACATGCACACCATGACACTGCTATAACAGGTATGACACATTTCCAGTCATTGGCGACAGGCCCCTATTTACAATAAACAAATCTGCAACTGCATAAAATGATGGCAGATGTCCTTTGAGTGTATCCAGATAATTGTTTGCCAGAGACGTATCCCCGGGTTGGTGGTATACATCTCTTCATGGGTGTCATCGGTGTACAACTCTGATGCAGGATCAGTACCGTGGTGCAGACTTACATTTATGCATTTAGCCTTTCCAATTCTTCATTAGTATACAATACTCATTGAAGATGTCTGGTTGGCAAGGGTGGCAAGGAACCTGGAAACGGAAGCATTTTAAAATTTAATTAATTTAGATGCACCGTCGGCGAACAGAGGGTCGCGGTGGTCTAAATGAGGTGTTGAATCAGCCAGTAGCTATCCTGTATCTCGTGTCTTATCTCGAAAAGTCAGAATGAGAATAGGCCGACACAGTTGTAATTTAGCAGATCATTTAAATGTACATTTGAGAATTTATTTTATAAAACCTATGTCTCTTATGCATATTTAAATTCACTTAGTATGTTAACATACTTAAAATTGAGCTCTGCGCTTGCTGTCCAACATGTTGCTTTCCAAGATAATGTTACTACATCTAGTCTTTTATATATGCGTTACTACAATTCCAGCACTAAATTTTGAGCACGAATAGCAAGATGTAGGGTATCTAACCTGAAACATATCCCTGTTCCAACAGCTTTGGTGACTGCTGCTAGTAATAACAGGATGAAGTCTTATGCAAAACATACATAAGAGCACATGCACACTCTTAATACAAGGACCGATCTAAATAGCAAAAAACCGAAAGTCGCATAACAAGACGATAATCACGAAGGAGCTGACAACAGCATATAGTTACACAGCTTTAGGAGACAAATATTGATATTCCCATTATTATGCAATCGCCTATACATAATGTGTCATAGAAATTAAAGTGACCACTGCTGAATATTTTGACCTCATTCCTAACCTGCTGCCAGGACCCTCCTTGTCACGATGTGATACTATGGCTGGATGCTTTGGTATTGGTATTATCGGAGATATTATTGTCTTCTGGCTCGATGTAGTAAGGAACTTATTCTGTGGTTAGTAACTCGGCGAGGGGAGCATCACCTGTTGATAATTATGTTAATTACCATCACCTGAGCAAGCCTTATGGGAACATTTGAAAATAAAACTTTCCGTTGAAGAATGCCTTGACGCTTGAGCCACAAAAGTTAGATCCGTTAGCATATGAATGGAGCAGAGACGGGAATATGTTATGTTCAACTACAGTCCCTGAATGAAGTCAACTGATCTCAGATTACATCTCAACTGGTCCCTAATTACATAAAAATCTTCATATGGCTGCTCCAGTAAGAGCTATGTAATAGTGTTCGATGTGGAAGCAACAAAGCAGGAATACAGGACGCATCGCCATTGTCTAAGAATATGATGCATACTACTACTATATGAACACAGATGATGAAACAAACAATGAACAGGAAGGTAGTAGTAGCTTTAGTATAAATATATAGCAAATGACAAAAATATGTTGAAGGTGGTGGTATCATTGCTGATTATTTAACTTGTTTAAGATAAGGAACTATTTTTTTCAATAACTATTACGTACAATTTTGGTAGTTTAGCAGGTACAGAAACCTCTGAATTATTACACCACATATTAATAATTGATGAATCCATATAGTCATATATAGATATGCTGTGATATTGGAACTATAAATAAGAAACAAAAAGGTTAAATATCGTGAATTATTCAACTTTACCTAATTAGGGCCCACAAATTTTCCTCTGTGTGTCTCAATAGCGGCCGGGCATCTAAACATTGGGGAAGTGTTGGGTCAATGCAGCCCATCAGCGTCACAGATAATGGCCCAACATTGGGTTAGTGAATCATGTTGACTAGCCCATGCAATAGAATGTCAACGTGCAATACATTGCTACACTATTCAAACAATATAATAATCCCCTTATCTTTCATCCCAGCAAATATATACATGTACGGTCACGTAGGCCACATTTGGAGTGTGGCCTAGATGAGCGAGAATATGTGAGCGACAGGTTATCTAGTTAATTAGGATCATGACACTTTATAACAAAAACCTAAATTATAAGACAATGAATACAGGTTCAGCTATAGAAACATGTACAAATGTGGAGGATGTAATATACAAACGATACCGAATTAGGCATGTTTGACCTGATTCTGTGATCTTTGACCTTGAACTATAGCTTTGACCTTTGACCCAATGATATTTATTATTAATATACATTAATATACAAACAATAAAACTAATAACTATCAGTTGGTGAATATATAAAAGTGATTTTCTGTTTTTCCCGATCACGTAAAACCACTATTTTGTGCCCCGATAGGCAAAAAAATGTAAAACTCGTTATTTCAAAATGCTCAATGTTGTGAGAATGCCATCACGCGGTTTCATAGAGTACAATACCCATATAACATGAAAACATCGAGAAAAAAACTTTGGACCCACTTTCCAGGTTCAGCTCCTGGCCCCCTGACTATAAATATGTGTCTAAACATAGGTAGCGAGACACAACTTCAAGTGGGTGAAAATTAAAAAAAAATAACTTAGCAGGATAAGGGTTAATGTTGGGCCGGCGTCGAAGACGGTGGGCGAACATTGGGTCAATGTATTGTGTTTTAATAGAAAAAGGCTACTGGATAGTTATTAATACAGTAGCAAGAATACAGCTGAGAATACAATGCATAACAAACGTAGGAGTTGGTCCGATGTAGGTTTATAATGTGTCAGCATTGGAGAGGCTGGCCTAATATTGAAACTATGGTCGTCCGATGCTTCATGTCCAATAGGTAGCTACACACTTGGGTGTTCAATATGTGGGTTTTCGTTAATCCAGAACCAGAGCCTGGTTTGGTATATATATTAACCATTAAAGCGCTGAGATATTTTGATATAAACCAAGATACCAACTTTTTCAATTTGAAATCGTCATAAATGTCTTAGTTTACTCCTTCTGCTTCATTTGAATTACCTATGTTACGGGTTTACGGCCATTATAATTATGTTACCTTTCAATGCGGGGATCGACTTTAGACGTGAGATAGACGTCAAATTCTGACGTCTAAAGTCGGTCCCCGCACTGAAAGCGTTAATAAAGGCATTTTTGGGATGAGGGATTATAGGTATAAGATTTTAACTAGAAATGTCAATGTGAATAAAATATTAAATTTGAAAGGGATGATTAATTATAAGTCAGCATCATCGGGCATAAATGTTATATATTAAGTGAACAAATGTAATAAACCTCATCAAACGTTCAAATTGATGGAATTTTAAATAGTGATCTATAATTGACAGGGGCGTGTAAATCTAGTTATTAGTTTCCTATAAACATGTAATAAGCGGTAATTTAACTTTATGTTCACCAATTTTCAATCCATCTGAATGCATATGCTCGAAAAAAAATCCTTCCATTAAACTTGATTAAAATATATGAAATGGACATGGTTAGGCAGAAGAAGTCCAGCCCACATAAATCTTACAATTCTATTTATATATTATAATATGACCGAGACCGATCTTGGGTCAAGCTCAATTTTAATAACAACCTAATAACAGGCGGTCAAGGTGAATACTACCATGCTGCGTCTCACATGCAGGCCACCTGGCGAGTCGGGATCAACTCACACACTAGGAATCTCCTGATCAAGTGTAACCTGTATGTACACAAATATAGCCACCAAGCCGTATTCCTTCATTCCTCATTCATTCATTTATCCATCCATCCATCATTCATTCATTCATTCATTCATTCATTCATTCATTCATTCATTCATTCATTCATTCATTCATTCATTCATTCATTCATTCATTCATTCATTCATTCATTCATTCATTCCTTCATTCATTCATTCATTCATTTATTCATTCATTTATTCATTCAATCATTCATTCGTTCATCCCTGAATTTATTCATTCATTTAGTAGGGTGAAAAACCTGACTATCATGACCATTTTCTGGCTAAGATGTTTTGACGATTGATTTGACTTCTTTGAACCATTTAGAAAAAAAATAGCCTCTATGTCCCTCGAAAAAGTTCGGCATTTTTTTCTGGAGGCGTAGATTAAAAACAACTGCTCGCGCCATTTTGAAAAAAAAACTTTTCACATATAAAAGCTATAAATATGAATAAAAAAACTTTGTGGATAATTCGACCTCAATGAATCCGTTTGTGACGTCAGTTTGGTATTAAAACACATTTCTGACCCCAAAGTTCAATATAGCGGACAAATTTGGATAAAAAAAACAATTTCTGTAGGCGAAACAGAGTTTGGTCACCTTGTATGTGGTATGAATGCAACAGTTAATACTGATATGCCTAATGAATGTATTGCTCTAAAAATGGAGTTTAAAACGAATTGGAGACCTCCTTGTTGTAAATAAGAGTCACAAATTACAATATAGTGTAGTGGTTAAGCTCCCATAATGAAACCATTGTGCATTTCATGATTAAAGCATGAAACTTCCACCATTATTAGTACATATCCTGGGGTTTATTTTAAGATGTGGAGGTAAGTTAGATTTGACCCCTGGTGACCTCTAGAGATCATTGACCTCGAAAGGTCAAAATATCCAATTGCGAAGCCAAAAAGTGATGAAAATTGTGTATTACACTATCTATAAGATGTTTTTGTATTCCAGAAGTGTTCCAAATACTCTAAGAGACTGATGTTAATCAAAAACATAACACCAAGGTCATGTCAAGGTTACTTTAGGGTCATTTGGAGGTCAAAATGTCAACAAATAGCAAAAATATCCACTTTTAATCAATTAAAACAATACTAGTGGTGCAGTCATCTATTACAAAGGATTGGTTTTGACACAGTGCTGGTCAGATATCTTTTTCATGCGCATTTTAGGAGATTTAGGGCAGTATATAACGTGGGGAGGGGAAATACACCCTTAGTACTCCCCTGACTACACCCCTTCCTCAATGTTTAATTGGACGAGCAAAATGACAGTGTGCAGCAGCTGTTAAACATCAGTTCGGGCTCCCATGGCAAACTATTGATACATAAATGGGCTATGAAGTCTGACATGGGTTGGGATTATGTTTTACTGGGGTACCGTCGAAAAAAACCGTTAAGGTCATATCAAGGTCCTTTCAAGGTCAAACTGTCAAAGTTCAAAAGATGTTTTTTTCACTTTCATAACGGATATCAGAATTAATTTCTAGACTGCATCTATTTTTTCAGAAAGTTTGGCAAAATACTAGGGTCATAGAGTAGTGTTTAAACTACCATAATGAAACAATTGTGCATGTCATGAAAATTTCTACCATTATTAACACATATCCTGATTTTTATTTTAAATTGTGGAGGTAAGCTAGATTTAACCCCTGGTGACCTATAGGTGTCATTGACATCGATATGAAAACTCACACCCTTGAAATGATCTTAACTTGACCTTGGAAGCCCAATCTCAGGAAGCCGAATGGCGCCCTCTTTGTATATCAACTGTAGCCTTTTGTACATCTATTGGTTGATACAAGAGTGAGAGGCAACTTTAATCAGAATTTCAAAATATACAGCGATATGATGTTATTCACAGTGTTATAGGCCAATACTAGTATGTCTTCGCGGTATCGTGACTAGGGCTATACCACACATTTAAACCAATATGTATCTATTTCGCAAACGTTCCGAATTTGTTACCAACGCTTACAAATACTCGGCGAGTGTTGTGAATTGTGAGCGAATTTCAAATATTTTAATTGATAAGCACATTCGCTAGCATATTCGCCTACCTGTGAGAGGCGGGGGGGGGGGGAGGGGTATATTTTTCACACTCGAGCAATATATTTATTTCAGTTTGTGTGTGGAGATATATATTTACTTCACTTCACTTCCTTATGTATTTTTCTGTCTACAAATTTGGATCCCAAGCTAAGTCTAGCCTTCCTCTGGAGGCAAACGATCCGAGCAAAGCGAGGCTTCACAAATTTAAAGCTCATTTAATCATGCCGAATAAATGAGGCTCGATTTTTTGGGGATTATCAAATTATGTTGCTCATAAGCTGAAATAATTATTTATTTTAAATTTTAATATTTATTTACAGCATTAGACAATTATTTATTTCACGAAAATTTAGTTTGGAAATATATATTTAAAAAATTGTCCCCCTCCCTTGTAATTGAAGGTGCCCCCCCCCCTTATGTAGGATACAAATGTACAAGTAGATTATTACTGTTCATTGTCTTATATGTGTAATGATGTGCTATTAAGTATTTATCACGGCGTGTAATGCTCTGAGATAGGGATTTTCAATAAGAAGAATTAGCAAAAGCATAATAATTTCGGCGATTTCTTTGCAGCCATTTGAAAAAATATATATATTTTCAAGGATAAGAGTTCTACATACGCCCAGATATCATGGGTAATTCAAAGAAAAAAACTATATCAGCTAAAACAAAATATTTGTATGACAATAAGATTTTTTTTATGACAATCAGATTTTTTTTCAATCCCTTTTAACGTCTACTAATCCGCTATAACGGTCTAGTAATACCGTTGAAACGGTCTACTATCCCGGTATAACGGTCCAGTATTTCATTATAACTGTCTACTATCCAGTTAAAACGGTCTAGTCTTTCGTTATAAGAGTTTACTGTTCCGTTATAACGGTATAGTATCACTTTTTAACGGTCTACTAATCCGTTATAACAGCATACTGATCCTTTATAAAGGTTTACAAATCCATCACTTTTTAACGGTCTACTAATCCGTTATAACAGCATACTGATCCGTTATAAAGGTTTACTAATCCATTAAAGAGGTCTACTATTCCGTTATAACGGTCAAGTCTTCCCGTATTACATGTATAACGGTCTACTACTCCGTTGTAGCGGGCTAGTATTTTGTTATCACGGTCTACTATCCCGTTATAGCGGTCTAGTATTTTGTAATGACGGTCTAGTATCACGTTATAGCGGTATACTAATCCATTATAACGGTCTACTCATCCGTTATAACGCTCTACTAATCCGCTATAACGGCCTACTAATCCGCTATAGAGGTCTACTTTTTCGTTATAACGGTCAAGTCTTCCGTTACAACGGTCTACTGTCCGTTATAACCGTATAGTATTTTGTTATAACGGTCTACTATCTCGTTATAGCGGTCTTGTATTTTGTTATCACTGTTAAATCTACCGTTATAACGGTCTACTATTTCGCTATAATGATCTAGTATCTCGTTATATCGGTTTACTATTTCGCTATAACGGTCTACCAACCCGTTATAACTGTCTACTATCCCGTTACAACGGCCTACCAAGCTGTTATAACGGTCTACTAATCCGTTACACTTACTAATCCGTTTTAACGGTCTACTAATCCGTTAAAACGGTCTCGTATTTCGTTATAACGGTCTCGTATTTCGTTATAGCATTCCGGTATTTCGTTATAACGGTCTAGTAGTTCGGTATAGCAGTGTACTAATCCATTATAGCAGTCTACTAATTCGTTATAACGGTTTAATATTTTGTTATAACGGTTATAACTGATTAATAGACCGCTTTAACGGAATAGTAGACTGTTATAAATTCTCAAGGATAAGAGCATCCGCCCAGACAACAGGACAGACATGGATAATTCAAAGAGAAAAATCGATATCAGCCAAAACAAGGTTATCTACGGAAGTCGATTTATCGTTTAATCCGTTATAACGGTTTACTATTTTGTTATAACGGTTTATAGCAAAAAAATAGACCGTTATAACGAAATACTAGACCGTTATAAAATGATAGTATACCGTTATAACGGATTAGTAGACTGCTATAATGGATTAATGGACAGCTGTAACGGATTAGTAGACCGTTGTAACGGATTAGTAGACCGTTATAACGAAACTCTAGACCGTTTTAGCGAAATAATAAACGGTTCTAACGAAATAGTATTCCGTTGTAACGAAATAGTAGCCATTTATAAAGGGAAAATAGACCGCTATAGTGCAATAATGAACCGTTATAGCGGAATAGTAGACCGTTATAACGGATCAGTACGTATAGCGTTATAACGGAATACTAGACCGTTATAACGAAATGCTAGACCGTTATAACGGGATAGTAGACAATTATAACGGATTAGTATTTCGTGATTATGGTCTTGTAGGTCGTTATAAGGGTCTAGTATTTAGTTTTGACCTTGATAACGGTTTAGTATTTCGTTATAACGGTCTACTATTTCGTTAAAGCGGTTTATAGTAGGCCGTTATAACGAAATACTAGTCCGTTATAAAATGATAGTATACCGTTATAACGGATTAGTAGACCGTTATAATGGATTAGTGGACAGCTATAACGTTGTAACGTTATAATGGATTAGTGGACAGCTATAACGTTATAACGGATTAGTAGACCGTTATAGCGAAACTCTAGACCGTTAAAGCAAAATAATAGACCGTTATAACGAAATAGTATTCCGTTGTAACGAAATACTAGCCATTTATAACGGAATAATAGATCGCTGTAGTGTAATAATGAACCGTTATAGCGGAATAGTAGACCGTTATAACAGAGTAGTAGACCGTTATAATGAAATTCTAGACCGTTATAACGAAATGCTAGACCGTTATAACGGAGTAGTAGACTGTTATGGTGGATTAGTATGTCGTTATAACAAAGTAGTAGACCGTTATAACGAAATACTAGACCATTATAACGGAACAGTAGATCGCTATAACATATTAGTAAACCGTTATAACGAAATAATACATCGTTATAACGAAATACTAGACCGTTATAGCGGAATGGTAGATGTGCGAAGTAATTAATTTTATATATCTCATTTGATGGCTATGAAAGGTTTAGTCTAGTAATAATGCAATTGTTGCCGACAAGTGGAGGAAAAGCGCAATGTCCTAATAGAAAATAATGCAGTATGAATTGAATACAGAACGATGGAATAATCGGTTTTATATATATCATGGTGACAGGTTCCTAATTTAACGAGAAAATTTGGCAGTCATGACATCTATATTTTGCCGAGCTTTCTGAAAAATTAATGTAGCCTAGAAATTAATTATAGTATCCGGTATGTTTAAAATTTGAATAATTTCTTGCAAAGTTTGATTTTTTGCAGCCACAATAAATTATGAAGTTGATTTTAAAATTCAGTGAAATCTTTTATTAAATTGCCTGTACATCTCCATATCGTGGGGAATGTGATTGTAAGATTTGGATCATTTCTGATTAGGGTTTCGAGTTTTTCAGCCTACAAAAAAATGGCTTTTGAACTCTGGGAGATATTTTGGTAGCATGTTTAATAACTCACTTGCACATCCCCAAGTTGTTGAGAATGTGATGCCTCACGCTTGATAGATCCCGACGCGAAAATCCCCCTTCCCCTGCGGCCGTGGGATAAAATCCGGCTCACCACTTCTATAAGGATATTAGTGTCACGCTAAGAATATATATAAAATTCAACATTCTAGTCGAACAGTTATAATCAGTATAAAAGGCCGTCATTTCCTCTAAATTTATGTGGTCTTCTAACAACGTCAAGCTACCTGGAACATTAGACTAGAGAAACTAGATAGAGATGATGGCATTAACGCCATACCCATGGCTCGCATGGCTTACATTATGCATATATGCCTATAGATAATGATGTGGTCCCGAATTAGAAGACACTGATTTGTTGACCAAACCTATTGAAGGAGACATATGATTGCTACATGGATGCTAGTAAATTTATAACAATGATAACCAATAGACATAAAACCAATTACATTAAGGGAAATTACAATAATAAAACTGAGTTGTCTTTAAATTATCAGATATGGCTTACCTGCATAAAGTTAGGTTGATGTAGATAGATGTGATTCTAGAAAAATTGTATACGTGTGCAATCACCAGACTGGAGCTCAGGCTCCTTTAAGTGAAGACACGTTCGAAAAAGAAATCGGAAGAAGACATGTGATCATGGTTACAGTTTTTGCCAGTTTGACCTTGAAATGACCTTGACATGACCTTCAAATTGCTTACGGATGGTACTACAGTAAAACACAACCTCACCCAATGTCAAATTTCATAAATCCAATTATTTATCAATATTTAGCTTTGGGAGCCCAGACTAATCTTTAACAATGCTGCATATTTGTAATTTGGCCCGCTCAACTAACTATTGAGGAAGGAGCGTAATAAATGGAGGATAGCTTCCTTCCCAAGGTTGATACTGCCCTTAATGTCATAAAATGTGTGTGGAAAATACATAGGACGAAGAATATGTCAAAACCAGTCCTTTGTAATAAATGACTCCACAAACACATTGTGGAAATTGATAAAAAAGTGGACATTTTAACTATTTTCTGCCAGTTTGACCTTTAAATGACCTTGGTGTGACCTTGACATGACTTTGGTGTTATGTTTATGATTCAGAACAGTCAAGTCGAGTATTCGCCACACGTTTGGGACACAAAAACAAATCATAGACATTGTTATATATAATTTTCACTACTTTTTGGCTTTGCCATTGAATATTTTGACCTTTCGAGGTCAATGACCTCTAGAGGTCATCAGAGGTCAAATTCAGTTTACCTCCACATCTTAAAATGACCCTTAGGATATGTTGTACAAGTGATGAAAATTTCATGCTTTAATCATAAAATGCACAATAGGTTACTTTATCTACTAAACTACTACACCTAAAATTAATGTGAAACGAGGAGATGGTTATTCTAAGAAATTAATATATTTATTGGATGAAACCAAATAAAAACATAGTTTAATACCTTGCTGTATATAATTTTTTTCCTTTCTCTAAACTGACATTACTAGTTTTAAAAAAATATAAATTTTTTTTAAATTATTCAGAGTGTGTATCAGCAAAATGTGTATATTCTGAATCGCCTATCACACTAACTTCTCAAATCATCAGATTCTGACGAATAAGTGTAGAATCCTGGATTGTATCCACGAAAGCATGTATATTAGTTAATGATATAAAAAATGTAAAATACAAGTTTGGGATCAAATGCATACAAAGGATACACGTGAGAATATAAATGCTCAGATAGGGCTAACCAGATTCTAAGTGCGCTCTTAGGTCCGACAGATGGTCAAGCAAAACAAGAGCTTATGCAAGCCCGCAATTCTGCTTGTAAAAAATATAACAACAGGCTGTAAACAGGTTGGTAAAACTAACATACGGCAAGACAAAGAGGACATTTACACAGCCAGAGCACCTTCGCGCCTGGCGGTAAATGGCCGATGTTTGTCTGGTTTATGACAAACCCAGACCAGCGAGAGCTATCAGGTTGTCGTAATCATAAAAGATCATAGACCTCGCTAGGTGACAAGCAAATTACCTTTGGGAAGTAATTAAAACATGCACGTCCTGGTACCCGTACTAACATCACTGCCAATGAATTGTATCTGTATTTGCATTTGAAGAATAAAAGGTGATATGCCTGGACGGTAATGCAGAATTAGGCAGAGTGTGAACTATCAAGGATGTCTAGCCGTGAACAGGAGAGTCAGCCTTGTCAACCAGCCTACCAGTCATGCCTTATTATATAACACAAAAGACTTGTTCTTTTCACATCGCTGCGGCACTGGGGACCTGAAAGGAGAAAGCACAGCCTGTATCAAGCCAGATAACGTATGGCTTCAAGGGGCCACTAATGGCAGCACTGTCGCAGTGTCGAATATAGCTAGATCGCTGGAGAGCAGGTCCATGCCCTACTCGACACTGGTGCTGCCAGAACACTCATTGCTGAAAAATAAATCTCTAATGTATCTCAGACTGGGATGTCCATCCATCATGGTTTAGGATGCAAACTTGGTGGAACTACTCTTCCGGTGATCTGTGAAACAAAAGTCAGAATCATGGATGCCACATGAGCTGCTGATAGGCAGTGATGCCATCAGCCGAGGGTATGGGAAGATTGTTTTTTGATCACATAAAGTGACATCGTTTGGTCAAAACTCCAGCCTTACGCCATATACAGACCTCATCCCCTATACAGTCTCTGTATGAGTGCTGTGGCTACCCTTGCAATCGATGACGTCATGAGGGGTATACAGACGTGTTTGACGAGAACCTGTCCAACCTCAGTCACTGCAACTTGATTCTCCTCACCATTAATCTTAATGGCTAGACAGAGGGCATACTGCATACCCCTTTTAAAAATGAAAGCGGTTGACGATATGATGAAAAAGCAGATGTAATCCAGATGTCAACATCACAATGGGCGGCCCCAGTCACATTGACCCCCCAAAAAGATGGAACATACCTAGATCTTCTGCATTAACTAGTGTAATGTTAATGCGGCCACGGTAAAAGCCTCCTACCTCCTGCCAACTTGTTTTGGACTTTGGATCAAAAAGGTGGCTACTGGCAGATTCCAGTACCACTAGAGGATCGATACAAAACAGCCTTCACTTGCCATAGGGGCCTATTTGAGTTAAAGCCTCTTCCAACGCACCATGGACGGGGTGCTGCATGGACTGATCGGTAAGGGTTGCTTTGTCTACATTGATGATATAATCATCTACAGCATAAATGCTGCTGAGCACATTTACCACCAGAGGCTAGTCATGGGAATGCTAAGTGAAGCTGCCATGAAAATAAAACCAGATGATGTTAAGCAGAAGAGCATGACATATTCATCAGAATCTGAGGATTTAGAACATAGTTTACCTGTCTCTTCGTTTCACATTCAGGTTGAGGCCTATATACGATTATAAGTGCTAAATTGTAAGCTTTTTTATTGTAATTTGGCATTGTTATTTAGAGCTATGCATTCATCTATAGGCATATTAACTGTTGCATTCATACCCCCCTGCAAGGTGACAAAATTATGTTTCGCTTAAAAAATGGATCTTCCATCCAAATTTGTTGGCCATCTTGGATCTTAGGGTCAGAAATGTGTTTTAATAACAAACTGGCGTCAGAAGCGGATTCCTTGTGGACAAATTATCCAAAAAGTGTATTTTTTATTTGTATAGCTTTTATATGTGAAAAGCTATTTTGGATTTTACGCCTCTAGAAAAAAATGCCGGGATTTTTGTTGGGAAATAGGGGCTAATTTTCTTTTAATGAATCAGGAAATTCAAATCAATCGTCAAAACATCTTAGCCAGAAATTGGTCATGAAAGTTGGGGTTTTCTCACTACTCATTCATTTATTCATCCGTTCATTCATTTATTTATTCACTAATTTATTCTCTCTTTTATCCGTTCATTCATTCATTCATTCATTCATTCATTCATTCATTCATCCATTCATTTATGCATTATCAAATTAACGACTTAAACGCCCTTCATTAGAACTATCTAGGATATGTTTTTGTGCCGTAATCTGTCTTTTATTCTGGGCTCCTTACAAATTGTATGCAATGTTTTGTCCCTAAGACAATGCCGGGTCAACATGTTGAATGCTTGTTGGCCACCGTCGTCGGCGCTGGCCCAACATCCAGTCAACACAGGTCAGTGCATCATGCTTGCTGGATAACGCATGCGCACGATACACCATTTTCCAAACACATGTGTGATATTAGTGAAATATACATTTCTTCAGTTAAGTTTTTTAGAGCTGCAGGGGTTCATAATAAAACTTATTGAATCAGGTATTTAATCCGACATCAATTTTTGTAAACCGATGTCATACAATTCATATCCATATACACTGTCCTTATTATTATGTATGGTTCATGAGTATGTTCATGTTATTTTTCCACAGTCTGCAGTTGATTCGTGGTGTTTTATTTATCCCAGTGAAGTCTACTTACCTAGCCTGACCAGTGCGGAATACGGATGAGAGCTAGTAACTAAATAAAATAACTAGACGTTTTTGATCCGGAATCAGTTCGTTGTTGCGCATGATCATTCTGATATGATTTGTTGCCTAGCTAGTGAATAAGGAGCTAAATAAACAAGACCTACATACTTATTATGCTACATGTACTTACATGTACATGTACTTACATTGCCTT
The DNA here is from genome assembly GCA_964017125.1 of Flabesymbios commensalis. NCBI lineage: Eukaryota > Metazoa > Annelida > Polychaeta > Terebellida > Flabelligeridae > Flabesymbios > Flabesymbios commensalis. Next base: position 41,209,825 of record OZ024908.1, on the reverse strand, counting down.
AACATCCCCCCCCCCACCCTGACAAAAACTGAACCCCGCTGATCCCCTACTGACTTTTTCAAATTGTATAATTATCCAGTCATGTGAAAATACAAACAACTTCAACTAGACTATAACACTTTTTATTTACTACTAGAACACAAATTATCATAAATGACAGCGAGGATTGAACTACAATCATCAAAATTAATAGGAACATTGTACAAGACCTAATTAAAAAGGTAAACCAAATACAACAAACTAAAGTTTTAAACACTTTTCAAACACTTCAAAACCATATTGTATTACATTCTGTGACCAGAGCAGTCTCTCCCTGTCGGCACGAGAGGGCTCTGAGTTATTCAGTCGATCTAGGTCAACTAGCCGGCCAGAATCCCACCGGTACCAGCATGATTGCATTACACAGTAGCAATGATGATTTGTGAAACTCTGAGCTTTTAGAAATATATTCTAGACGTAACTAATCTAGGAAAATTGATAATGATAAACAAAAATGGGTCGTACATATGCTACATGTGTAGTTTACAATGTACATATTTTAATCATAACAAGAACATGACGAAGTTGTTTTGGCATGTTTTGGTATATTATCAGCTGTTTAAGTGTTGATAAACGTATACTTTTCTCTCTGGTGTGGGATGATCGATCACATAATTACAGTCTGGAAAAAGTATTGCACAATACCCCGAAGCTTGTACAACAATGATGGCTCAGCTGAACACATGTTCATAGCAGTGTGGCCGTGTAGACATTGGAAGTCACTGAGTGTGTGGTGTGGCGATTTTTATGATTTTGAGACATATTCTCATACTTCTAATAGCAATTTAGAGTGATGGCATATGCTTATCCCATTCATTCCAGGAACACACACGCACTATATAACCAGTATACACCTTATTTAATTGGTCAGTGTGATGTTGTTATGGCAACCGGCAGCCATTTTGAATATGCTAATCAGGTAGTCAAATTTTCGAAATTTTTGTTTAAAAAATGGTATTTTTGAGATCCACAGTATTCAAGAGTACAAAATTATGTAAATTCACACAGAACATATCAAAATACATCAAGCATTTAATAGGCCTTACACTGCTCACCCTAGACACTGCTACTTCGCATGTTAGAATGTGCAGATGGTTGACGTCATATGTCCCCTGCTTTCAATTTCAAGTATTGTAGTAAGCTTGTGATTGGCCGGCTGTCTTGCTAAAAGTACCCTGATCGGCTGGCGAGAATATTATGGTGGGGGAGAGGTGGGTGTGGACAGACACCTGTGTGGAGCCCAGCAAACGCGAGGATTCGACCCAATGCTGTTTCACTATTGGCCCACCGCCAACGGCGCTGGACAAACATTGAAACAACATCGGGTCAAGTCTTCATGTTTGCTGGGAGAGCTGTCCGCATTATGATACACGCGTACCGTCTGTGTCTTGTTGGAACAGGCTGCACAGTGTTCTGTGTAGATAGGCCTATACACAAATATTAATAGGAAAAATAAGTTAATACCATGGGATTTACTAACCTTTCTAAATATCCAGCTAAATGTCCCGATGAGTATAGCAGATTTTAAGAGGACCCCAGGTCTGAACATACCCAGGCGTAGATGGTTTTCAGTGGGAAAACAAAACAACAACAACAACAACAACATAAGCTTGACAATGCGAGGGACACGTTTACTTTGAGGATGCTGGTCAACTTGACACAACTACTCAACTGATAATAAAAAGCATGATGCAGCTTGGGTCCCACGAAACACGAGATGTTTACCCAATGTTGTTTACGTGTTGGCCTACCGTCTGCGACATTGGGCCAACACGTAATCAGTATTGGATAAACATCTCCTGTTTTCATGATAGTTTAATCCCTACAGGTGATGACAGACCAGTAGATAATGTTGAACAGGAGAAATACTATGGGGAACACAAGACGGCAGCACCTGTCGATCACCTCCACACAAGGCGCCCCAGCCGGCTTGAAGGTCTGCAACATATACATAATTATATTATTGCACTTTTACCCCTTAAAGCATTACATAATAACATTTTAAAAAGTATCCACTTAAAAGTGTGGGTCGCACAACAGTTACTTTAAGTAGGTAAAAAATAATTACATATGTACAATATGAATCAGAATATAATGTCAATCTTGGAAAGTGAATGTTCATTTCTCTTACACATTTTCTTTTTTGAAAAAAAAATAGAAAAGCTGAAACGATTTAAACTTTAAGGCTAACATGTTTGAGCACCTTATTTTTCCTATTTTGGGTAAAATTAAGCCTTGAATCCGCATTTATACAATAGAAGAGTGTAATATTATTTTATTTGCGTCGATATTGCGGCGGGGTTAATAATACAGTATATACCATTGTTATGTGGTATCAGTATTTCACGAGGTTACCTTGACAATGGTGGATGTACCAGCCTCTTCCTCGCCTCCAGCCGCTTTACCGCAGTCGTCCTTCTTGAAGTACGTGTCGATGCAATACACCAGAAGGAACTCCACCAGTGCCAAGAGTACCAACATCACACAGGCGATGTTCCACACGTCTAGACCGGTAGCATATGATACCTGTACAATCACATGTCGTATAGCTCAATGTGATGCTCTTATTATGCGTATGTGATGGTCACATTTCAAGATTACGTTTTTTTATATTTATGTGATGACAATCAACAATGAGCACACTTATTGAGCCACATCAAGTCGCTATTCAACCGTCAAGCCTTGCTCTGCAAAGCCAAAAGGCTTTTGATTTTGCAGAGCATACAATGTCACAATATTTGGATTAAAGCAGATTTCATTTAGTGCGATGATCGAAATCTGACGTCAGATGCTGACGTAAAAAGTTGGTGTTTACATTGTGATGAATAGTTCGAGCATTGTTTGTTTACCTACTCACGATATTTCAGCGTAAACGTGCTAGAGGAATAAATGATAAATTAAGATTGTAATTAGAATGAAGAAATAAAAGATATAATTAATACATTAATACAATATAAATAACTTTAATCATGATAAAATCTTTAAAAATATACAGACATCGTGCATATAGTTATAAATCTTCCCACAAAACAAACAAAGTATTAATAAAAAAATGTTCAAAAACTAAATCTGTTATAATTTAGAGTTTCCGATCTTTTGATATGAGCTTAACGCAATCTTTTTATTCTGAAAAAGTAGTTTGTAAAAAGATAACTTGCTGTTATAAAATATGTCCTCGTTATTCCCTCACCTTTGGCAGGTCGGCCTTGGTCACGTAACACAGCACGATGAGTGTGAGCAGCATGACGATGATCAGGGTGAGTCTTGGTGTGTGAGACTTTACACTGACCCAGAAACTGAGCCAGGTCAGAGCAACGAGGAGCAGGCTGGGAAGATACAGCTGTAGCAGGAAGTAGCCCACGTCTCTCCTCATGCAAAAACTGATCAGCTTACAGGGGAAGGATCCTGGTAATATACAAAGGTAAAGGTGGTGAAGCGATCCTGATACATACAATAAAATTGGAGGGGTTCTCTAATAATGTGGCCGCTAAACCACTGATATGGTATAATGGTAACCGTTCTGTGTTTTTATTATAAACAGTTTGAAAAAAAAAGTGAAATATTTATCCAAATTAGCCTCACTGACATAAGTTGTGACAAACAATTCACAAATGTACATACTTTTCAGTCACTTGATGTTTAGAAATCTGTATGTATGTGTGATCCTTTCTGCTTTTATTACATCACTGTTAAATTATTGTATTTTGTGATACCAAATCATATGCAAGTTTGCAATTACTGAATGTTTATCATTATTTTTATTATTATATTATATGAACCTAATCGTATGTTGTTTCTTGCATTCAAATGGTGAGCCCCCGGGGCCCTGGTGTAGTGGTTAAAGCTGCCCGCTTGGGAAGTCGGAGTCGGCTCAAACCCCTCTCTGGCATTCAAGTTTCAAAGAAACAAAATGTTTCTTCCCCACTCACTCGTAAATACATGAAACGTCGTTGGCAATCACTTACCAGGTTCTATCCATAAGATCAATATGAAATAATCAGACAGTTGAAAGGGTTGATACCAAATTTGAATTATGCCCAGTTTAGCCTACATGTGCACAAGGGAGGCCTAAAACCCCATTAATTTCATTACATTTTGTATTTAAATATTTTTAGTATGATAGTCTTGCTAATAATGCCAAACAGTTTCTGGCCGAATTTGTAACTGACCACCGGTGTAGTTTCTGGAGCAGTCTTCGAACTTTCGATCTACCATACTATATCTCTCCAGACTGAATTTCACCTCGGGTGCCACATCCAAAGGTTTATCAATGAATCCAATAACCAGTTCTTCCATTTTGTAACCGACTGTGAAACAAATAAACAAAATGACTACCGTCAAATATAGCTAAAATATTATATTATCAGTGAATAAGAAAAACTTATTGAAGGAATGTACAGGTAATATGCTCCCAGTTGATCTCATCTGATGCATAGGCCTACTATACATGACACGTGGTTGGCAATCACTTACCAGGATCCATCCATGAGATCAATATGAAATAATCAGACAGTTGAAAGGGTTAATACCAGATTTGATGACAGAAGTCAGAAACAAGAAAACCTATTATTATATTTTGGATTCCAGGGACTGAGTCTTGTGCAGAAATTTAACTACAGAATCTTGATAATCAGATAATAAAATCATACAAATGTGTGTCTTCACTATAGCTCTCTAATCTGTAATTTATTTTACTCACATGATTCGATGGTCAGTGGGCACCACTGTTGGTCGAATGGAAATTTCCTGAGATTCATTGGACATTTCTGACGGGAGTGTAATCTGGAAAGATATCAAGGTAACTCAAAATACAAACACAATATTATTTTGGTGTTATTTTGTTTAAATAGCGTCGCGACGTCACTTTTCAGATGTATGTGGTTAATCTATGGTTGTAGCAACTTTGTCAGTATTTTTTCATTAATATCAGTATGAATACAGACATGCATGTATGCCAGGTAAGATTTGTTAGAGTTGCAAAATATACATTATCATAAAATATTAATACATTATCACTTGAAAGTGCTCTTATCTGTTTATTTTTATTTACATGAGCTTACTAGTGTTATTTCTAATAATGTATGGCAAATGGTTTACTATGTGTTTCGCTGGATCTTTCAAATCAAGTGTGCTCGCGGACAACTCTTGCAGACAGTCCAGTACAAACTACAGAAACGGCACCAGACTTAACATATTTACAGTGTGTTTGTAGTCTTGAAATTATTGAATGAGTAATTAGAGAAAGTCTCAGTGAGCCCATTGTAATACAAATACAAGTCCCATTACTTCCCTTTCATATTAGTCGACCTACTTGTAAGTCCCAAGATCCTTTAAGTCAACGTTACGTTGTGTGTTTGCCCTATTGTATTATACAAGATACACTTGAACTTCCCCACTTTCATTTCCAACACAGTAGCCATACGTTCTCTCTTCACTGTGTTCGACCTGATGTTTGAGACGTAAAGCTTCCCGCAAAGGTTTCCCATCATCATGATCATAACACTTACTGATGAGAGTTTATAGAACATACAGCTACGGTGTCACATCCTTTTACAAAATCAACAAAAGTACATACCGGTACACGATGTTGTATCTACGCTAAAGTTCTTCTCAAGGATAGTATATCATGTATATAGGTTTTTCAGCTGTGGTTCTGTCCCAATGTAGACATAGTTGAGGATGAATCTTTGGTACAGCTTTGTTACTAGAAAAGTCATTTTTTACCATGCACTGATAGTCACCGATCGGGTGACAATCTGTGTATGTTTAAAACTGGCGACCTCGCACTTTATTACCATAGTGTGTATTTGTCACAAATTCTATGCTTTAATGTTATCACTTACTTCCTGACGTACCAAATTCTTCCGTCTTTACGGATTTTCATCAGACTGTTCCCCATCTCCTCCGTGGCCATCCGAGTATCCACGTCACTCCGAAAAAATAAGTCTGGCACCCAAATTTTCTCCCGCAGGGCACTATCCTCCACATTAATTTCCTCGTAATCCTCAGATTCAAACGCCAAGCGGGTGTCATTCCAAGTTTCCCGGAGGTAGAAAGACACCTCATATTCCTGGTAAACAAATCAGATGCGCATATAAATGATGTTTGAGGTGGACTATAGTATTGGTACAGATTGATGAAATAAGGTTAGCATGACTTATTTATGTCTAGTGTATGCCTGCCTGCCTGCCTGCCTGCCTGCCAACCAGCCAGCCTGCCTGCCTGCCTGCCTGCCTGCCTGCCTGCCTGCCTGCCTGCCTTCCTGCCTGCCTGCCTGCCTGCCTGCCTGCCTGCCTGCCTGCCTGCCTGCCTGCCTGCCTGCCTGCCTGCCTGCCTGCCTGCCTGCCTGCCTGCCTGCCTGCCTGCCTGCCTGCCTGCCTGCCTGCCTGCCTGCCTGCCTGCCTGCCTGCCTGCCTGCCTGCCTGCCTGCCTGCCTGCCTGCCTGCCTGCCAGCCTGCCTGCCACCTGCCTGCCTGCCTGCCTGTTATTTATCCTCGTGTCAGACACCTGGATCGGAGTTGGGGCTGGAGGCATGCTCTCTCTAATGAGTTTCTATTTAGGGGGAGATTCCGCTCAGGGCATCAATAAACTACATTTATGACATGTCATTTTTTGCTTGTACACCAACCATGCGCCGAGAGCTAAAGTACTAAATAAACAGCAGTAGCGCAATAGTATGCCAACGTTACATACCTTGTTCTTTGTGATTGAGCCTATTATAAACACAGATCAGATAAAAAATGTACACATTTTATTATCTTCCTTTTTGTATAACTATTCTCATTTAGTTAGATCTGTTATATGTACATGTAATGTACTGTATATGTAAGGTGATACTCAACTTATTCAAAATACTTGAAGTTCAAGCTGGCATCACAAGCGCAATATTTTTGTCAGCTGTAAATAAAGGATAATTTTACCCTTCAAGCGCTAATAGTTATCTAATTTTAACCATTTTAAGTTGTGTCTCGCTACAGCGACCCACAACTTCAAGTGAGTGAAAACAATATGTATTTAATTTGGAGCCAAACATTTGCAATTTTCGATGTTTACATACATGTACTCATTCCGTTCCCACTACCAGTGAAATATTTGATAAAACAAATTACAAGCGATTTTAGTCGTGTATAGTGCTTAAAGGGTTAAACTGTATAATTAGTTTAATTTGAGATTTAGAATGCAAACATCTTCAGCCGTGTTATTTTGTGTAAAAGCTGCAAGTTTGCTGACTTTTAAAAATGTCAAAAAGTCACCTCCAATAACGTTTTAAACAAGCTATAGGTGAAAAACATAAAAAACGTTGCCTATGTTTGCGATCATTTGTACAATTTAATATTGCAAAAAGTAAACATTGTACATATTTTATGATGTGCGAACGCTACCTTCTATTCTACTGTCTTTTCTTCCACTAAACAATGCCAATGAAAAAAATAAATTACCTGTGGCTTGTAACTTGTTACTACCCACGACTACCATATTATTACATTACCGTAGATCCACGTGTTCATATTAGAAAACATCCAGCAGCAAGGGGGTTGGTGTTATTCATAATATTAAATTTGCAAACAAAGTGTAATATATATCAATTTATACTATGTCTGTGTATATGCAGATATGAATGACAATGACTTTCTCCTAGCTCGAATGGAAATCACTTTCAGCAATCAGTGAGAATTGAATTTCGAAAAATCTGGACTAAAATTCGCAAGACTTATCATTATTTGTCATATTAACATAATATTATGGAAAACCGCGACTAAAATTCACAATACTTGTCACTACCTGTCATGTTAACATATTTGACAATTAAATTTGCTAGAAATTATTCCGATCGTTGACGTCGACGCTATGTCATGCTCAGCAGTAATTGCACTAGGCATGTCCCATTTTCAATTGTTGAGATAGGAGCAGGTTGATACAATCAGGCTGTATGTACGTTAGTTAGCATACTGATGATGATGATTGTCATGGTTATTATGGTGAACTGTGACTTTAGAAGTAAGCAAGAGTAGAGTAAATAATTGCACCCCATTTATATACTCACAAAACATGTGTGATTTGGCATCCCGTTTTGACCTGCTGGTTATTGGATGTATAAATCATGCTGGATATAATTGTGTCTCCAGAATGACATACGGACAAACTATAATATATACTTTGTACTTTATGTCTACATGGTATTTTGTTATAGATGCGATGCGGTCATAAAAAGAAATATAGAATAAAATAAGGGCAACGATAAATATTAAACCTTTGAGTGCAAATCCCTACCATATGACAGGCTTTATGTGCCAGATAATAATTCCAGATTAGTATTCAGTATTACGATGGTGGAAGCGCAAAACCACATATCTAACATATAGATGGTGAAAACGCAAAACCTCCTATCTTTTAGATAGATGGCGGAAGTGCAAAAACTACTATCTGCAAAATAGGTAATTTCCGATTTTGCATTCTATGTGTTGCTTTGCCCATTTTGTATTGTCTGTGAACTTTTGTAAAAACACCTATGTTTTGGGGCTCGAAATTTAACAGCGCAAAAATCCTAACTGTCAAGCAAAGGATGCTGAATGTGAGCCTGTGTTTAGCTGGGTGTGATGGAGATTTACCGAGAGCTGGGTTTGAATGACGGAGAGCTACTGAGGTCGAGTATGATGAAGAGCTGTGTATGTTGGTGAGCTGGGTGTGATGAAGAGCTACTGAGATCTGGATCTGGGTGTGAGACCTACTGATGGCTGGGTGTGATGGTGAGCTGGGTGTGATGGTGAGCTGGGTGTGATAGAGAGCTACTGAGATCTGGATCTGGGTGTGAGATCTACTGAGGGCTGGGTATGATGGAGAGCTGTGTGTGATGGTGAGCTACAGATAGATTAGTCCATGGGCCAGATAGGGTTACCGTGCACCCCCCCCCCAGGACAGTCTGAGACCAAGTTTTTATTGTTCATTGGACCTCCCCGGATATCAAAAGTCGATGCCATAAAAAAAAAGTTGGGATGGACTACCTGTTTTGGGCCATTTTCAAAATGGCCGCCATCGAAATCTGGAAATCACGTTTTGTGCCATAACTTGAGTTCTAAGGCAGTTAGGGTCACAAAATTAGAGTCTATACATATGTTTTTGGGGGCGATGAATTCAATTATGCCAATAAAAAATGTTTCTGTCTTGTGGAAAATTAATAAACAGCTATTCAAACGTATTTTTTGTGCATTTTCGGTCATTTTTTTGTGTTAGTCCATGGGCCAGAAAGGGTTACTGTGCACCCTCCACCCACGAAAGTCTTGAGACCAAGTTTGTTTTGCTCATTAGACCCCCCCCCCCCAATATTAAAAGTCGATGCCATCAAATAAAAGTCGGATGGACTACCTATTTTAGGCCATTTCCAAATGGCCGCCATTGAAATTTGGAAATCACGTTTTGTGCCATAACTTGAGTTCTAAGGCAGTTAGAGTCACAAAATTGGTGCCTATACATATGTTTTTGGGGGCGAGGAATTCAATTATGGCAATAAAAAATATTTCTGTCCTGTAAATAAATTATAAACAGTTAGATAAACGTATTTTTATGTATTTTTGGTCATTTTTGTGTATTTTAGTGCGCACTCAGAAAAAAACTAACCTTAAAATAAAACTTGTAACTAGTGTTATTTTATTCCGTGAATAATGAACATAACAGTGTTGAAAATTGTAAATGAAAATTAAACTTTGCTTATGACTAGCATGATAAATGAAAAAAAACTTAGTGTAGAAAATATTAAAATAACAAAGTGGTGACTGTTCCATGAACCTACTAGAAGTACATGTAATCTTCATCTATATTATAAGTGACCAGCAGCTGAGTAGAATATTTCCTTCCAATACTTTCACACAAGATCATATAGCCACTTTAAAATTTAAAACGGTAGATACACCCTTTCAATTCCAAGGGGAAGATTTTGTTATTGACAGTCATTCTTATGTATTGCACACTCATTTCACCAGTTTATCTAACACCCATTTAAAAACAGAGTTTCTAACATAATAGTTGCCATGTCATCAAAATCTTATAGTGGTGACAGCAGAAAGGGTGGTAAAGCGGTGGTAAAGTCCTTGTTCCACCAGAATATGAAATGAGTTTGCACTACCATAGAACATAAAATAAACATATCGTAAGGTACTGATTAGCTAAACTCATCACTCATCACTGTCACTTTCAGCTACTGCACTGTCATCAGACATCACTTCTTCCTCTGATGAACCTGCTACATCGTCATCACTTTCTAATGTATCATCTTCCTCTGCTATGTCTATTGGGATAATTGGACCTTGACACAAGATGGGCACAAGTTTCCCATTGTTTTCAGTCTATACGTGACCATTAATTGCCAGAGGAATATTTGGCTTAGGAATATGGGCTAATATCCAAATTCCAGTCTGATTTACTCGTCTAATATGCTGAGACAATGTCTTTCTACATGGTGTAAATTGGCTGAGGTCAATATTGCGCTCGAGATTAATGCACTTCTACTTCAAAATAGAGTAGCGAAGATCATGTACACTCTTATGACGACTTTTTCCATAGATGGCACATGTAAACTCTTCTAGGTCGATCACCATGTCATCAGAGATATGCCAAACATCAAGTTGATTTACATCTTGAAATCTCAATGTCTTCTGACTCAGTTTTATTGGTTTAATTTTCCCCACGCGTGAATGCGCAAAGAGACAGAAATGCAGTGCAGAGCTTCCATCATTGTTGGATATGTGAATTACAATCAGAAGCCTTCTTGTGTTGTCTGAGCCAGTATCAAACGAAATAGTGATGTCTAACTTGAAAGCATGGTGCAGCAATATGAAAAACACATCACTGTCAGAACTGCGAATGCGAACTGTATCATAGCCTTGCTCTTGTGCATAGAGACAGTATCAGTTTCTTTTTGATTTGAGAACAATGATGTAATCTCAGTTTTATTAACTGTTGTTCCATCTTCAGATGCAAGAAGGTAGCAGTTACCATGAGGGACAGTTATTAATTTTTTCTATGCAAGTTTTGGAGCAAAATCATGAGAGCACCAAACATCATTCATAACATCAACTAACTGTGATTTGTTCTCACTGTTCATCAGAAATGTCTTCCAATCAGCTGGCTTTTTTGCAATGGCCCACTTATGATCAATGCATCACTGGTACCAAGCATCTGTCTCTCCATTTGCTTAATCGAGCCTTCTGTGCTAAAGATAATGTCGCTACTCCTTGGTATGCTGTCAAATATTGCACGTGCAATGAGATAATAGTTGCTGGTGTTGTTTGACATAACATGGAAGAAAGCATTGTCATCTTGTATGACCAGAGTACTGCTTAAATCACTTGGGACTGGTGCATCACTCACATCCTGGACAAGATACAACCAGCACATTCAAAGGCGTAGAGAAAATTAAACCATAAAACTGATTCAGAAGATTATGCGATTTCAAGATGTACTCTGTAAATTAGGATATGTTTGGCATATCTCCGATGACTCGGTGACCGACCTGGAAGAGTTAACATGTGACATGTATCGCTACTCTATCTTGAAGCAGAAGTGAGCAATATTGACTTCAGCCAATTTCCACTATGTAGAAATACATTGTCTCAGCATATTAGACGAGTAAATTATCAGACTGGAATTTGGAAATTAGCCCATATTCCTCAGCTATATATTCATTTAGCAATTAATGGTCACAGATGGACTGAAAACAATCAGAAACTTGTGCCCGTCTGGTGTCAAGGTCCAATTATCCCAATAGATATAGCAAAGGAAGATGATACATTAGAAAGTGATGACGATGTAGCAAGCTCGTCAGAGGGAGAAGTGTTGTCTGATGACAGTGCAGTAGCTGAAAGTGACAGTGATGAGGATTAGGTTAAAATAATCAGTAGCTGATTATATGTTTATTTTATGTTCTATGGTAGTGCAAATGTGTTTCATATTCTGGTGGAACAAGGACTTTACCACCATTTCTGCTGTCACCACCATAATAATTTGATAACACGGTAACTATTATGTTAGAAATTATGTTTTCAAATGTATGTTAGATAAACTGGTGAAATGAGTGTGCAATACATAAGAATGATTGTCAATAACTAAATTTTCTCCTTGAAATTCAAAGGGCGTATCTGCCGTTTTAAATTTTAAAGTGGCAATATGATCTTGTGTAGAACTTAGCAGGGCTCGAAATTAAAGGGTGCCCGCGTGCCCGTGGCACCCTAAATGTGCTGCGGGCACTCTAAAATACTGGCATGCGTGCCCTGCTGGCACCCAAAAAAAAACGGATATAAAAATATTGATTTTGTTACATTTTGATTGATTCAAGTATGATGATTCTTAGTCTTCTCCTACTTTCATCTGTGGACATGCGCAAGAGTTATAAAAGTTTTCAGTATTGAGTTCAATACAGGCCGCGGGATTGCGTCATTAGCGCCCAATTTGTCCAATTTCCGCACTGTGCATTGGGCCACGGTGGAGCGTAGCGGTAGACATCGTCTTTTGGGAAGTTTTTTGTTTGTGATAGCCAGCCCTGGAATCAGACACCCAGGCCTTCCGATCATCGATAGCCAGAGTCAGAACTATGAATATTCTGGGGTTTGGTGTGTTGTGCACATGGCTGTCCCATGTGACCGACGCGGGCCAATCAGTAACCAGCTTACTTCTGGATGATTCTGGGAGCCAATCACATGCACTGTATTAAGTGTGTATGAATGATCAATCAATTGATGAAATTTGCTGCCTGGCTGCTGTTCGTGTGGGCCATGTTCTGTTGTGTTATGATAGTCAGAAGTCATCCAGTGAAGTATCAGGCTGAAGGCGTGTTGCTGCTTGGAAAGCAGGCAAACTTGTGTGTTTTGAAAGCAGACAGGCCTACTGAGCTGATAGGCCTTCACTGACAGTATACTGATCTACAGTATAAATTATCTGCTATCCGTTCTTTGCCATGCCATTCGTTTTTGGTGGACTGTTCTTATACTTTTGATTTAATGACAAATGTAGCAGGGGTAGATCTTTTTAATGTCCCAGTATTTAAAATTGTTGCTAGTTGAATGTGTGCTATATGCCTAGGTTTACCACTTATTAAATTTTCGAGACACATCTCAACAGTTTATAACTGATATTCCACTTCTGCATCAAATTCAAACACAATAAAAAAACTTCTCACAACTTTTGAATTTGACAAAAATGAGATTTTCACCCTCAAACTGCTTCTCTAGTAGTGCGTCTAGCGCCCAAGTGCATATTTGGGCTAAGTGTCTCAAATGGGAGCTACTACAATTTCAATACTGCTATTTATTTCAAGCATTTGAAAAGCCCTCTGGGGGATTTTAGTATTGGCCCATAATTTTATATGTTGGCTCCTTTTTTCAACACGGTATGGGCCACATGGCTCCCTTTTTTTCATTCTGTATTGAACACTGTTAAAATAAATGAATAATAATTAAATTTATTTAAGCCACTGACTTTACCGTTTTCATACGTGCAGCTGTTTTTAAAACTTATTGGTTTTAATATATCATTATACATTTTTTTTTAATAATATATGAGAAATTTTAATAGTTAATTAAAATTGTGGAAAAAAGTGTTCCTCGATGTATGTATTATTTTGAAAAATAGGGCACCTAAAATTTTGAGGCGGGCACCTAAAATTTTGTATGTGAGTGCCCTGTTGGCACCCCTCCAAAAAGTTTAATTTCCAGCCCTGAGAAGTACTGTTTTTTTGCAACGAAGGAAATATTCTACTCAGCTGCTGGTCAGATCTAATATGGATGAAGATTACATGTAATTCTAATTGGTTTATAGAACAGTCACCAAGTTATATTTTAAGGTTAGTTTTTTCTGTGTTCGCACTAAAATACACAAAAATGACCGGAAATACACGAAAAATACGTTTATTTACCTGTTTATGAATTATCTACAAGACAGGAATATTTTTTATTGGGATAATTGGATTCTTCATCCCCAAAAACATATGTATAGACACCAAGTTTGTGAATCTAACTGCATTAGAACTCAAGTTATGGCACAAAACGTGATTTCCAAATTTCAATGGCGGCCATTTTGAAATGGCCTAAAATAGGTAGTCCATCCGATTTGTATTTGATGGCATCGACTTTTGATATTAGGGGAGGCTTAACGAGCAAAAAAAACTTGGTCTCAGACTTTCATGGGTGGGGGTGCACAGTAACCCTATCTGGCCCATGGACTAACACAAAAAATGACCGAAAATGCACGAAAAATACGTTTGAATAGCTGTTTATTAACCTTCGACAAGACAGAAATATTTTTTATTTGCATAATTGAATTCCTCGCCCCCAAAAACATATGTATAGACATCAATATTGTAACTCTAACTGCCTTAGAACTCAAGTTATGGCACAGAACGTGATTTCCAAATTTCAATGGCTGCCATTTTGAAATGGCCTAAAATATGTGGTCCATCAGACTTTTATTTGATGGCATCGACTTTTAATATTGGGGGAGGTCTAATGAGCAAAAAAAACTTGGTCTCAGACTTTCAAAGGTGGAGGGTGCACAGTAACCCTTTCTGTCCCATGGACTAACACAAAAAATGTTCAAAAATGCACAAAAAATACGTTTGAATAGCTGTTTATAAATTTTCCACAAGACAGAAACATTTTTTATTGGCAAAATTGGATTCCTCACCCCCAAAAACATATACATAGACACCAATTTTATGACTCTAACTGCCGCAGAACTCAAGTTATGGCACAAAACGTGATTTCCAGATTTCGATGGCGGCCATTTTGAAAATGGCCCAAAACAGGTAGTTCATCCCAACTTTTTTTTGATGGCATCGACTTTTGATATCGGGGGAGGTCCAAGGAGCAAAACAAACTTGGTCTCAGACTGTCCTGGGGGGGGGGGTGCACGGTAACCCTATCTGGCCCATGGACTAGATGTTTATGACGGAGAGATGGGTCTGACGGAGAGATGGGTGTGATAGATAGCTACTGATGGCTGAGTGAAATAGAGAGTTGTGATGTGCGATGGAGTGCCACTGAGCGCTGGGTGTGACGGAGAGTTGATTGTGATTGAGAGTTTGTTGTGATTGAAAGCTACTGAGAGCTGGGTGTGATGGAGAGTTACTGAGGGATGGGTTTGACGGAGAGCTGATTGTGATGGAGAGCTTGATATGATTAATATCTACTGAGAGATAGGTGTGACGGAGAGCTACTGAGAGCTGGGTGTGATGTAGAGTTACTGAGAGCTGGGTGTGATGGAGAGTTACTGAGGGATGGGTGTGACGGAGAGCTGATTGTGAGAGCTTGATATGATTGATATCTACTGAGAGATAGGTGTGACTGAGAGCTACTGAGAGCTGGGTGTGATGGAGACCTACCGAGAGCTGGGTGTGATGGAGAACTACTGAGTGCTGGGTGTGATGAAGAGCTGGGTGTGATGGAGAGCTACTGAGTGCTGGGTGTAATGGAGAGCTAATGCGAGCTGGGTGTGATGGGGAGCTGGGTGTGTTGGAGAGCTGCTGAGGTGTACTCCAAAATTGACACTGCAGTCTCATATTCTCATATTCACCTCTCTGATGCAGATGTATTTTCTTAAACTATCTAAGAAACACCCCTTGCCCTCCACCCCACCCCATCCTACATACTTCTGCCAATGGCCCTATCTGTGTTCTACTTGTACTAGTGTCTACAGAGATAAGGTTTATCATTAAATGTCAATTATTTTACGGATTGATGATTTTATGTTGATCAGATTATTTATTGATTTGAAAAGACATTTTATGTGAAATGCAAAACCTCATAACTGTGAAATAAATTCAGAAAATTAAAAGTCAAAAACACATATCTGATGTTATAAAATGTACTTTATATTTATTTTTGTCAGTACACTACTAAAAATTATTAAAGTAGGGCCTACATAGCCATTTTGGAAAACAATCTCCATGAATAGTTTAAGTTATCCAATTATTATCGTTTTACTCAAAACTTTTTCAGGTAGGTGGTTTTGTGCTTCCGCCATCTATCAAAGAGATTGGATGTTTTCGGTTTTCATCATCTATCGTTAGAATCGTTAAATGGTGGAAGCGCGTTTTTGCGCTTCGACCATTTATTAGCAATATAAAGGTTGGCGTTTGTACGGTTAAAGTGATTGGATTACACGTTTTAAAGTCACGCTGCTCCATATCAATTCCATCAATTACTGTGAAATAATATTTATCATTGAATTTTCCAACAGAAAACATACAATTTACTATTAAATAGCAAAACCAATTCATTTCCAAAACTGTGGTCAGGCAGTTCAGCTCTGACCCTCAATGATCATGCCTGCCAAGATGACGATACAAATGACAACAGCCATATGATAAACTCTGTGAAATTTGTCATCGCTTCTGATATTTTGCGTCTATGAGGTCGATCGACTGAATGTTTAGAAGGCTGGCATGATATCGTATTGTACCATAACACAATCGACGTGTATCTGGCAGATTAATCAAGTACCCACAGCACGCAGAGTGTCAATATTCCCAGCAGATATTAACACTGTCTCGTCTCTGGTATATCGCTCTATACATCTGCCGTAATGATGTGGGAATGCTCTGACTGGCTCTAATCTTGAGATAATAACCAGGATTTATACCCCATGAAATTACATCACAGGCACGTGTTAGATCCATCGTCAGGTACCATCTGTCGATCTACACAGTAAATACTGTTTGGAATGCTCACTTAAATGAAAACCTAGCAAATATATCATTGGAAGCCAGCTTCCTGTATAACAGTATTACACCACAGATAGTGACTAATGTTACTACCCGACACACCTATAATATTTTATACACTATGTTTGGTATCATTTCCCCCCACTTCAAGTTGTGTCTCGCTGCCGCGACCCACAACATCAAGTAAGTGAGAATTCTAAGCGGTTGACCTGCGACGGTATGTTAGCCAGGTTTTAGTTTTATTTATCGTTGTGAATCACAGCCTGCTCTAGATATGAGAAAAATGATGTAAGACTTCATAATAGTATAGCCATCATTTTCCATCATCAACGTAATTATTGTGAAAGAAAATAAGATATAATATGATTGATTGACGAAGCCAATGATTTCGAGAATAGCGGTATTCTCAATAACCTAACTAGGCCAGTAAGAATTGACAGTAAATTTGGCTGACCCGGACATTTTCGATAAAAAACGAGTTTTGAGTTTTTTTGGCTCATAAGGGTCTCAGGGTGCTGCAAAAAAAATTCAACCAAATTCAACCTTGGGGAAACCGGATTTCGGGCACTTTTAGTCGGCCATTACCGAAAATTGAAAATTCATTCATAACTTTTTAACGGTATCAAATATCACCAAAAAAATGGTTTCTAGACCCATGTTTATGGGGTCAAAGAATACAACTATATGCCACAATCTAGCTAATTAATGTGCCAACATATATTCAAACCGTTTTTAACGTTATTTTAGTCTGCCCCCTGTCCAACGGTAATTTTATGGTCCAACATGAAGGTAGTTTTTCATTGATAACTTTGTCAATTCCCAACCGATTTTCCTTGAAATTCTTATGGCGCCAAATGAGTGTGTTGATACTTTGTGGTTGTATTCTAGCCTGATATTCCCAGGAAACGCCTAACTGGCAGGTGTTTATGTCCACAATTGTGGAGAGGAAATGAATGCACATATATTTTTCTTCGTGTTGGTGGTGGGGTACTGGGATGGTTGCTAGTAGTAGTACTTTTCACCACCGTCCGGGGAGGGTCATTGTGGATCTGTTCTGTCGGTTGCATGCTGTACGGCGTGGTATGAAAGCTCTGTAGTCTACAGCAATCATCCAAGGGAAGCTGCAGCCTCCTCATATCTGGCTATAATCTTCGGGCGGATTGCCAGTGGCATACCCTGGTTCATCCGCTACAGTGCCAATGCAGCTCTCACATCAGTGCAGGCGCTGATGTAGGCCGTGGTAGCCTTAAATAACCAGCAATAAAGTGTTTGACATTAGGTCTCTCACGGCGTATGAATAAAGTTACCCTTCCTATTGCTACTCTGGGGACTATCAGACCTGAGGATAGCGGAGCTGCGCGAAATGCCACGGAGTTTCAGCATTAAATTGCACAGCGAAACCCAAGTCTCCGACCGTCTGGGCATGTCTAGGGGTAGATCCCCTAGACATGCCCAGAACCCCTTATCGGGCGAGCGAACAAAAAACGCTCTCAATAACCCTATCACCCCCACCCTCACATCATCATCTGTACATCCTTCATCTCAACAATTGACTACAACGTTTTTATCGCATTACAATGTCACTTAAAAGACGATTTGTGCCGAAAAGTGACGTAAAGCGATGATTTATTACTACTACTACTACTACGTGTTGGTGGTTTTCACGAGCTGATGTCCTTTATGGGTGCTGGATGCAAATTGATGGAAGATCCAGGTACTGACTGTGGGCTACTGTCTATGACAATAACTCCTTGCCAAAGATGATGGAAAGCACAACTTATACAAAAACTTTTGAGGGCATGTTTACTGACCGATGTTGCACTGCATATATCTCTTCTACAAGTAGCTAAGTGTCCCATAAGTTCTGATTTACCATCTCATTCACCATCAGCTTCATAAAAAACGAATGGATGTGGAGAAAGAGGAACTGGTTGTCAGTATTGATGGAACAGATGAATTAGGTATTGATAGAGCTGGAATGTTAGTATTTCGGAGTCTTTCGGACATGATTGACGACGATACAAGAGCTGGAGCTGTACACTTCACTGTATGTGTTTCGTGACTTGTATCCAGATGATGTAGCTTCTGATGATACCCTACAAACATTTAATGCTGAAATATGCGCTCTTAAAGACAAATACAATGAGTCACAAACATCTAAGGTCTTTTTAAACATTCCCCCATGTTAGTAATTCGCCATAAATCAGGCAACATTGTCTGGATATCACCACAGCAAGTTAAATATGTCCATTTCGATCCTGTTTCCTTTCCGAAAGCAAGAATGAAACGCAAATAATCTCTTCACAGAAGCATATGCTTTCCATCAATATGCATAAAGAACGATCTCTCGCCAAGCTAGTAACGTAGCCCTCGAAGAGAACTTGGGTCTGCCTAAATCTCGAACAGGACCCCATTCTCTGAGCATCTAAAACTGATGCAACGCTCCAAATAAATTACACAATCCTACGATGTGGTATCGATAAGAAAAACGTCTCCAAACATCTTCTGACCATATGATGTCGGCTCAACAGAGTCCGATTCAAAGGGTCCACAATCGTAGCAATGGCAGATCTATGAACCTTCAAAGCTGCCAGAGACAAGTTCCTTTCCCTGTTTCACACATGTTTGTAATTTATATGTATATATTTTTAGAGATCCTATGAAATAAACTATTGTCTATTGTTTAAACAAGAACCACAGGTATTTAGTAAAACTCCCTATAGAGGGTCGTGTTTTAGATACATCATATCTGTCACACAACTCAGACCTTGATTGCCATGCATATTTATACAGAATCAGTTGAGGATTTGGAAACGCATACTTCTTCTTGAACTTCCACCTCTGAACCAGAACGTTAATCCCTCTGCACTCTTGTCCTTCCTGTATATGTAGAAATATACTGGAAGGTGAGCCGACTCACGTGATGCGAAGAGATCCACTTGTGTATCTTATTGACCACCTGAGGATTCGGGAACCACTCCTTTGACTCCTGACCCCTGGAAAGAGCGTCCACACTCAGATTAGCCGTTCCCGGGAGATAAGCTGGTATCATAAAAATTACATGATTCTGACAAAATATTAGAATGTCCAGTGTTAGCCTGTTCAGAGGAACTGATCGAGCCCCCCCCCCCCTCCTTGTTGAGGTATGACGTGGCTGTCACGTTATCCAAATGTATGGCTAGTGTACTGTTCATCAGAAACCTTGTGAACGCTTTCGGAACAGCTAATAGCTGGTTGATGTGCAGCTACGATTCTACCTGTGACCACCTGCCACTGGCAGACCTGTGTCTCAAAGAAGCAACCCATCCCCAATTTGAAGCGGATTCTATTTCTGTAGATTCACTCCCCCCTCGGAGGGTCCGTCAACATTTTACCAACTCTCTGGCCTCTCTGTTCAGTAAAAAACAGAGGATCCTATCCCCTTTTTCACCTGTATCTGAAGGGCGCGAAAATATATTTGACCCAAGTTCACAGCTGCCTAGAAATATTTAAGCCGTCCTCAGAGAGGGATTCAATAGAGATCCTAATCGACGAAAATCTTGTGATCTTGTTCGCCGGAAGCATCACTCGCAATTCCTTCCAGTCCCACTACACGCACAAGTATCCAAACTTCTGTCTGGGTTGCAGATGGCATTTCTTCAAGTTTCGCTTGAATCCAGCCTGGATTAAAATGTCTGAGACAATACTGGTGTGAGAAATAAACTGCCTACAGTTTCGAGCCAAACCAGGAAATCGTCCAAATAGGCTCTCAATTAAATCCCCTTCGCCCTGCACATAGCCAAAACTGGCGGGGTGATCGTCGTGAAGGTCCGAGGAGCAGAACTGAGGCCGAATGGGAGCCGACGGAGCTGAAAACGTCTGCCTTGCCACCAGAACCCGAGGAATCTTCGGTGACCCTCGCAATAGGCACGTGAAGGTAAGCCTCCTTGAGGTCGATTGTAGTGGCCCAGTCTCCTATATTTATGCGCTGAGAAACGTCTTTCAACGCTGCCATCATGAAAGTTCGTTTCTTTGTATATGCGTTCAGGCCCCTTAAGTTAATGACAGATCTGAACCCCAGTCCTGTTTCTTGACCAGGAACGCATTGGAGTAGAAGCCTCTGTGCTCGTACCTCACTGGTTCCATAGCCCCTTTAATGCGTAAAGAGTCTATCTCAGTCTCTGAGGAAGTGGCCGTACTGGAAGGGATACTGGTGGTCAGGCCGAGAACTTAAACTTGTGTCCTCTCCCTGTCTCGCTGACCGGGCCTTCTAGCTGAGCTCGCCGCCACAGCAGATTCAATGGACGAATTCGACATAGAGTCAAAGGCAGTACGAGTCTGCCGAAGTGTGACAACGTCCTATTGGCTATGCTTGATACCAGGTGGTTCCTCCTCTTATCTCCTAGGTCGTTGAACGTGGCTCCTGACAAGCGTAGAGCATGTCCAAACGGGTGTTTGGCTGCTTGATACATCTCCTTGTGAAACTCCAGCACCCTATCCTAAGCCGGGCCTTCTTCTAGATCTTCAGAGGCTCGCTGTATGTGGACCGAAGCTCTTTCTAAAACTTTAAGCTCTGTCGACAGAGCATGAGCCACTAGGGCCATTTCTCTCTGCTGTCGCGAAAATACATCGCCAGCCTGGCTCTGCTTTAGTGACATCTGGACCTCCACAGGAGGCTCTGGGTCTAGAGAAAGCTTGGCGTCCGGGTGTAGTACAACCGCACCACGATGTCAGTACGGATAGTCTCCATCTTCCTGCCCCCTCGCACTTGGCGCCACAACGCAAGCTACTGGCTGTAAGGCACCACCAGTATCTTCTGCCAAGCACCCCTCTAAGCCGTCAATCCCCTGAAAAAGGGTTGTACCTCTCCTCCTGTTCTTCAAACGTACTGTTCCCATCTCAATATCCATCCCCGTGCTCGTGATGGATACTAGTCTGGCATCAGTAGTAGGAGCGGGAGCTGCTCTCTGAACCAGTCTCAAATGGGGATTTCCCTTAATTTCATCATAAATTAACCTGATGTTGTTTCAGAAATGGTTGTATTGTATTATTTGACCACGATATGGTTGCTTTTTATCGAAAATGTCCGGGTTCATTTCTTACTGGACTAAACCGCGTGTCAGGGAATTCATGGTAGATCAAAACTCATCAAATAATCTACGGTAATTGAAATCCAGGCATCAAAATAATATGCTAGCTTGTTCTAAGGCCGCGTATGTACACTTCTTGACGTCCAGTTTTTCAAAATACGTGCAGCCGCATATACGTTATAAAAGAGTAGGGCACTTTGACCTGTCTTCGTCCATTTCTTTGCACGGAGCTTAAAACATAACACATCATCACAATGATTCAGAAGGTCTGTGTTCAAGTTCAAGGATTTGTAATTTAAAGATACGTCATTTCAAGTAGACTCAACATATTTGTTAGGCTACATGTAGACACAGGCAATATTATAAAATAAATATTCCTGGTTCAAATGAAGCTATGTTCCGCTGCTGCGATCCAGAACTTAACATCCTAAATACTATATTTAGCCAGTAAATCTTGATGACGTAATGTTCTCCGGGACTGCAAGGGTTCTCAGCGCGGGATATAATAATCTGGGCAGAGAGTATGGCGAACATCTGGATTATCTCTCAACCTCCTGAGCACCAGGGCTACTGCTTTGTCTATCATGCCTAGTATCCAGTACACATTCTCGTTACTGTATTAAAATATCTAATTATCATTATCAACGTATCGAGCTGCACGAACATATTCAGCTCACAACATAGTTCACTGAAAAAATATCTTGCCGTGACCAGTGGTGACTACACTAGTGTTTAAATGTCTGCACTACATTTGGAATATCGTTCAAGATATATGGATCTTGCTTGATCATGTTGATGGGCTGAAGATGACTTTACCGCCGCCATCTCTTTTGATGGATTTGGAATGTAAAACACCACTGAACACACTACGGTGTAAGAGCATTGGATCACCGTCAATGACGTTTTTACAACGTTGCATCATCGTTGTGCGTGCTGTGTGCTGCCCATCCGCACACCATAATTCATGATTAATCATGTTATTACACCATCTGTATTTTTTATGACAGGCAGTTTGGTTCTGATATTAGATTACCGAGAAGTCGCGGTCTCTATTATGATAGATAATCATACATTTCTATTAGATCAATTATTTATTAGTATAATAACAAAGTCAAACTGAAGACATAATATGTTTCAGCGATATATTGTGATTCAGGGACACAAAATAAAAAAACAGCTTACATCGTTGATTTATTCTACTCTGATAATTCCTCTCTACCTTTAGATTGTCTCCTTGAAGTTAGAAGGTGTTTAACTCTCACTGCCACTTTGTAAAGTAGCAGTTTAACACCTTCTATTTTCAAAGGAACGAATGATTGTCGTTTCCTCACGTGATCCTGTTCATTTTTTCATGTAGACAAATGATTCGGTCCCGGCAAGAGCCCGCTACCTCTCGGTCACAGAGGCTGCCTACAACAATGGATCTTCATGTGCACAATACCGAATATGCGCAAAGTACCTTAATGCAGGTTGAAAGACTAGTCATTTTCCTCGGACATAGTATTTGTATCTGTGTCGATATTAGTTCAGAAGGCCAAGAAAAAAACCAAAGTAACGTGAAAACATATTGTAAACTCGGTTGTAAATCATCACAGATCAAAATAAGCATTACTTTTAGTAACCGAAAGGTTAGTGATTTTTAAATGTATTCTGCTAAATGTCAAATGTGATTAATTTTTTAATATAATATGCTTTTATATTCGTAATATTATGAAGAAAACACATATTCACCTTTTATTTTTACTCTAAAAACAATGTTTTCTAATTTTACGTTTTGGGGATGAAGGTGCCGAAATACGGCTTGGCAATGCAAGACAATCAGTTACACCAATCATTACACTCTATGTCAAAACATATTAAATATAAATGCATTTTCGCTACATGTACTTACGGTACTGTATTTGATTCTGTTATGTTTTACCATGTTCAGGCCGGGAAAAACCTCCATGAAGAAGACACATTTAATGTTTTTGTTATTGATTGACCAAAAAGGTTACTGGTCAGCTAAGAAAAAAACACCATTCGGCCGAAATGACATATATGTTATGGACAGGCCAGGTTATTTACATGGCAGTAAGGAGGGAATAATAGCATTTTAAATATCTGGTAATGGCTTATTATATCATTCGTATCAGCTGTTGCTTTACAACAAAAATAGCATATATATTTTGGAGCTGCAAAATAAAATGACATATCATTAATTTATATACATCGACGAAAGTTACCGTCATCTTAAAATACAAGTTACCGCTTTCATCACTCAATTGTATTACAATAGTTACCGTCATCCTGCTCACTTTTCTACAGTGAGTTATCGTTTCCCAATATGGAAGTTACTGTCTCTCGCATCAATATTTTACAGAGCTCTTACTCTGAAATATAATACACCAAAGGTGCTAGCTATGTATATGCCTACCAAAATAAACTTGATGATTAACACTGATGAACATTATTTAACAATTGGAGATATTAATTAATCAATTGGAATTAACAGTAAACATACACGTTTCTCCACGTTTTCTTTATCCGGCATGTTGGGACTGCGGTAAATCAAGTTACCGTCATCGGTGGCTTAGGGGTATTCAAATTCTAAGTGCATTCGAGCTGCATTTCAAAAATAAAATGTATTAATAATATTGTATGGGGGAGCGGAATTAGTTGATGAGTGTGACAAGATGCTACTGTAACATCGATTAATAGCATAGGCTTAGCTATAAGGTGTTCTTGTAACATGGGTGATTGTTTTATTCAATTGATCTGGCAATCAAGTGAGCATTGCCACATTTAAACAAATGACAAAATGAGTAAAGCGTATTGCAGCACTGTACGTTGAACAGCATCTTCACTCTGCCATGTGATTTGCGGCACACAATCCCATGGCCTCAAGGTATACTGTCATCGGCCCAAATACAAATATCTTCGGACCAATCACATTGGTAAGCAACCTAAACAAATCGTCTGACCCAGGGTGTGACCATATCGGAAATCTGTGCCGCGCATTGTGATTGATCACCGCTGACGTCATTCACAGGCACTAATACATATTTATGGTAAGTTATAACCCCTCTCTAATGTACAGTTCCCGTACACACTAGTTGTCCAGGCTTGAGTACGCTCGGTGTGAATTGAAACTAGACTGGTGCAGATGGTTGAATAGCGTCTCAAATGTATCAAAACTTAGTAAGAAAAATACGAGAAAGGGAAATTTGCTCAGGCTTTCTAAGGAAGTATTTGAGGTCAATTATTACTATTCAGTAGATATGTTGGACCAATGGACTGTCGGACCAGTGGACTGTCGGACCAATGGACTGTCGGACCGATGGACTGTCAGTCCAATGAATTGTATGGCTCTTAAAAGTTTGTGGCTGCCGCCATTCATCCTGCTGTTTTTCAGTAAATCTGTCGGACCAATGGACTGTCGGACAAGTGGATCGTCGGACCAATGGACTGTCGGACCAATGGACTGTCGAGCCAATGGACTGTCGAGCCAATGGACTGTCGGACCGATGGACTGTTTTGTAAGCACTGAGCGTTTTATATTATCATAACCGAGCCTCTCCCACGATCGCTCTCAGCAGATCTCTCGGGCGTATGCCAGACTGAAGTCTTCCACTGGAGTGCTTGAAGTAGATGTCAGACCTTTCACTGTCTACTATACGGATAATCCCGTCATATCTGACATATCATTGCTATTCATATCTAGCTCGCACAAAACCCTTGCTCAAAACTCAGCTCGCACAAAACTTATGTTCAGAAAACCACCACGCACACGACGACGTTGTATTGATGTTGAGCTAATGTCAATGATCCAATGCGCATACAGCGCCGAGTACCTTGCAGGGGGATACGCAACATGACAATAAAGTGGACACTCCTTTTTTATCATTCTTCTCGAATGTAAATATTTTTTTTGTGTAATACACGTCTACTTTGTATTACATATGATAAATTTTAACTAGTTTTCGTGCATTTGATAAAATAGATATAATAAACTCCATTTTTTTGAAAAATCATCATTGTCATCGAATCCGGAAGTCAACCTTATCAACACTTTAAGCGCTACTAAAGTAGTTTGTAATTCGTTTTATTAACCTATCAAGTCACTCTTAGCATGGTTAGTGTGTACGAAATTACATCAATATGAGTATTAGTTACTCATTTGAAGTTGTGGGTCGCAGCAGCAAGACATAATTTTAATTGGGTGAAAATTTGAGTAGGATAACTTAGTGGGGAAAGAAATATTAAGCTGTGGAATGATTACATATTCGTTAATAACCCACGTTGCCTGGTTACATTTAATTTAGCTCTACTTTGCAGGAAATCTCGAGATAAATAATTTTTAATCCAGGGAGGCGAAAAAGCCTTTTACATGTGCGCCTCACTATTGAAATGGACACCAGCCACTAACTAGGCCTACATGTTGTTTCTGATGGCTACTTACCATGGTTTTGTCATCCACGGAAAAAGAGTTTGCGTATACCCCTACGCGCACCTCGACAGCATCCCCTAAAAAGATATATTATATGTGAGGTACATGTACTCTTCACAGACTGAGACGTAAGACCCAGTAATTTTCAAAATGGTTGAAACCAATAGATAAATCATAACGCTGATTTGCAAAGCCAAAAGTCGACAACATCTGCTTACTTGTAAAATATCCGCTTACTTGTAAACAGATACTTCCCTTTGGCTAATAGCATGGCAGCACGAGTAACCTACACATGCATATATATATACACACATAGGTGAAAAAGCTTAAAGGGACAGGCCCAGGCTAAAATCATAAAAAAATCGGTGATTTAATTTTGACTTCTTAATATGATCATATTATGTAAACATGTCCATAGACTAGAACTGCAAAAGTTTTTTAATGTTTGTGCTGCGCATTCACCAGTTAGGCTAGATATAGAGACGAAATTCCCGTATTTCTTATTTTGTTTGTTTGTTTGTTTGTTTGTTTGTTTGTGTGTTTGTTTGTTTGTTTGTTTGTTTGTTTGTTTGTTTGTTTGTTTGTTTGTTTGTTTGTTTGTTTGTTTGTTTGTTTGTTTGTTTGTTTGTTTGTTTGTTTGTTTGTTTGTTTGTTTGTTTGTTTGTTTGTTTGTTTGTTTGTTTGTTTGTTTGTTTGTTTGTTTGTTTGTTTGTTTGTTTGTTTGTTTGTTTTTTGTTTTTTTGTTTTTTTGTTTGTCAAAATTATTATTAATCACACGAACTTACCTCCATAATTCGGGCGGATCTTATATTTAGTTTTGTCCAGATTTTTGACCAGCATTGTCATTGGATTGTCATCACTGGCGTTTTCTTCACACAGTACACTACAAGCAGATTACACATGGCTCTACATTTTAAATTGAAAATGTTTATAGCAGATCTAAGAAACTTCCATGCAAGTGAAATCAACGTTTAATTGATCAGACAAATGAATTAGATACTTTGATCAAGATTATGGTGTGTCCGGTTATTTACTTTTTAATGCAGATATAGCTCTTTTAAACTTGCATTTACATGTGCAATTCAGTGAAAGGTTTTAAGTTTCAGTACGGGTTTTAAATTTAAGAGACGTTACAGTAAAAGTCAGCGTGAAAAGGTTCTCTTAAGTTGTATAGAACTAGCGCTAACAAATGTAGCCATAAAGTTAACATGATACCGTTCTTATAAGTGTATACAATACCTGCTTATAGCCAGTGTGAAAGTGAGTATCCATATGATTTCCATGGTAATCTGAGTATACTGTATGTATAAACTGTTTCAGCTAAGTTTGTTACAGTTTGTTACATTAGTATTTAAAGCACATGCAGTTATGTATTTATATTTTGTGTATACAATAAGTCAAAACACTGATGGACTGTGGCTGCCTCAGCTGGTGAAGAGTCAGAAATCCAGGGGGGGAAGTGAAGGTACTCCACAGGCATGCGCACTGCTGCGGTGACCTATTTCTCGTTCACACTTACTGAGCACAGCTGGGGTGAATCGCAACATGGGCATGTCTGGTAGTTACTAGAAATACATTGACGTACATGTAACAGGCACGCTCTCACCAAATCAATCATAACTCCGCTATAAGCTGATAACTTTCAAAGCATTTCGTCAACTTACGGTATATTTTTACTCATGTGGCGGTTTAAAACATAATAATTGCTTCTGAAATAGCGGGTACAATATGTGTTATGTAAACAAATTATAAACATGCCTTTGTTACTGAGTCAGTTTGGGTGGGAACTTATTACAAACATGTTAAATGAATATAATTTCTGAATTATGACTTTTATTTATCACATAAATTTGCCCTCAAACTAATAGATTTGTTAGTTTAGTTATACATGAATTCCACCGTTACGTGATCACATTTTTTGCTTTTTTCGTTTTGTTTTTTCTCAAATAGTTCGTAGCTTTTAACTATTTTGTTATTTTGTCGTGTCTATTCTTCTGAGTTGCCATTTGTGCGCAGTCTGACTATAAATATGTCTACTCAATCCCGTTTATGTATTTAATATAGCCATGCAAAAGTACTGTTACGTGATCACGCCAAATAGACATGCTTTTTTAAGGCTTTATTCGTTTTTATATTTCTGTTCTCATTGTGTTTCTGTTAATATTCTATGTGTTTTTTCTCGGAAAAAAAACATTTGCGCGCTATGTTGGAGGTTTGTATAATCAATGTGACACCATGCATCTTTACATTGTAACGAAAACAAAATTGAAATACGTCGTTACGTGATCACCGTTACGTGATCACTTAAAGACAAAAGAAATGAAAATAAAAAACAACACTTGCAATGGAATCATGGATATTAGCGTTACGTCATCATTTTTTTTTTTTTCAAGTATTGTCATTATATCTAGTTAAAGGGTGAATAGACCTGATTTTAATTAGATTGAACATTTTGTGGTAATTAAAAAAATCCTATCAAATCTTTCTTTTATGATCAATCCAATTGTGAAGTTTCCTTTTAGTGTCAAGGTGAATTATCAGCCTAACCACTCGATGTATTTTAATAATTGCTCCGTTACTCGTTTCCGTGAGTTTCTCGATATCAGAGAGATCATTTTGATTATGTAGAAGGAAATTAAATGAAAACAAAACCGCTACGTGATCACAGTTACGTGATCACATCATAATTGAATGTCCATCACCTTAAAAACGATATATCAATAAATAACCCAATAAATGAACATTATTGGTATTCAACATGATAATAAGCTATAATTACATGTGTTGTTTATAGCACAGCAATATTCGTTACGTGATCACTGGCTATTTATTTTCATGTCACATATTTCAAGTAAAAGTGCAAATATTTTGGTCTATGTTGATTTGTATTTTTTATTTTAATCAGTGTATTAGGACGCCTTTAGCGCTGGATACTTACATTTCCTCAAAATATTCCTAACTAGGTGTGTAGCTCCCCGTACCAAAAATGCGTGTTCACGTAACATAATTTTTGACACTATAAAAATGTGATCGCGTAACGTAATTCTAGCAGATATAGGGCACAGTACGTACAAAAGTAAAATATTTTAAATTTTAAATTGACCCATGGAAAGAGAAAAACAATTATTATTTATTTTCAATGTAAATCAATCAAATTATAAGCCTTGTTCAACAATTTCGTCACGTGATCACACCGGGTGATTTGATATTTCTAAGTTTTGAACACTGCCACAATGTTTTGTCATCAGACTTCTAAAACAGAAAAAAAAGTTAAAATAATTAATACATTGTGACTATATGTATAAATACTGTAACAAAATATATTTTTGCTGACAATAGTCGTTTTACTTTTTGCTAGATGAGAAGACAAAATACCTCTGCTAGAAGCACGTGTTAAAGCCGTTCTGGCAGTAAAAATGGTGTATCGTGTCCTATATAATTATACGGTGACTATTTTTGATGGCAAATGAATCCTACATTATTATTTTTTGTAGAATTATTTATTGTGATATGTTATCCATGCAACATAGTAGTACACAAGAGCTAAATAATATATATAATTTTTTTTATACATTTTTGTTGGTTTCCACGTGGAATTCATGTATACATGTTATACGTACTTGAACTTCTTGAATGAAAATATTTAAAATGCCGCCATATTATCTAATAATGGTGGTGTTGTTTTTTTTAATAGAAAATTAGTTGAAAATTGGTATGCTGCATGCCTCTCGCCTAGCATGATAACATTTGACCACTTTAATTGGTTTAATGTTAGGGCATTAATGAGACCTACGCCTCGCTTTTGGTGTTTCCTGGGATTGTTTCTACGATGCACGCAGATACTACATCTTTTAAACTATTCACAAGCTGCCTAACAACATGATAACATTCATCCATTATCAAGTCACTAATTTTAATTAATTTCATTTAATTAACATATTTATATTTTTGATGTTTAATTATTTATAATGTACATAATTATGTTTTGTTAAAATGTCACTATTACTTTCAGCATGATTATTAAATGAATGAATGAATAAATCAAATAAAAAGTTGATGATGCAGAATTGACATTATTCGTGATTATTGAGGAGGTAAATACATGCTGGCCACTAATGCGACAATTTAAAAAAATGTTAGTTCAAAATTATAATATTCAGAGGCTGATGAGTAGGCCTGTTATTGTGCAATAATACGTACAATTATTCGAGCTTAAAAATGTCAGATCAAATTCATATTTATACCATATAATTTAGTGTCCAATGGAGATTAAATGCAGAAAAAATATCACTTCTGTGTAACTTCCAGTAATATTTGCCTCTGTACCACAATTGTTTTGCTGTCGGCTAACGCATTTTACGCTGGTCCAACATAAACCCAGCGTTGAGGCAACACCCAGAAGTTGTCCATAAACATAAAAAGAGAAGGCGCTGCTGAAAAAATTGCGGCACGTAATTTTAGCGTTCGTTTATGTGCAGTAATTACTCACCCTGCGGGGATGAAACGGTTCCCTTGATGAGTTACGTCAGCTACACATTCCCAGGTGGGTGGCCACCCTTGAGTCACCAAAGGCTGGATTTCCCTCTGTTTGTGAAATAAGCACATATCTGTTATAAATGCGTTCTTTACAAGCGCAAATAACCCTCTTATACACATATTTTATTATCTCTTGTGTATTTTTTGGTTGCGCTGACAGTGTTGAACCTTTCTATTTATTTCCACATTATAATCAGTATTTTAGTCGAAGTTGATCATTTTTTGTATCACCATGATGAAATATATGAGTCCGTCCAGCAAGCACGAGCGCGACCCCAGTAAACACAACACATTTGTATAACATTTGTACAATGTTGGTCCAACGTCGAAGACGTTGGGCCAACGTTGTATAAATGTTATGCAAATGGTTTATGTTTTCTGGGACAGTGACGCGCCAGTTTAACCCTTGTGTAAGAGCTGACATATGTTTACATAAACCAAGAGACCAAATGGGATTTACAATTTAAAATCACCATAAATGTGTGATTCTCGCTTCATGTAAAGACCCATGTTATGGGTCTACGGCCATCATGAATATTTTACCCGTTCAACGCGGGGATCGACATTAGACGTCAGAATTTGACGTCTATATATTATGTCCCCACATTGATTGAGTGCTTACTACATAGTAAAGATAACCAGGAGCTGGAATGGGATATGTGTTCACTAATTGTATTTTCCAATTCACACAAAAATGAGTATCTTTGTCAGCTCGATTAGAAAAAGAACCTTTTTTCGTGTATGTAAGACAATTAGTTCGTAGGTCAAAATTGGTGAACGTACAGCCCCCCCCCCCCCTCCACCCTTCTGCAAATCTCCAAGAGTGGAACCATTTTATTCAGGGGACTTCTGGGAATGATATTAGCGTTGTTACCGGAAAACAAGTTGAGGCGCGATATGTGTTTCGGCCATTTTTCAAAATAGCCACCATGAAAATCTACTTAATTTGGACAATATTTCAAGTCCTAATTGATATAGAATCATAACTTTGGTGTCTACACCTATGTTTTCAGAGTCAACACATCGAATGAGACCACTTATAAAACACAGGATGGCTGCCGACGAAATAAATCACAATCACTATAATAACGTTTTTGTGGGTCGTGTATTGATCAGGCTAAATCATTAAGTCAACTTGAAAAACAGGTTGACAATCTACTAAGCAAAAACATCAGCCTAGCTGATGCTTGTACACAGCGGCGCTTGGAGGTAGAGAAGCTGGAGACAGTCAACCACAGCCTGAGAGATCGACTGTCTAGTGTTGAAGAGGAACGCGACGTGTTGGCTGGCAGGATTACCAGCATGGATGATATAACATCTTGGCAGCAGGTGAAAGAAATAACACGTCGTCGTCAATCTCAACAGCACACGCCACTTCATGTGATACCACCCCCTCCACCTCCCCCTCTTCCAAATACTGTCCCCTGTAATAGCCGCGTAAGTAACCCGGCTAGTGTGTGGGTGTATGGAAGTAGTATGGCGAGAGGAGTAGCTACTCATCTCAATAAGTATGATGGTGTTAATGCCACGGGCAGCGTACGTGGAGGAGCAACAGTAGAAAGACTCACCAGTGAGATAAAAAAAAGACAGCCAGATCATGGTGCCACACATGTTGTCCTACTTGCGGGTACGAACAACATAGCCAATGGTGACAGCCTCAGCCATATTAGAGACAAAACCAGAGGACTACTTCAAGCAACAAAATCTGCTTTCCCTGTTGCCACACTGATACTTAGTGGCATTCACCATCGTGTAGACTTCCCACAGCCTGCCACTAACGTATCAATCGACAAACTCAACAGTGATCTACAAGTATTGTGTCAACAGCTGAGAGTTGTCTTTGTTGATAACAATACTGAATCCACTTACCAGATGCCAGACACCTATCGTCTGAGTATCGTGACGGGTTACATTTGAACACGCCGGGACGTAAGGCGCTGAGTGATAGGCTTGTTAATGTGATCATACCATCTAGGCAGTCTGTGGCTCCCTCGGCAACGCGATGTCGACCTGTGCCTCAACATCAACAAGTACAGCATTCCAAAACTGCCCCTCAGCCTATTCCACGTAAACAGCGACCTCACCAACATCCCCCTCGTGAGCGACCTCTTCAACCTCCTCCTTGTCAGAGAACCCAACATGTGTCAAGTCAACAGCGTACAACTGTGACATCTAAAAAGTGGAATCATAAAATGAATGCGCTAAACCAACATTCATCCCAGCCTGTGCTAAATCATCCAAAGAAAGATCGTCAGCTGCCAAGGCGATTCAAACAGGCTAAGGAACTTATTGTGAACTCGAGGCAAAACTCTCGGCCAGTACAACATCTTGGACGCTTTGAAAAACAGAAGAGGGACCAGCCTCGACGTGTAGAGGCTAGCTCTCAATCTTCACCACCTCAAAGACGCCCTGATACACATTCACAAGAGACATATGCTTCTGTTGCATCAGACTCTCGTCATCCACAGTGTATGTATCCTGCTCCTTTTCCCCAAAACAAACTACTAATGAGAGACAAAATGAGTCCGTGGCCTGTCCAGCCACTTCAAATGATAGCACCTCAACAGAACAACATAGTGTCGGTCCAAGCTCTGTTAGCAGCAGCATTGCAACAGGCAGGCATGACACAGACAATATGGTGAATATCACAGACATTAATACCACTGTGCATTATGATAATTTAATTTGTAATATAACTCCTGATCAATCAAATTCTGATCACCCCCTTCAATTAGAACAAGATTTTTCTATTGTTCATCATAATGTGAACAGACTATACAATAAATTAGATGAAATTAAATTATATCCTAAAATGCACTGTTCTGTTACTATCTACTGCTGTAGTGAAACATTTTTGAACGATAATATATCTGATCACCAAATTACTATTGAAGGATACAATATCATTAGAAGAGATAGAAATTCTAAGGAAGGAGGTGGCCTAATAATATATTTAAGAAATGATATAGAATGTAGTCGCCGTAAAGACCTAGAACATGATATTGTTGAAGCCGTCTGGCTAGAAATTACTTTGAAACATAAAAAGATTTTATTAGCTGTTACTTACAGACCACCAAATGAGCATACTGTTTCTTATAATACCTGGTTAAATTATATGGATGAAGCCATCAGTAGCGCATATGTTGAGGACAAAAGTATAATGAGCCTAGGAGATTTCAACATTGATTTATTAGGTAAACACCCACACCAAGAATCTTGGTTACCAGTCATAGACAATTACGAGCTTACTCAACTTATCACAAATCATACCCGAGTCACTCCAACTAAAAATCACTACTACTTGACCATATTTATGTATCAGAAAACATTTTAGTAAAATATTCTGGTGTCCTTCCGTGGGCACTGAGTGATCACTTTCCAGTTTATGTAGTTATTTCAAAATCGAAACTGACTGATCATAGAGGTGCAAAACATAAGGAAATATCCTATCGAAAAACCAAACAATTAAATGAAGAATTATTTTGTAACGATATTGTAGCAGCAATGCTTGTTGACTTTCCTAAAAAATTGTGAAATAATTGTGAAATAAAAAATGATGTAGATAGTGTTGTAAATCTCTGGAAAAAATATTTCAATGAAATAAACAACTGGCATTGTCCCACAATAACGAAGCGTATTAAAAGGCAAACACAACCAAAGTGGAGCACCGCTGGAATACTTGATTTAATGCGTAGGAGGGACTTTGAGAAAAAAGTAAATAATCATATTGAATACAAAAAGTTTCGCAATGAATGTAAATTATTAATTAAACAGAGTAAGACTAAATTTTATAAAGAAACAATAGATAAATGTAAGAATGACCCGAGAGAATTAGTAAAATGCTTCAATGAATTAGGAGTTAAAAATGTTAATCGTGAGCGAATAAGTAAAATAAAGCACAATGGAGTCATTACTGAAAATATAGCAGATATTGTTAGTTTATTCAACTATAATTTTATAAATATCGGAGACAAATATTCTACTATTCTTTCACAAACAAATCATACATTTTGTCCAATTAAACTCGAGCAATTTATTGAAAAGATAGTTCCTCCAAATAACAGTTTTGAAATTCCTTTAATTAGTCACCAGTTTGTTTATAATTACATTAAAGATATGAAAGGAAACAAATCAACAGGTGATGATGATATAAGTGCAAGATTTATCAAATTAGCAGGTCCTTATATAACGGATTCTATAGTGAAGATTTGTAATTGTAGCATTAAAACTGGGCGCTTTCCAGGCACTTGGAAAGTGGCAAGAGTTACCCCCATCCATAAAAAAGATTCTAGAGATGATATTTCTAATTACCGACCCATATCAATTTTACCGATAGCCTCAAAAATATTAGAAAAACATGTATCAATTCATTTGTATGAATATATGACATCCTACAATTTGCTTCACCAAAAACAATCGGGTTTTAGAGAAGCGAGACTGCACTTACTCTCATGATAGACACGTGGCTCTCAGCATTAAATAGAGGCAATGGAATCGGCTTATTGCTAGTAGATTTATGCAAAGCATTTGATCTAGTAGATCATAATATCTTGATTAAAAAACTTAAACTTTACAAATGTAGCTCCGTAGCGTTAAACTGGTTTGAATCTTACCTTAGAAATAGAAAACTGTTTGTAGTCATAAATGGTACAAAATCAAACCCATTAAATATAAAATCAGGGGCACCCCAAGGATCGATCCTGGGCCCACTACTTTTTATTATTTTCATCAACGATATATCTCTAGAAAAATACTTAAGTGACATAAACCTATTCGCAGATGATGCAGTTGAGAGTGTTGAACACAAAACCAAAGATAAAATAATTAAAAAACTACAATAATGTGCAGTCAGTTTGGATAGATGGTGTCTTCAAAACAAAATGGTACTCAGCATTGAAAAAACTAAAACCTTATTTATATCTGATAGAGAGAAATCTGTTCAGATAAATACTAATTGCAATTTAGCAAATGTAAAAATAGGTAATACTATAATTGATGAAGTAAACAGTACAAAACTACTAGGGGTTAATGTAGACAATACTCTCTCCTGGACTATGCAGGTCGCTCAGGTCAAAAAGTGTACCTCCTACCGTTTATTCCTGTTCAGAACGATTAGAAAATACTTGCCATTAGAAACCAGGATTAAATATTATGATTATTATGTTAAACCACTCATTGAATATTGTAGCTCAGTTTGGGGTATCTGCTCGAAAGAAAATCAGACTAAAATCATTAAAATCCAAAAGAAAGCAGCAAGATTAATACTAGAAGCACCTCCCCTAACCCCAAGTAAACAAATGTTTCAACAGCTAAAATGGTTACCGTTTAATAAAATAGTAAAATGTAAGCAGGTTAGTCTTGTCTATAAAGCAGTTAATGGTGATGCGCCTCAATATATACAGACTATGTTTACTAATATTAAAGACAATTCGAATTATTCACTTAGATCTTCAACCAATAAAAAATTATTCGTTCCTAGAACACATCATAAATCCTTATCATACACAGGCGTAATTATATGGAATGCCTTACCAGAAAACATAAAATCTTCAAAAATATTTACCAAATTCAAGAACTTGTATATTACAAAAACTTTAGAAGAAAATAAATACAGATAATATTAAGTAATTCGCCGTTACAAGGTAGCATATATTGTTCAACAACTATGTTATTCAATTTTGTTTATATATTATCATTATTGCTTGTACATAGCTTACACTGCTCTGCAGAGACAAGAGGCAGTATCTGCTTACTTGTATATTAAGCAGATGCGGCTTTTTGCCTTTGCACGGCAGTACATATACATGTTTTAAAGACTCGTTTCTGATTATGCTGTATATATATTATTACTTTATTCATTATTACTTATGTATTATGTACTTTGTATTTTTGAATGTTTGAGGGCCCCAAGGAAGATGGGCAAATGCTCATTGGGTTTACCCTCTTTAAATAAAGATTTTATTATTATTATTATTATTATTATTATTAACGAGTACCAATTTATATTTGCTACAGCACTGTATACAAATCGTGCCATTGTAAGTTAGGACCTTCGTGTGTGAATTGCTTTTCATTTAAACAAGTTTGGTGAGGTTTGAAAGAAAGTCCCAAGACAAGATGGCATCTTGTTGCAGTAATCAAATATTAACTTGGCCCCTAGTTTCACCAAAGGGTAAGTTACATACAATATAGAAAGTGGTTAAATTTTACTCACTTTGGAACTGAGGGTGAAACGATTGCAACGTTTCGATCTGCCTCCAGCAGATCTTGATCACTCAATGATCAGGATGGGTGATTCGGCTCAGGTGGTGGTGGTCGCGGAATTATCTGACCATAGATGGGTGGCAGCTGGTAGCCCTGGTCTCTGTTCATGGAAGGGGCGCTCTGCTTGATGTGGATGGCCTCCTTCACCTTGCGTTTCATCCAGTCCTGTTCTCTGTCTGAGACTTTCAAATTATCTATGGAGACACTGTGACCGGTGGCATTACAGTGGTCTCCTACCCCAGTCGGTTTATCAAGCTTACAATGTTCCTTGAACCGAACGCTGAGGGGTCTCTTCGTCTCCCCAATGTAGGTGTGGTGGGTGTCGTCGTCACAAGTGATGTGGTAGATGGTGCCGCACAATTTCTCTTTGGGGGTTTTGTCCTTGGTGTGTACGAGCATTGAGCGGATGGTGTTGCTGGGCTTATGGAACAGGTATACTCCATGAGACTGGTAGGTCCGTGACAGCTGCTCAGATAAGCCCTGTATATACGGGAGTCCTAACATCGGTCGAGTGAATCTAGTAGTCGTCTTGTCTGTGGTAGTGACCTGTTTCTTACTTCTGGCAGGTGGAACGTCTAGGGCCCACTCCTTGTAGTTGTTGGCTCGGAGGGCATTACATACATGTGATACTTCGGCTTTGTGGTTCTCAGCAGTGGTGACATATAGCTGGGCTCGAGTAGTAAGAGTTCGCACCACCGACCTCTTGTAAATCAAAGGATGGTGGGAAATTGAAGTTCAGGTATTGGTCGGTGTGCGTGGGCTTCCTATAGATGGTAATCTTGGTGGAAGCATCATCCAGGACAGCAACACATAGGTCTAGGAATGGTAGTTTGCCTTGAGTCTCTGGTTCGGTGGTGAACTGGATGTGGTCGTCGATGTTATTGATGTGTAATGTCAACGAGTCCACGACATCTTCATGCGTGAGAACAAATGTGTCATCTACATAGCGGGACCACAGTGATGGCGGTCTGGGAGCTGTGGATAAGGCAATGGACATAAAATGTTCCATGTACAGATTCGCCACAATGGGAGAGACAGGAGAACCCATCGCTGCTCAATGGACTTGCTGGTAAAATTCTCCCCCGTACAGAAGATCAAGATCAGATCTGCTGCAGGCAGATCGAAACGTCGCAATCGTTTCACCCTTAGTTCCAAAGTGAGTAAAATTTAACCACTTTCTATATGAATCTTGGAACCATGAATAACATATTCTCTACTACATAAAATATGTACAGATATTCGGCATCACCGCCTACACCATCCAGGGATCACCGTGACCTGATCCAAATAATAAGATTAACTAAACTGAACTTGTTGCCTTATTTCTATTTACCCTTTTGTGCGACAAGGACAGAGGTGCTAACATTCGGGAAGTTGAAATCAGTAGATGGTTTTGATTGATTGCGAGCCACGCTGGGCAAAGGTCGCCTAAAGCGCTTTGAAAACTAGGGGGTTCGAAATTTTGTTGATGCAACAATTCGGTATATTCAGCAGATCGTAATATGGCCCACAAAATCGGTATTCTTCCGATAAAATCGAAATGGTTGGAACCTCTGCAAAGCCCCGGTCTAAATAATTTTTTGCTCAGTGTAACAAGGTGCCATCTTGTTTCAGGACTTTTTTTTAAACATTTTTCAAAAATATACAATCTGTGTGGTGATACCAGCTGGTCTGCGTAGGCCGTGATAACATAGTTATATGTGTATATTTTGTCTGTGTAAGCAGTTCTACCTGGTCTGTATGCGTATGCGATATGGTGGGCATGTTTCATGTGCCACTAATAACTGCAACAAGGGGCCAAGTTAAATATTTTATCAGTGCAACAAGGTGCCATTTAGTCTTAAGACTTTTTATCAAGTCTGATTAGACATACTGGATTGAAAAATATTTTGTCCAAGAAGGTCCCAACCCACGTTAGCACATTGTCTTGGCTACTTTTAAGCTTTCCTATTCGATCAACAATGTGCTATTGTGACTTTGCATATTGTTGCACTTAATCAAAATAATACTTGGCACCTTGTTGCACTAGAGGGACGAAACAAATAAATGTTATTGTAATGATGCAATACATGGGTACAAAAGATAGCTTCGTCTTAGTGCAGTTACCAGCATATAAGCCAGAAATACTATTGATATCCTAGGTTGATTTGACATTTCCAAGTTTTGATGTTGCCACAATGTTTTGTCATCAGACTTCTAAAACAGATAAAGAAGTCGTTTTACTTTTTGCTAGATGAGAAGACAAAATACCTTTGCTAGAAGCACGTGTTAAAGCCTTTCTGGCAGTAAAAATGGTGTATCGTGTCCTATATAATTATACGGTGACTATTTTTGATGGCAAATGAATCCTACATTATTGTTTTTTGTAGAATTATTTATTTTGATATGTTATCCATGCAACATAGTAGTAAACAAGAGCTAAATAATATATCTATATTTTTTTTACATTTTTTTTTGGTCTCCACGTGGAATTCATGTATACATGTTATACGTACTTGAACATGTTGAATGAAAATATTTAAAATGCCGCCATATTATCTAATAATGGTGTTGTTGTTTTTTTTAATAGAAAATTAGTTGAAAATTAGTATGCTGCATGCCTCTCGCCTAGCATGATAACATGTGACCACTTTAATTGGTTTATTGTTAGGGCATTAATGAGACCTACGCCTCGCTTTTGGTGTTTCCTGGGATTGTTTCTACGATGCACGCAGATACTATACCTTTTAAACTACTCACAAGCTGCCTAACAACATGATAACATTCATCTATTATCAAGTCACTAATTTTAATTAATTTTATTTAATTAACATATTTATATTTTTGATGTTTAATTATTTATAATGTACATAATTATGTTTTGTTAAAATGTCACTATTACTTTCAGTATGATTATTAAATGAATGAATGAATAAATCAAATACAAAGTTGATGATGCAGAATTGACATTATTCGT
The DNA here is from genome assembly GCA_964017125.1 of Flabesymbios commensalis. NCBI lineage: Eukaryota > Metazoa > Annelida > Polychaeta > Terebellida > Flabelligeridae > Flabesymbios > Flabesymbios commensalis. The sequence goes on along the minus strand of OZ024908.1, from coordinate 41,169,824 downwards.
GATTATTGAGGAGGTAAATACATGCTGGCCACTAATGCGACATTTTAAAAAAATGTTAGTTTAAAATTATAATATTCAGAGTCTGATGAGTAGGCCTGTTATTGTGTAATAATACGTACAATTATTCGAGCTTCAAAATGTCAGATCAAATTCATATTTTTACCATATAATTTAGTGTCCAATGGAGATTAAATGCAGAATAAATATCACTTCAGTGTAACTTCCAGTAATATTTGCCTCTGTACCACAATTGTTTTGCTGTCGGCTAACGCATTTTACGCTGGTCCAACATAAACCCAACGTTGAGGCAACACCCAGAAGTTGTCCATAAACATAAAAAGAGAAGGCGCTGCTGAAAAAATTGCGGCACGTAATTTTAGCGTTCGTTTATGTGCAGTGATTACTCACCCTGCGGGGATGAAACGGTTCCCTTGATGAGTTACGTCAGTTACACATTCCCAGGTGGGTGGCCACCCTTGAGTCACCAAAGGCTGGATTTCCCTCTGTTTGTGAAATAAGCACATATCTGTTATAAATGCGTTCTTTAGAAGCGCATATAACCCTCTTATACACATATTTTATTATCTCTTGTGTATTTTCTGGTTGCGCTGACAGTGTTGAACCTTTCTATTTATTTCCACATTATAATCAGTATTTTAGTCGAAGTTGATCATTTTTTGTATCACCATGATGAAATATATGAGTCCGTCCAGCAAGCACGAGCGCGACCCCAGTAAACACAACACATTTGTATAACATTTGTACAATGTTCGTCCAACGTCGAAGACGTTGGGCCAACGTTGTATAAATGTTATGCAAATGGTTTGTGTTTTCTGGGACAGTGACGCGCCAGTTTAACCCTTGTGTAAGAGCTGACATATGTTTACATAAACCAAGAGACCAAATGGGATTTACAATTTAAAATCACCATAAATGTGTGATTCTCGCTTCATGTAAATACCCATGTTATGGGTCTACGGCCATCATGAATATTTCACCCGTTCAACGCGGTGATCGACATTAGACGTCAGAATCTGACGTCTATATATTTTGTCCCCACATTGAAAGGATTGAGTGCTTACTAAATAGTAAAGATAACCAGGAGCTTGGATGGGATATGTGTTCACTAATTGTATTTTCCAATTCACACAAAAATGAGCATCTTTGTAAGTTCGATTAGAAAAAGAACCTTTTTTCGTGTATGTAAGACAATTAGTTCGTAGGTCAAAATTGGTGAACGTACACCCCCCCCCCCCCCCACTCTTCCGCAAATCTCCAAGAGTGGAACTTTTTTATTCAGGGGACTTCTGGGAATGATATTTGCGTTGTTACCAGAAAACAAGTTGAGGCGCGATATGGGTTTCGGCCATTTTTCAAAATGGCCACCATGAAAATCTACTTAATTTGGACAATATTTCCAGTCCTAATTGATATAGAATCATAACTTTGGTGTCTACACCTATGTTTTCAGAGTCAACGCATCGAATGAGACCACTTATAAAACAGAGGATGGCTGCCGACGAAATTAATCACAATCACTATATAACGAAAACCAAATTATATTTGCTACAGCACTGTATACAAATCGTGCCATTGTAAGATAGGACCTTCGTGTGTGAATTGTTTTTCATTTTAACAAGTTTGGTGAGGTTTTAAAGAAAGTACCAAAACAAGATGGCATCTTGTTGCAGTAATCAAATATTGACTTGGCCCCTAGTTTCACCAAAGGGTAAGCTACATACAATATAGAAAGTGGTTAAATTTTACTCACTTTGGAACTGAGGGTGAAACGATTGCAACGTTTCGATCTGCCTCCAGCAGATCTTGATCACTCAATGATCAGGGTGGGTGATTCGGCTCAGGTGGAAGGGGCTCTCTGCTTGATGTGGATGGCCTCCTTCACCTTGCGTTTCATCCAGTCCTGTTCTCTGTCTAAGACTTTAAAATTATCCATGGAGACACTGTGACCGGTGGCATTACAGTGGTCTCCTACCCCAGTCGGTTTATCAAGCTTACAATGTTCCTTGAACCGAACGCTGAGGGGTCTCTTCGTCTCCCCAATGTAGGTGTGGTGGGTGTCGTCGTCACAAGTGATGTGGTAGATGGTGCCGCAAAATTTCTCCTTGGGGGTTTTGTCCTTGGTTTGTACGAGCATTGAGCGGATGGTGTTGCTGGGCTTATGGAACAGGTATACTCCATGAGACGGGTAGGTCCGTGACAGCTGCTCAGATAAGCCTTGTATATACGGGAGTCCTAACATCGGACGAGTGAATCTAGTAGTCGTCTTGTCTGTGGTAGTGACCTGTTACTTACTTCTGGCAGGTGGAACGTCTAGGGCCCACTCCTTGTAGTTGGCTCGGAGGGCATTACGTACATGTGATACTTCGGCTTTGTGGTCCTCAGCAGTGGTGACATATAGCTGGGCTCAAGTAGTAAGAGTGCGCACCACCGACCTCTTGTGAATCAAAGGATGGTGGGAATTGAAGTTCTGGTATTGGTCGGTGTGCGTGGGCTTCCTATAGATGGTGATCTTGGTGGAAGCATCATCCAGGACAGTAACACATAGGTCTAGATATGGTAGTTTGCCTTGAGTCTCTGGTTCGGTGGTGAACTGGATGTGGTCGTCGATGTTATTGATGTGTGATGTCAACGAATCCACGTCATCTTCATGCGTGAGAACAAATGTGTCATCCACATGTACATAGCGAAACCACAGTGATGGCGGTCTGGGAGCTGTAGATAAGGCAATGGACATAAAATGTTCCATGTACAGATTCGCCACAATGGGAGAGACAGGAGAACCCATCGCTGCTCCATGGACTTGCTGGTAAAATTCTCCCCCGTACAGAAAATAGGTGGTCGTCAAACAGTATACTGTTTGACGACCGAATCACCCACCCTGATCATTGCGTGATCAAGATCTGCTGGAGGCAGATCGAAACGTCGCAATCGTTTCACCCTTAGTTCCAAAGTGAGTAAAATTTAACCACTTTCTATATGAATCTTGGAACCATGAATAACATATTCTCTACTACATAAAATATGTACAGATATTCGGCATCACCGCCTACACCATCCAGGGATCACCGTGACCTGATCCAAATAATAAGATTAACTAAACTGAACTTGTTGCCTTATTTCTATTTACCCTTTTGTGCGACAAGGACAGAGGTGCTAACATTCGGGAAGTTGAAATCAGTAGATGGTTTTGATTGATTGCGAGCCACGCTGGGCAAAGGTCGCCTAAAGCGCTTTGAAAACTAGGGGGTTCGAAATTTTGTTGATGCAACAATTCGGTATATTCAGCAGATCGTAATATGGCCCACAAAATCGGTATTCTTCCGATAAAATCGAAATGGTTGGAACCTCTGCAAAGCCCCGGTCTAAATAATTTTTTGCTCAGTGTAACAAGGTGCCATCTTGTTTCAGGACTTTTTTTTAAACATTTTTCAAAGATATACAATCTGTGTGGTGATACCAGCTGGTCTGCGTAGGCCGTGATAACATAGTTATATGTGTATATTTTGTCTGTGTAAGCAGTTCTACCTGGTCTGTATGCGTATGCGATATGGTGGGCATGTTTCATGTGCCACTAATAACTGCAACAAGGGGCCAAGTTAAATATTTTATCAGTGCAACAAGGTGCCATTTAGTCTTAAGACTTTTTATCAAGTCTGATTAGACATACTAGATTGAAAAATATTTTGTCCAAGAACCCACGTTAGCACATTGTCTTGGCTACTTTTAAGCTTTCCTATTCGATCAACAATGTGCTATTGTGACTTTGCATATTGTTGCACTTAATCAAAATAATACTTGGCACCTTGTTGCACTAGAGGGACGAAACAAATAAATGTTATTGTAATGATGCAATACATGGGTACAAAAGATAGCTTCGTCTTAGTGCAGTTACCAGCATATAAGCCAGAAATACTATTGATATCCTAGGTTCTGCATTTAACAAAATAGTCTAGAACCTCTTTGACTTAACAGAGTCAATATTTCAAGTTTTATTGACATGGAATCACATCTCTGGTGTCTACACCTACATTTTCTTGGTCAAAGAACTCCGTGAGATCACTTGAAACATACGGAACAACAATATTATCAGAGAAACTGTGAAAAATCCAAGATGGCCGCCAACTAAATTCATTTTTTTGCCAAAAAAGCAATATCTATTTATTGAAAATTTAAAAAACTCTGGAAACGACATGCATTAGAACAATCCACAGAATATATATGATTATCTTGTACGTATAAGATAGTAACTTGTACGTAAAAAATAGTATGTTGTAGGCCTACGTACAAGGTTACCGAATTGCTATCAATCAGGTGTCAAAGAAACAAAACATTCTTCACGGCTTAATCGTAAAGAAATAAATTGTGAAGAAGCACAGGGGTCAAATTTCGAATCATGTGTCACGAGGACAATGTCACCTAATTCATATCTGACCCAGTTTAGTCTATGTGCAAAAAAGAGGTCTACAAGCCCATTATTAATTCATTCGTATATTCATTCATTCATCGATTTATTCATTTATCCATTCATTCATCCATTTATTCATGGGTTGTTATTTTGCATATATATTTAATTAGCATAAATTAACATAAATTTGTATAATTATGGATACAAATCTATAAAATGTTGCGACTTTTGAAAAAAATAATTTACAAAATTGTTTTACGTTCCCAGAAAATGATAGTTTTGTATTTTGTGCCAGATTTGACATTATGACGAGCTTTATTTGACCCTGGGTTTAGATTTATAACAAGTGCTATCATATTATTATCGCTATGATTATGTAAGTATGATGGCGCAATGCAACATCGTCACAAAAACGTATTGTGCATGAGAGAAAACATTTTTTGGCCACCTTTGTGCACATATAGGCTAAACTGGGCCAGGATAACCTCCTCAGGATGGTGAGATGATTGAGATGACACTGCCCTCCAGACACAGGATTCGAAATTCGAGCCCTGGCGGTCTGAAGCCGAGCGCGCTACCTCTCGGTCACGGAGGCTCCCCACAATACTGAATCTCACACGTGGATGGGGAAGAAACATTTTTTGTTTCTTTCAAACCGTCGAGACCGGGAACCGATCCCCGAACTCTGGCGTGAAAGGCAGCGGTGCTAACCACTACCCTAGGGCCCCCGCCTACAACTTTTAATACATTTGTTGCTATGATGGCAACTGACTAATAAAATGAAAGCAATTATACTAAACCTATAAGCAATCATACATTGTTCATGTGCGTTTGGTGGCCATCTTGTAGTTTTGCTTGCTGTGACATTAGGTCTAACTGTCTAGAAGTCTACCCTGGTGAATTTTATATTGCAAGCGGGGTCCTATGACAGGGCCAGTGGTATCTGGTTCCCTGAGCTATGGGTGACCAACGATCTCGTTCTTATATAGCACGTACTATTCAGTTTTGTACGTTCTGACTTCTGACACAGTGACAATATATAACGTTCTATGTATAGCTTGACGGATCGGCTTATAACTCTGAATATGTATACTAAATATACACATCGGCAAATTTAGTCGCGAAAAGTACATCACATTTAAAATATTTTAATACGGATTCAAAATAATTAATACAAAAACGCTGGCTAAATAGGCTAAAGTAATAATCAGAATGATGTTTGTCAACAAATGAAAGCTAAAATCCCGTCTTTGTTGTTGACCAAGTTATGGGTAAGCCACTTGCTTGGCGACAGAGAGGTTGCTTGTTTGACTCCCGTAAACATGGTAAAGATCATAATTTTTTCGCCGGTTTTAGACTAAAAAAGTGATGATCCCCTCTCCTCATTTTTAGCCAATATTTTTTCACACTAGATCTAGGTGGTCCACAGGTACAGTGGAGCGCATACCGCTTTTTAAATATTACTTTTTGCTCTCTCATTAATCTCATTAATGCTCCCTCTTTGATTATCACCATTATAGATCTAATCATTTTTCAGTACCTACTATGCCAGAAGGACATGTGAGCTCGTTGGCCACCCATGCGACCGGGCTTCATGAAGGCTCAGGTACGTCTCAGTGTTGAATGCAAAATAATGTTTAGTTGTTATTTGTAGATGAACCGATAGGGAATCCTCGAATACCACAATTTGGGTGGTTTCTTCCCCCGGACATAGTGCAGGGAAAACCATTGTCCTGTTATGACAACACTGTTTATTTACTTTAATCACCAAATTTCCGTGGAGTTACACTCTGTTCTTTATATTTAAGTTTATTAATTTTCAAAGATCGTGAAATCTTGTGGCAAACATATCATTTTTGCGGGGTTTTTTAGATATATCTTGTGGCGGAAATTTCGTTTTGCGTTTTTTTGTGGACATAAATTGTATTATGTAGGCCCTAAATGTCTTCAATATAATAATAAATATATATATGCTAATGACAAGGTAAGAAAAATCAATATATGCATTGTCGAATGACAAATTTATAATAAAGTAATTTAAACGAAAAACTACAAACCACTATTTTTATACATAATATTGTATAAATTTATTTAACAAGTAATAATACATCATGATACATAATATTGTATTAATTTATTTGACAAGTAATAATACATCATGATGGTTACGCTGAAGATGGACAATAATAAATGGGCACACGTTTTCGTTACAAAGTTATCATATTAATGTTACGTGCATTTCTTAGATTACAAAAATAAACTTGTTTATTCACATTATCTCATACATTAACATAATTAATTAAAATATCAGATGCAAATAACACTTGTCGAAGCAATATTCATAATGTAAATCATACACACAGCAAAAGTTCAGTTAAACAAATTATACAATATTATTACTGATTGGTATAAATACCCAAGAAGCGTATTTGTATTATTTAGAATTAAAGATGTCTCGCTGCAGTACTACATATAATTAAGATTTATATTGATTCATACATAAACGTTTTCCCAGTTACGTTAAAAAAACGTCTTTTTAGATATAAACCAATGTCTAAATCTTAACAAAAAGCTGTGTAAATTTACATTCCCAAAACAGGTAATATAAACACATGACAATAGTACACTGATAAAGCGGTCCAAATTTGCATTTAAACTTTGCTAAACAGGCTCTGTTGAAGGGCTCATCTGTTTACCCTTTAAAGGGACTGGCCAAGGCTAATTTCATCAAACAATCGGTGATTTTATTTCGGCTTCTTAATATGACCATAATTATGATGTAAACATGCCCATAGACAAGAAGTGCAAAAGTTTTGAAATTTTTCTGCTGCGCATTCACCAGTTAGACTAGATATAGAGACGAAATTCCTGATTTCTAATTATTGACAACCATGTCAAAAATTAGAAATACGGGAATTTCGTCTCTATATCTAGTCTAACTGGTGAATGCGCAGCAGAAAAAATAAAAAAAAACTTTTGCAGTTCTAGTCTATGGACATGTTTACATCATCATGGTCATATTAAGAAGCCAAAATAAAATCACCGATTTTCTTATGATTTTAGCCTGGGCCAGTCCTTTTAAGTTATATCATTCAAATGTTCATCCACTTATAATGATTTCATTTCAGACTAAAAAAATGCAAATTCTGTGGCTTAAACACTTATTTCATACCGAGCAACTGTGATTTACCACACTGGTAAAACATATCAGAAACGATTATGTTCGTGTTTAGCGTTTAAATGGTTAAGTCAATTTAAAAATACAACATTATCTAATTAGATGGTAACAACTCATTTAAATAATGTTGTCGATCACAGTAAAACACAACTTCGATTTGTTGAAAATATTTCACGGATGCAGTTTAAAACGTAGCAGTCGTTTAAATTAGCTAATCTCACAAATAATAATATACTTTAATCTGTGTATATTTATACGCAGTGGCTATCGACAGGGACACCCCTGTCAATAGTGCATTTATACGCGTTATTGACAGGGATATTATTAGTCAATCAGTGCCTCCCACACATCACGCCTCCATCTTCTCAGCACAAGGCACATGTGTTGTTAAAATGGCTGCTAGAATAGAGGCTGGTGCCTCCTTCTCGAATTGGGAAAAGTGGAATAAGACGTTGAAAAACTTCAAATCTAACCATCAAGTAGCATATAGTGTACTCTGCATCAAGAACGTTGCTGCTGCAAATAGAAGGCTATCGTCGAAGGTTGTGTGTATCACCCATTTGATCACAAATGCGCTCACGCTCAGTATGGCTGCATTCATTCGGGCAAGCAGAGGAGCCGAATTCAGGACTTCGCCCAAATCAACCGAAATTAGGGCTATTCAAAACCGTCTATTATCACACATACACTAAGTATCCTATGACATGAACACCCACTGCTGACCTCATCAACAATCACTGCTGACAGGGTCACCCTGTCAATAAGACATCAAACCCCACTGCTGCGCCCTGTCGACATGCTCAAAGAGAAATCAACCCACACTGCTGACAAGGTGACCCTGTCAATGAGACATCAACCCCCACTGCTGACAGGGTGACCCTGTCAATAAGACATCAACACCCACTGCTGACATGATGACCCTGTCAATAAGACATCAACACCCACTGCTGATAGGGTGACCCTGGTAATAAGATATCACCACCCACTGCTGACAGGGTGACCCTGTCAATAAGACATCAACACCCACTGCTGACAGGGTCACCCTGTCAATAAGACATCAACACCCAGTGCTGACAGGGTCACCATGTGAATGAAACATCACACCGACTGATGACAGGATGACCCTGTCAATAAGACATCAACACCCAGTGCTGACAGGGTCACCATGTCAATAAAACATCAACAAACACTGCTGACAGGGTGAAACCGATGTAAGACAGGTTCTGATTGGTTGCATTTCTTAACTCCTGATTGGTTGTTATTCACCCTGTCAATAACATATTCGGATGCACTGTTGACAGGGTCACCCTGTCAATTATGCATAAATGATCACTATTGACAACATTGATTATATGTATCGTGCTTGCTGGGGATTGTTGGCTCACCCAAGGAGGTTAACCTTCTTGGTTCAACATTGAGCCAGTCGTGGGTTATCGGTCGTGTCGTGTTTGTTGGGATGGGTCGGACTAAAACTCGACCAATCCGTCGTGCTGTTACTGTGTGCCGTGAATTATCACGACCAGAAACAGTTTACCTATACAATGCAATACAGTACACACTTATAGGCCTATTCCATCATTATTATAAAACATAACATCATCATATTTCTTATATATTAAAATTAAAATAAATGTAAGCTTTTCATTTATATTTATAATAACAAAAACTCGCATAGAAAATACAAATCATACATGACTAGATTAAATTGTTATTGTCCACTTTGGAACAGTGAGTATGATGCTTATCAAGTAATTACTTGCAAACTGTTTCCAATGTAAGGATGAATAGTAATTATTATGTTTTTCAAGTGTGACAAATATTTCAGCCCCCCCGCCCCACCTCGAGAATCAATGGTGGCTATCTAATGTTAAAAATGCACATAATAAATAGATGAAAAAGTGATTTTGTAAATTACATAAGATTCAATATCATGTAATAAATTGCTGATCATACACAAGCCTCATCAATCATTGTAGAGTTTGAATTAGCCATGTCAATGGTATCCGGCCAAATGCCCCCGGGACAAGCGCCCCCCCCCCGGACAATTGCCCCCGGACAAATGCCCCCGTGGACACAAGCCCCCCCCCCGGACATCAGCCCCCTAGCCAAAAGTCCCCCGTACCAATAGCCCCCCCAGTCAAATCCCCCCCCCGTTTTTTTTAAAGAAGTTTCTTGCAACAATGAACAAATCGTACGTAAACCTGTGTACGTACTTACATAGTATAATTCACACCTTCTCGCTCTGTAACATAATACATTCATAACAACTATCCTGATTCGTGCTAATCATACTAATTGGCATGGCTTCATCACACCTGCCCTAGTTATCGCTAATGTAGGACATGGCTTCATCACACGTAACCTTAATTCACATCCATCTTAGTTCTCGCTAATTTATTAGTCGTTGTATTTTAGGTATAGCCCCCCCCCCATACGTGATATTATTAAAGCAGCTCCTTGGGATGACATCAATTTTCGTTTTTTATTTTGTAATGAAGTAGTGTATCCCACAGATCATGATTTTATTTTTTACGGGATTTTTAGATTTTTTAAAATATTTTTTATTCACACTTTTATGAATCCGACTGTAACCCCGAACAAACTGTATACCTAAACACCTGCTAAAGGACGTTTGAGTGTTCCTACAGCATTGGGCCACTTGTTGATGCCGTCGACCAAGCGTCTGATATGGTCAGTATTTGCCGTCTATATTGTGGTATGCTGTAAAAAAAAACTTGTTTACATGACAGTATATGTCTTGGAAATAAAAATTGTTTCGTTTTTTTTCAGTGCCTTAACATTGTTTTTATTACATTTTTATTTTTTATTTAAGATCAGTAGGTTATATAGCTTCATATAAATTCAACTTTCAAAATTGACAAAATTGCAAATTCTCATCCCAAGGGGCAGCTTTGATTAAATGACATAGCTAAACAATATAAATTAGCTGAAAATATTTAATGTGTAATCAATAATTATATATCTACTTCGCTGTCAATACCGCTGTCCAAAACCAAAAGGCAATAACTGTTCACTTTTCATGTAAGCATTTCCTGTATTTTTTTTGCTATTTAACAGCATATAACCCTAATGTAGGGCTTGTAGGCTTAAACAGCACAGACGTGTAAATGCTTTTTTTACTATACTATAATAGCAATTTCCTTGTGTGAAACTTGACTAATTATGTTTATATTTTAAAAAGTTACAAAAGGATATTACTTCAAACCTTGCTTCACTTATATGCCTACTCATGCATGCAGCCCTATGTTGAAAATAGTCAAAGTATTTTATTCTCCCACTTTTTCTTGACGTCGTATTTTAATCTTAACTTTATATTATCGTGAAATCACTCAACCAAACTTAATATTGTTGTAATTAACAATGAATATATTTTACTACATAGGTCACTGCTGAGAGCTATTATGTGGGTCATAGCACGGACCAATATCATTCAACATAATTCTCACATGACACAAGACGTTGAATTACCGTTGGCCGCGTCTAATAAGCTTGCACAAATGTAAACCAACATTGGTTCGACGTCTTGTGACTGCTGGGGAGTCCATGGTTCATAGTAAATATATACACACATTTTAAATACACTGTCTGTGAAAGTTAACCTTATATAGCTTTTTAATAGACCTGAGGGTTCTAGACACCACATGAGCGGCTCTTTTCAACCACTTTATCATGGTGATATACCTGCCTTCCAGTGCTATTTAAATACAACATCTCCAACCGGCAATTCGATGTTTGCTTTATAATGTGCCAACATCACATCTAATGGGTCGCTATTTACCCTCGTTACATGTTCGCACCATATAACATATTTTGAATACATTTCAGCTGATGAAAAATGATAAAACCTCTCACAATAAGGAGGTTATAAGCTTTTGTGTGAGATATTATATTTGCTAAAATTAGGATATTTATATATTATTCACTTTGAGGTGAGAAATGCAATCTCAAATTGCATAATATACAATTATCCTTATTTTCAAGGGCACAATAATAAAAGTAAATATGTAGATGTTAGGAGGGCTAAATAGCCGTCTCTTGTTTGTCAAGGCTTGCTAATAATGAGAGTCAGCTCCATATTATCATGGGAGTTATACGGTGGACGAGGTGTCCACTGCAGAAGTACCATTAGAAGTGACAGCCGAGCCCCCCGGCTGCTCGCTGACTGGAGCATTGTGTAGATTATCGTCAGATTGGTAGATTGACGACACCGTCATTTTCCTCTTGATCTCTCGGGGCGACTTCATGGGCTTTGCACAGGTGAACATCGCCTTTAGAGCTTTCCTGAACTTGTTTCCGCTGATGCAGTACAGCCAGAAGTTGACCGCGTTGTTCAGGTAGTAGAGCAACGTGAATATGCAATAGGCGAATTCCTAGAACGAAAAATCATAGTATAAATTGTCGATTTGAAGAACGGCAAATATTTGTTTTGTGTTTTTGGGTAGGCCTAATTTTCGTTAAACTTAAATATATAGAAAATCCTAACACAGTTGTCGTCAACTCTTTATTTATGCCTCTTGTCACTTTTCCGTCACTGGTATAATCATGATAATAGACCGTGTCATGCCTACAAATACTTGTCCATCAAAACATGACGAATATTCTGTAAACAATAGTATGCTCAACCCTTTAACCGCCGGTGCCGCATATATTCGGGTTGTCATTTTTATTAGCACATTAAGTACCACCTTTTAAACATGTTAAAGATAAAATGTGACATCAGTCAGCAATATTTGCTGACCTCCATTTTGTGAAATCTGAATAATTTTCAGTCACTTGAAGTTGTGGGTCGCATCAGCGAGACACAATTTCAAGTGGGTGAAAATTCAGATTGAATAATTTGGCGGTTACAGGGTTAATCTTACTGTGATGGGTTATTACAGTGAGATGCTGAAAAAGCTCACATAAAACTCTTGAACCCGTTAAGCATTAAATTTATGCAGCACCCCAGTAAGCACAAAACATTTGTATAACACTTATACAACGTCTTCGACGTTGGACCAACATTGTGTGAATGTTATACAAATGCTTGTGTTTACTGGGACATGGCAAATTTTAAATCAAATTTGTTGGTTAAAAAATGGTAAATTCCACAACAGCAAGAATGCTCTGGGTTTTAATTTAGGAGGTCACACTTGGGAATTTCACACACTCATTAAAGGCATAGTCCACTGTTGATTATAAGCAAGACTCTGGTGTCCCATTATTCAAAGCGACCCTTTACTTATACGGATCGGCGTTCGCTCAACGGTTTGTGCTCGATCACTGAAGTTAAGAAACGTCGCGCCCTGTTCATAATTGGATGGGTGACCGCCTGGGACTGCCAGGTGCTGTATACACTCGTGGGGCTCAGAGAACCACGTAAATCAGATGGCTCGTCTGACTGACTTTGAGTTGGACGTAAAAGAACCTCAATGGTCGGAGGCGCAGTTTCCATCCGGCGAGACCCCTAAAAAATCCACAACATGGAGTACTTGGCACATATATAAGGCCATGAATGATATCATGAATGATAACAGGGCTTGCTGCTACTCCCGTGGCGCGATAGCACAATAGTGCGTACTGCCACGTAATATACAGATAGGCCTACAGATACAGATTTACTTAGGAATTCCACAATGAAGTCACAGCCCAGACCGACAGTCGTGAAACAAGATCATATCGAGTGCCGCATTAAGAGCAGGCTCTCAATTCAGAGTGAGAATATATACTTGAGCGACATCTATGGGTGATAATTCAGAAAAAAAAGTCAGCTAGAATCCAATAATATGGTTTTCAGTTGGGCTCTCAGATAAGACGACATTGGGTTGACACAGGCCTGCATTTATTTCGTTTTATTGACCGATCAAATCACTGTTAGGAGGAATGAAATGAGTTTTTAAACATCAATATTCGCAAATGTTCGGTCTCAAATTAAACAAATGTCGCGGTAGCGAGACAAAACATTAAGTGGGTACAAATTTAAATAGAGTAAAAAATACAGAAATAGAGAGAAAAAAGGGCCAAAAATGACAATTCGATATTAAAAGAGTACATGTTATATTCTTACTGCCAGGTTTAGTATGTTGAAACAGCCACAGAAAGCAACACTGGACTTGCTGAGGCATTGTGGGATGAAAGTATTGGTGAATATGACTATACGTTTTTCGAGCCGTTAAATTTGACAAAAGACGTTATCAAGACACACTCTTATGTGTTATTCCTAACAATTCAAAATAGTTCAGGGGCCCATCCCACAAATAATCTTAAAATTAAGATCATCTTAACTTTCCCTTATTTGCATTACATGCATTAGGGAAGTTAACTTTCCTAATGCAAATAAGATGGGCCCCATGTACTAACATTATCAAAACTACAACATAATAGAGGGAAGTTAGTGATTGATGATTGAACACACTTACTATAATGTATTATATTATTATATATAGATAAATACATTTAACACTTCGACCTCGCAGCGAACACGCGACATCAAGCTGATGTTATTAAAATGCTGGCCCACCGTCTCCGACGCTGACCCAGCATTGTAATAACATAACTGGATTGTTTCTCACCTGATTGACCAGACCCCCCAGACTGTCCATATCCCACCAGTTGTCTACATCCAGGAGATAGACACTGTAAGGTAGGGTGGTGATGAGGAAGACAAAGCTAACGGCAAGAAGCATCGCTGTGGTCGCCCCGATCTGAAACACAGAATATTATATTATAATATTCACCCTTTGACCGCCGGTGTCGCATATATTCGGGTTTTCATTTTTTATTAGCACATAAAGTACCACCTTTTAAACATGTGACAAAGATAAAATGTGACATCAATTTGCAATATGTGAAAACAGTTCACCTCCATTTTGCCAAATCTGAATAATTTGCACTCACTTGAAGTTGTGGATCGCGTCAGCGAGACACAACTTCAAGTGGGTGAAAATTCAGATTGAATAATTTGGGGGTTAAAGGGTTAATCAGCTTATACAAATAGACTAAGTGCGCCTGATATGAGTACGGTCCTAAGTGTTTCAAGGGTTTTAAGTGAAATGTTGAAAAAAATAAAATTGTTGCATTGCCCAAGTAATAACACGAACAAGGATTGACAAAAATAATGGTGTATTAAATTCATGCTTCAGTTACTTCTCTTAAAGGGACTGGCCCACGCTAAAATCATCAAAAATTGGTGATTTTATTTTGGCTTCTTAATATGACCATATGATTTAAACATGTCCATAGACTAGAACTGCAATTTTTATTTTATTTTTTGTGCTGCGCATTCACCAGTTAGGCTAGATATAGAGACGAAATTCTTGATTTCTAATTATTGACAACCATGTCAAAAATTAAAAATACGGGAATTTCGTCTCTATATCTAGTCTATCTGGTGAATGCGCAGCAGAAAAATTTAAAAACTTTCGCAGTTCTAGTCTATGGACATGTTTACATCATATGGTCATATTAAGAAGCCAAAATAAAAATCACCGATTTTTTGATGATTTTAGCGTGGGCCAGTCCCTTTAAACTTGTGTGGATATATAAATCCTTAATGCATGTCACTGTGGAATGGACAATATGCATTCCTGGAAACAGGACATTCTACAAATCGTTATTTATTGTCATATTCAGAAAATGACTTATCACTAGTTTGACGAATGTATACGCCACATATTATACAGGGCGGGGGCCATAGGGTGGTGGTTACCACTGTTGCCCTTCACGCTAGAGATCGGGGCTCGTTTCCCAGTCTCGGCGGTTTGAAAGAAACAAAAATGTTTCTCCCCCATCCACTCGTAAAAGTCAGTATTGTGGGGAGCCTCCGTGACCGAAAGGCCTCAGACTTCCAGGGTTTTAATTTCGAAGCCTGTGTCTGGAGGGCAGTGTCATCTCACTCCTCTCACCATTATCAGTAGGTTCTCCTGAGCCAATGTAGCCTGTATGTGCAGAAAAGTGACCTGAAGCCCGATTCATTTCATCTTTTACATAATTATTATATATACTGGTCATCTAAAAAAAATCATAATATGCACATATTTCAATATTATTAATATGTGAACACACACTGCCATTGTGGTTACAGTGTGACACAATACAGTAGCGAATTGACACTAAAACTTCCTTCTTTTCCAAAATTTGCTGACAAATTTAAATTATGATTTACTTGCAAAGAACACAACATGCTATGGTATGGTTAAACATACTCACATATGATACACACTCTAGTTACTGTATGTGAAACGAAAATGTGTTCGTTTGTGGATGACCTTATAAGAGAAAATGCGACATGTCGACTCCATTTGAAGCTACCTATGTGTTTGTGATCATAACCCACTCTCAACTTTGGTAACAAGACGTGTTATAATGACAACATTGAGTCAAGAAATTCAGACAAATGCTGCACCATAAATAACAGTCATTGGGCTCCAATTTATCATGTTTTTAATTATGTTTGTGAATATGTAAATTTATATACTATGCATAAAAATCAAAGAAACAAATAAAATGGAACTTTATTTTCCGAAAATAATGCTCTGATCTGAGAGCGACCCTAATAGGTTCAAAATGTTTTTTTTTTATTTTCTTCCTAAGATTAAGAAAAAGATACCAAGAAAAGAAAAATAACGCTTTTTGGCTTTACAATAAGCAAGTGCAGATGTTCAATGAATTACAAATTAGCAAATTTTAAACTCAGCAGCATATTTCACCAATAAGAGTAGATAAGAATATAGCAAGGGAATTTAAAACTATATTTAATTTGTCACTTTTATTTCTAGTTTATTTCAGCTGTATATGTAAATGACTGCAAACTTTCGAAGTAACAGAGTGGAAGTATGGGACTAATAGTGAATTATTTAAAACGATAGTAAATTATTATTTGAAGTCTAACACATATAAACCATGATAAAGAGGACACGTTAAGCGCTGCTGAACATGTATTACAGTTTAATTTGCAAGACGCAGAACCACACTATCGTATTGTAGCTGCTTTATCATGGTGTTTATTTATCACATACGATTTTCTCCACTACTAGTCCATTGCCGGGAATGGAGACAATTTCATTTTGTTCACCTGGTCATTTTTGGTGCTGACGTTCATGGACTGTTTTCGCCGCCTGCTCGCTGCACAAAGCTGATATATAATAAGGGAGTTGCCCAGGAAGATGAGACAGCTGGGAACAACGCTGGACTGCATAATGTCCTGCCAGTACAGGTAGTCGTACTTGTCCTTACGAAACATGCAAACCTGTAAACATTAAATGAGACAGTGGTAACCACTGCATAATGTCCTGCCAGTACAGGTACATGTAGTCATACTTGTTCTCACGAAACATGCTAACATGTAAACATTAAATGAGACAGAAGTAACCACTGCATAATGTCCTGCCAGTGCATGTAGTCATACTTGTCCCCACGAAACATGCAAACATGTAAACATTAAATGAGACAGTAGTAACCACTGCATAATGTCCTGTCAGTACAGGTAGTGATACTTGTCCCCACGAAACATGCGAACTTGTAAACATTCAATGAGACAGTAGTAACCACTGCATAATGTCCTGTCAGTACATGTGGTGATACTTGTCCTCACGATACATGCGAACCTGTAAACATTCAATGAGACAGTAGTAACCACTGCATAATGTCCTGTCAGTACAAGTAGTGATACTTGTCCTCACAAAACATGCAAACCTGTAAACATTCAATGAGACATTAGTAACCACTGCATAATGTCCTGTCAGTACAGGTACATGTAGTCATACTTGTCCTCACAAAACATGCAAACCTGTAAACATTCAATGAGACAGTAGTAACCACTGCATAATGTCCTGTCAGTACAGGTAGTGATACTTGTCCCCACGAAACATGCGAGCTTGTAAACATTCGATGAGACAGTAGTAACCACTGTATAATGTCCTGCCAGTACATGTAGTCATACTTGTCCTCACAAAACATGCAAACATGTAAACATTAAATGAGACAGAAGTAACCACTGCATAATGTCCTGCCAGTACAGGTACATGTAGTCATACTTGTTCTCACGAAACATGCAAACATGTAAACATTAAATGAGACAGAAGTAACCACTGCATAATGTCCTGCCAGTACATGTAGTCATACTTGTCCTCACGAAACATGCAAACATGTAAACATAAAATGAGACAGAAGTAACCACTGCATAATGTCCTGCCAGTACAGGTACATGTAGTCATACTTGTTCTCACGAAACATGCAAACATGTAACCATTAAATGAGACAGAAGTAACCACTGCATAATGTCCTGCCAGTACAGGTACATGTAGTCATACTTGTTCTCACGAAACATGCAAACATGTAAACATTAAATGAGACAGAAGTAACCACTGCATAATGTCCTGCCAGTACATGTAGTCATACTTGTCCTCACGAAACATGCAAACATGTAAACATTAAATGAGACATTAGTAACCACTGCATAATGTCCTGCCAGTACAGGTACATGTAGTCATACTTGTCCTCACAAAACGTGCGAACCTGTAAACATTAAATGAGACAGAAGTAACCACTGCATAATGTCCTGCCAGTACAGGTACATGTAGTCATACTTGTCCTCACAAAACGTGCGAACCTGTAAACATTAAATGAGACAGAAGTAACCACTGCATAATGTCCTGCCAGTACAGGTACATGTAGTCATACTTGGCCCCACGAAACATGCAAACATGTAAACATTAAATGAGACAGAAGTAACCACTGCATAATGTCCTGCCAGTACAGGTACATGTAGTCATACTTGGCCCCACGAAACATGCGAACATGTAAACATTAAATGAGACAGAAGTAACCACTGCATAATGTCCTGTCAGTACATGTAGTAATGCTTGTCCTCACGAAACATGCAAACCTGTAAACATTAAATGAGACAGTAGTAACCACTGCATGATGTCCTGTCAGTATAGTAGTCATACCATAGACATATATATATGTCTATGAGTCATACTTGTCCTTACGAAACATTCAAACCTGCAAACAAATATTTCCTATTAACCTTTTGAATACCGGGCACCATTGGATTATTCGTACCCAAAAACATGGGTATAACAAAATTCCGACTATAGATGTTCAGAACTCAAGTAAACTCGAGTAAATTCGTGTTCTCAGAGCTGGTGGGGTGGGGGTCAATAACCCTATCCGGCCCATGGACTATGTGCATTTACTTGACCATTCATGCACATTTCTCATGCAATCATTTACTTTTATAATGATTAGATTATCAGAATGTATTTTGTGTATTGCTAACGCCGCCTAACGGCGCCTGTTGTCCACATCCTCTGATTGTTTATATAAGAATGGTCCCGTCACTTGTCACCATTTGTGGGTATCTTATTACCACCTATCCACCGTGTCCATGTTAAACAGAGAAAACCGGTGATAGATAGAGCTAATTCTGATGATATAGAATAACAACTATAGCCACGTGACGTACAGGTGACTATAGCAGTCAATGTGTTTGACAACCATCATCATTTAACTAAAATATATATTGAAACATATACTGTAGATCTGGTGATAGTCGCAAAATTTTAATTTTCGCGAACTTCGCGAGGAGGAAAAATTCGCGAGTTCAAGAATCTCGTGAAAATTATTATTATAATAGCGCTTACCAGATCTACTGTATATTGTTAATGAGAGTGTGTATGCGAGTATATAATAAATTAGCTTTACACCCATGTGACTGAGCTTGTCCGACAAAATGTTTATGTATAAAAAATTAAACCCAATTAATGAGTCATTAGACAAACAAAGAAAAGGTCTAACAATAGCGCATTATTATTAGTCTATATGCAAAGCTGGTGGTAACTGATTCCCTAACGTGACATTATATTATTGATACAAAATAATTGAATGATCTGTATTGTTACCGGTTTCAGTTGCAAAAGCTGACCTTCTGGTATATTTGAGTTGAATACGTGTAGCCGGCTGAATAATTGCGACTAGATGATTGTGACGACATAATTATGAGAAAATAAGAAATATGACTAAAATGAAAAAGGAACAGAAAATGATCACCCATCTTCCCGATACCAAGGCTTGACCTCGAGGACGGCCTCGAGGTCAAGCCTCGAGGTCAAGCCTTGCTATCAGGAAGATGTGATCACCCCGCTTGCCCGGTGATCACATGTGCCCATTGGGTCCACCTATGTTTACTCAGGGAGGTGTAAAGAGTTTACACCTCCCTGGTTTACCTCACCGATCGAGGAACCGAGCAAAATCGTCGCCAGAACCTGTATCTGTGTATAACGACACCACCCATTTTTTCAGCACGAATTTAGATATATAGTGTAGTCATTCTGGCACCAAACCCACTGAAGTCTGGACAAATTGCTAACAAAGGTCTTATGATTTTTTATGGTAGATATAGGTCACAACTAGCACTCCTGAAAAGTCCCAAGCAAAACTCCTGTTCAATTTCAAGAAATTGACGAAAACGATTTTTGAACATTGCGATCTCTCACGACAATTGATTTTTTACATTTTTCTCTATTTTGCAACTTTTGTGTATCATTATCGATGTTTTTCGACACCAAGAATCAATTGCAGATATCAGTTCCCTGCTTGACTTTAAATACACATAACGGTTGATTTAAAGTTGATTTAGCTATTTCAGAAAAAAAAATATTTCAAGAGATTTTAATTCTAAAAAGAATATGAGTATATTATGTACTCTTGTGTTATTATAGTTGACCTACATATTATATGCTCTTGCTTTATTGGGCAGCTTAGGTATTGTTACCAATGTTTTTTTACATCAGCAATCGATTGCAGCTATCAGTGCTATGAGTTTGACCATAACAGTGGGCTCGATGTGAAGTCGATTTAACAATTTTAAGAAAACATATTAGTTTAATATGTATCGTTGTATATAATTATAGTAGTCTTATTCCAAATACGCAAATTGTGTTAGTGGACAGTTTGAATGACGAGATGAGCAAACAATCTCAAGAAAAAATTGCGTCAATTAAAAAAAATTGTCTCATTTCCAGAGTCACGATATCTAAAGAATATCAAAAATTTGCTCTTTAAAAGTTTGTAAAGTTAGGTATCGAAAACTACAGGGTAATTGAAAACAATATTTATTAATGTTTTTATTATTGTTTCAGAGACCGACACAATTGTGTTAAGACGCGACACTAGCATGTGATAATTTATGATATTATTTTGTTGTTATGCTGTTAGAATAGCGAATTAAATGTCAAGATTCAAAATTACATTATGTTAATTATTATAATATAGACATATAAGAAAACATATATGAATATTGGGATATCAGATAGATTTTTTTATGGCACGATATATATCATTGAAATATATAATAAGTCACATTGTAGCGTCAGTATATAAAATTAAAATATTAGGATTGACACAATCAATGTAACATGTGATGTTAGATTTTTCCCATCCGAACCTGCTGAACACTATACTGTACAATATATCATTATGTTGTCAGATATATTTGATATCATAATATTATGGTTATAATGATCATGGTAGTGTGAGAATAAAACAGTCAGAATGTGGCTTTATATTTTCAGAATAAGCCACCATAATATCAGGATGAAATGGCAGATATTACATTATTATATAATATCGACATTATATTTCATATAGATATGTCTGAAAGCATATGTGACGCTATAATTTCAATATAATATTGTAACATATTTTACAATATGATAATAAATCAGATCTATATGTATACAAGAGTATAATTTAAGACTCGACATGATAGTTCAGGAATGTCAGCACATGTGACAAAGATGTTAAAATCTGTAGATAAAGTGTCATGATATTACGCCATCGGGTCAGTTTATGACACTATAAAGTGTACGTATGACATTTAAATTTTATAATATTACACATAGTGGCATAATACATCGACATGAAAGGTAATTTATTATTCAACATTATAATATACTAAAATTAGATGCATACTGCAACAATACGATGCATTGACACAATGGTACCAGGTGTAGCTCCCCCTATCTCCCTAATGCAAATATATGGCATTGCATTGACAGCGTCTGACATGCACTTCTATGGCCAAATGTTTATGACAATATGTGCTACAACAAAAAATATTGAGCTGTAATGAAAAACATGACTTATGATGTTGGAAGCAGAACTGTAAGTGCTGCATCACTCTTTGAAATTTTGTGATTCATTCGAAGCTGATATTAAATCTGAAAAATAATTACCATAACCCCAATATGTATATCTTGCTGATGGATGTGCATTATAGGGCTTTCTTTGGATTTTTCCATTGCTCCCTTGAACTATTTCTCCTATGATTGCTTTTGGGGGGATAGTTAATATACACGATCTCAGCCACCGATTGTGATCTTCGATATATAGCTAATGGGTGTAGAGCTGTAGATTATTTCAATGGGAAAAAATAGAGTCGTAGATTCAAATGGAAGATGCATGAAGTTCATTGTATGTATACTTATATCTACGTGAGGGATCTTACATAGAAAAACTATGCGAAGCCTGGATAAATCATAATATCGTGAATATCGTGGATTAAACAAAACGACCAAAGACATCCAGCAGAAAATAATCTCCCAGACTACGATCATTTAGTGATCGTTCCCAACTGATTGTTTTCTCTTTGACTAGACACAATAGGCTCATGGGACCCATACTAATACTTGACAGACAACCAAATACAAATATTGTGAGTGGTCATTCCGTCGCAGAAGCTACCCATTTAGTGCAAGAGCGTATTATTATCTAGGCCAACAAGAGTAATTAATACAATAATACATAATATACTCATATACTTCATAAAATTAAAATCACTTGAAATTTCAGTATTTTTTTCTAAAAAATCGCAAATTAACTTCAAATCAATCATTCTTTGTACATAAAATCAGACTGATAGCTGCAATCGATCCCTGATGTACAAAAACATAAGTAACGATACCTAACATTTACAAAATAAAGAAAAACTTTTAAAAAATATTTTCACTAGCGTGGTATTGGAAACTAGTTTTTGTCAATTTCTCGGAATTGAACAGGATTTTTGTTTGGGACTTTTCAGAAATTTTAGTTGGTACCTATATCTACCATAAGAAATCATAAAACCTATGTTAGCAATTTGTCCAGATTTTTTTGCCAGAATGACTACACTAATACCCGTCAATCTATTGTCACAGATTACAGTTCGGAACTCGTCATCACCAGCTATTATTCACTGTGGTTAAGCGGTGGAGGTAACTGGAGTTACCATTAGCAAAAGATGGCTGACAAGGTTACCGATTCGTTTACATTTTCATATATTTTGTGTAGTTTAGCGTTCTCCTTTGCTCCATCGATTTGTATGCGGAATAATAACATTTAGCTGGACAAAACGCACATTATGTTAACTTAAAATTGGTAATAATTTACTCGTAATCGGTGAACTAAATTTGTTCAATGAGAATGGTAACTGTCATGTGCCAATTCCAGCTGTTACTGGTAACTGCAACTTCAGTGGGTGGTAACTGTCGGTTTCAGTGGGTGGTAACTGTCGCTTCTGATTGACAGGAAAATGCTATTTAAAATGTATAGTCTTAAACAACTTTTGTAATAGTTCACATGATCATGAAGTTGATGACGATGCATCCTGACTTTTATTTTAATCACTACATTATACAGTATCACAGTAAGCATGGTAAGGGGCGACGTAATATATTACGAGGGACTACTATATTAGATACTAGATGCATATACATGTATATGGCTGTACTCATAGGCGTAGGCGGTGGAACAACACTGGGTCAACATTAATATAATAGGGCTTACTTACAAACACCAGATCGCTATACATGTCAAAAAAACATTTCGGCGATGTCTCTTGTGATTTTTATAGTATACTATTTTTATTATAAATTATTTGGTGACATCCCCGCCCACCTCTATCAAGAACCCTGTTATCCCTATTGTTGATTGGAGAGACCCTGTTTGGTCAGAAAGCCTTATGTAGAAAATCTTCATTTCTGTCTGGAGGTGTTTAGATGTAGGCTTATTATTTTAGCACCATACAAATCACATATTATTTGAAAAATAGTCAGTACGAAGTTTAGCATTAAATTGTAGGCTCATCGTTATCAGGCGCATAAAAGCACCATTTTTCAAGGCTCAGTGGCCAATCCTGATTAAAGTTAGCCTAGGAGCCCTAAATATTTTTCTACTTAAGACACCGAAAAATTCAAGATGGCCGCCATGTGTACAAGATGAAACAATAAAATGAAAATATTTTCGACAGAATAGATGCAGATTCTCGATTTTAGTATGACATGTAGCTTAATGGTTTTAGTAATATCTGACATAGTGATGTAGTCAGAAGGACATTGCATTGTTAATAAAATCCAAGATGGCCGCTATTTGTGCAAGATGAAGCAGTAAATTGATATTACTTTTTTTATAAAATGGAAGCAAAATCATAACTTTGGTGTGTATCATAGGGTTTCCAAGCATGTCTGACATAGGGGTGTGGCCAGAACGTACTTTAGTTATTGCATTGCGAGTAAAATTAAAGATCGCCGCCATTTGTACAAGGTCGAAACAATAAATTGATACATTCTCGATAAAATAGAAAAAGCTTCACGATTTCGGTGAATGCCGTCGGTTTTCCAGGTATGCCCAATTTAGTTGTGTGGCGAGAGGGTAGTTCGACATTTTATTTTGGATGAAATTCAAGACGGCCGCTATTGGACAAGGTGAAACAAAATTCGTGTCAAACATTTTTGTTATCATTTTAGTCAGGATAGAAGGAGATTCGTGACTTTAGTGTCCACCATAGGATTTTCTTATGCACATCACTTGGTGGCATTATCTAGATTCAGATTCAGGAGGGGGTTCCGGAGTAGGAAATGTCTATAACTTTACTGGAAGTAACATAATTATATTAGTGTCTACCATAGGGGTTTCAGATACTAGTAGCTCGACATAAGACTATATTTGTATCATTTAAAACAGCTATGGTGTATGTAGTCAAAACCAAGATGGCGGCGGCAAATTAACAATCACAGAAACATGACCCTGCAAGAAATGTGTATAACCTTTGCCGGAATTAGGATAATTGATGATTTTGCTGTCTAACACATGGTTTTCATGTATAGCGCCCGACATGATCGGAAAATAATTTTAGAGATGATCAAAATGTTTAAAACCATAATGGTGGCCATAAGACAAGCAGAATGGCCACTTCAGAGCCATGACCTAAAAGAGATGTAGATAGGCATATATAGTTTTTGCTGAAATGGATATAGATGAATGGTTTTGGTGGCTATAATATAATTTTTAGATATGCTAGACTGGGTACCACATGGCCGAACTGGGTATCAGATGGCCGTGACAGGAGAACACATATCTTCATCTTTTGGTAACAATACCGCTTCCCTCTTTTGGATAACGCATTGTACATGTTGTAGCTGTCGAATACAACATGCAGACTGGGCTTAGAACAAACTGAAAAATCTACAGAAAATATACTTTGAATTACTTTTTGGAAGGTTTGATGCGACACAATAAGGACAAAATCATCATTTTTATTTTACCGCCTTGATATGTCTCATACTCAACATGCCCACAGACTAGAATTTTACATGTAAAACTTTTAAAATATCTGTAGATTCCAGATAAACTTGTTGTTGGCATAAAGACTGTCCAAAATTATGTTTGCCAGTCACAGGGGCGTATAATATGAAAATCCTACATGGGTGTTACCAAAACCACGAATCTTCTTCCATTCTGTGGACAATTATATTATTTTTTGGTTTTCATAAATGACGGTCATCTTGGATTTTACAAATAATGCAATGTCTAATGTACTTTCCAACCAAACACTATGTCGGGAATACCTGAAAACCCAATGGTAGACATCAAAATTATGCTTTTCGGTCCACTCCGTCGAAAATGCTGGTAATTTATATAGCTTAACCTTGCAGTAATGGTGGCCATCTTGGATTTTACCCACAATTCAAAGGCCAATATAATTTCCGGCCACACCATTATGTCGGGCATATCGGAAAACCATATGGTGTATACCAAAGTCATGAATCAGCTTATATTCTAGCGAAAATGATATCATTTTAATATTTGACCTTGGTCAAAACGGGGGTCATTTTGGTTTTTTATGTTTACGTCAACACATTTAAAAATTCAATAGGGCTCCTAGGCTAATGGTAATCAATGGGTCCTAATAGAGCGTCGTGCAAGTCTATTATAACTGTTGACTAAAAGTGTATATATACCAGAGATTGTCTATACTATACTGCCGAGTGTTTAGCTAAACTCAGGTCTGATGGAACAGCAAAATTGATTTTGAACTGATTTGTTTCTCAACAAAACTTAATTCTTCAGCATTATATCCACGAAAACAATAATTACCTTCCCTTGAAATAACTGATTTACAGTTGTCCGTAAAGTGAGTCTCCTTATTGTAGGCCTACCTGATATTAAACACAGCTGTTTGTTCATAGACATTTCCATTATCAAGAATTAAATGTAGGGCTATACTAGAGTTAAACATGCCTTATATATGGCCTTCTTTTACAACCTATTTAATCATTTACATGCCTAATGTATTTCATCTTGCGAATAACGCCAGGTATTATTGCATATATTATATCATCAGTTGAATTTGTGTATGGGTTACATTGATACAATTATTAAAATCGCCACGACCTATACTAGCAGATATTTATACTAGAACATATTAGTTTTCTGAAAAAAAAACGTTTATAAAAAAAGATATTTTACCATCTCTTCATTTATTATTGGTATGTAATCTTTTGAAATGAAGTGTTTGATTTGTGAAAATGCTTTGATCTGTGTCCACAATGTTCGCTGTTAAAGGCTCAGTCACACATACCATCACGCACGTCCATCGCACAAAAAATGAAGAATTTTGGTCAGTGCGTTGTGATTCGCTGGTCGTGCGTCAGAATTCGTTGATGATTTGAAGAGAACGCCTGATGAACGTCATTCATTTTTTGTGTGCGTCAACCTCTGCGCACATTTTCTGCATGCTCAAAAATGTGAGCGTTTTTCCACGTGTGAATGTAGACGCCAGAAGAACGTCAGACAAGCGCCAGTCTAACGTTAGGAACAAGTAGAGCACACGCTCTAAATTCGTTGTGTTTCCGTTGACCGAGGTTGTCCCAGTCACACATCAACGACGCACAGTACACGCATAAAAAAATAACAAGTTGAGTCCGGATTGTGAAAAATGCCGCAATCTGGCAGCGAGTGCACAGCGTGTTTCCAACGCAAAGTGCAAATGAACAGCGCTTTGCTAACGCGTTGGACGCATACAGTGCGCAAAAAACCATATAAATGCTAATGTCGACGATAACAGTAACTTTTATCAGTTTGTTTTGTGCATATGTCACCATTTTCAAGAGAAAAACATATGTCCTAAATTTATGATAACATTATATGGATGGTATCATGCCCAACTGGTCTAACCCATTTTTTGGTGTTTTGAGTAATCAAGCATTGACGGTTTTGACCTTTCTGTTAATTCAGGCAGCTGAGATAAAACCTTTAAAAGCCTAGCATGTAATGTACATTGGATGTACATCACTGTACATTGAAATTATATAAAATATTTTTATCTAAATATGGTGTATGCAAAATTAAAGCACTTTAACGTTGGTTACATGAGGGTTAGACCATTTATGCATGTTGTTTTTTTCGTTTGGTCTAACCCACCATTATAAAATAAATCACTGATTTTCAAAGAATTATGCTGCCTAATCCATGATAATATTGAAAGAATTCGCCAAAAAGCCTCACGCGCAAACAAACTTTGGCTTGTATCACAGAATGTGATTGGTCTAGACATTTGGCTCTTTTGGCAGATAAAGCTTGTGGTGAGAGCTTTCAAAAACACCCAAAATCTAAAAATCTTCAAAATGTGGGTTAGCCCACCTGTGCATGATGCCATCCATATGTTTGAACTTAATTTCGACAAATTAAAAACGAATTTTGCACTTTAACATGTTAAAGCCGTGTATCGTGTGAAAAACCACCTCAAATGATTAAAAATAAAATGTCGTTCTTCAGATCTCCAAGGGTTAAGCTGCAGAGATAACATAGTCACAGCCTGTTGCTCGAGCGCTGGGTGAACTGGCGGTGTGTTCCTGGGCCTGCTCCTAGTGCTCAAGCACCGCAGGGCAGGCGCGTTGCCCAGGACTGCCAGGCGCCCTCAACGGGCAGCCATGTGATACAAAGGAAACGTATTTTGCGTTGATATGACGTTGTTCTAGCGCGCCCTACGTGTTTCTGGCGGTCTTTTGGCGTGTACATTTATGCGTTCGTAAACTTCGCATTATCACCAGTTAGGCAAGATATAGAGACGAAATTCCTAATTTCTAATTATTGACAACCATGTCAAAAATAGGAAATACGGTAATTTCGTCTAGTCTGACTGGTGAATGCGCAGCAGAAAAATTTAAAAACTTTGCAGTTCTAGTCTATAGACATGTTTACATCATATGGTAATATTAAGAAGCCAAAATAAAATCACCGATTTTTTGATGATTTTAGCGTGGGCTAGTCCCTTTAAAAAACCTAAATGTGAGGAACGATGATTTTCTCGCGCAATCATTCCGGACTGAAATGATGATGAGAAACATATACTAACCATGCTAACTGAATTGCAATTGTAAAATTCAAAATAAGCAGAATATCTGATGGACCATTGGGAAATTCCCAATAAATAAAGTATCAGTTACCAGCAACATAATTTGTCAGTTACCATTAGCATGATATCATTAAGTATTGCAGTTACCAGCAACACACTTGGCAATTACTTTCTCATTTAACAAATTTTGTTTACCGATTACGAGAAAATTATCGACAATTTCAAGTTAACATAATGTCCATTTTTTCCAGTTAAGTATTATTAATTCACCTACAAATCGGCGGAGCAAAGGAGAACGTTACAGTACACAAAATGTATGAAAATGTAAACGAAGCGGTAGCCGTGTCGGCCATCTTTTGCTGATGGTAACTCCACTTACCTCCACCGCTTAACCACAGTGATTATTGCTCTAATGACCATATCGAGTTCCGTCCTCTCTGTCCACGACAAGTCACACGATTACAACAAGGACGTTGATACAATGCTAGGTTAATATTGATCCAGCGTCGCAGACGGTGGCTCAATATTGATCCAACATTCAGGTAGCTTAGTTGGCAACAGCTCCTCCTCCACAACGTTTTCGTTGTGGAGGATGAGCTTTTGCTGATAATCATATCTAGTGAATGATAGGCACACTTCCGTAATTACCTTCTCCACAATCCACTTTTCATCGTAATAGGAGTCCTCCACCAAGGAGGCCCACACCAGCAGGTAGATGTAGCTGCAGGCCAGGAGGGCGTACACAATCACCATGGCAACAAACATACGCCGCCGTGAACAAATCTGGCGCGCCCTGTACAAAATATCAAACCCTTATTCCTATTAATATATAATATTGCTTCCAACATCATAGCAGTATATTATTTACTAGACAAGATACATAAAGGATTGTTTTCTTGCTATAAAGCAGCAGTATGAAAAACTATTCTTTGTCGATCTCCATAGTTCCTCAGGTGTATAAACAAACTCAGAACATAATTATTGTAAAAACATTACAAAAACAGAAGCAGGCAGACAGGCAGGCAGAGGATATGCGGCTAACAGGTAGGTCGATATTTACATATATATTTATTGACGACGGGATGTCTATGTAGATGAACAGTACATTGTGATTGTTATCAGGTTATGGTGCATAATCTGATATTATAATTATTACTATGAATAGTAGCAAAAATAAAGTTTGGAAATCATAGAAACCTATGGGATGTATAGAAATTAATATAACTAGATTACGTATAAAGAAATTATGAAACATATATGGTATATGTAGGCTAGTAGAGATTTTGTACTCTCGAAGCAGTAATAAATTTTTAAAATGAGATGTTCTTTTCGTGACTAATTTGCCGATGTATATATTTAGTATATATTTAGTTACAGGCCGATTTATCAAGCTAAAAATTGAAGGTAGCCTACTATTTTAGAACAACAAATGAAATATACCGTTTTATTGTTAGA